>JALGQJ010000004.1:37399671-37742171 GCA_023055345.1 Quercus wislizeni
AACAGCCCTCTTCTATTCCTCTTCCCCTTCGTCTTCCTCTTCCCCTATGTCTTCTTCCAAAAACAAAACCACCCCTAGCGTAACCTCAACTACTAGTCAAGGCAGTACCACCCAAATACAAAAATCTCAAAACTAAAATTAGCAATAACCCATCATAGAACCAACAAGAATCTAGATGAAATCAAAACCCAAAATTAACCAAATCTCAGATGAAATCAAGCGAGGAGCATGGCAGTGCGGCATCAAGATCGAAGGTGGTGGCGGTGGGTTGCTACAATTGGGGCTTGCTTGGGTTGTTGGTTATGGTGAGGTTGGGTCGAGTTTGAGATGCTAGTAAGAAGAAGAGCAGCGGTTGGGATTGAGAGAAAGGTGAGAGGAGAGAGAGACTAAATAAAAATAATAAATAAAAGAATAAAATTGATTGTTTAAATAAGATAGAGTGTATAATAGATAATCTGATGTAAGTGTTTTTGATAAGTGATTATGTAAAATAGAAAAAAGTAAGTTCTTGGCTAAAATAGATAGAAAATTTTATGAAGAGTAACGTGAATGGTCCAAGGGTTTATAAGTAGGGTTGTAAATGAATTGGGTTGTTTGTGAATAGCTCGAACTCAAATCTCAAAAAGGAAAAAAAAAAAAAAAAAAAAAAAAAACTTGTAAATGAACCTGAGACACCTAAGACATACATCATCTATCATCATAGTTCATAGCGAGTTTCAGCTTCTTTGACTCAAGACTTTAATATATTAATATAATTTTCATGTATTCTAAATCTTTTCTTTTTAAATTAGTGTTGTGTTTAAGGTGATTTACTTGAGTTCTTAACCCTTAAATTCCATACTCATGGTTTTAGACATTTGAAGTTTTGTACTATGGTTGCTTGCTATTAAAACTGAAAAGGTTAAAAAAAATTATTAAAATTGACTATTTCATGCCAAAAGAAACCATTCTGTTGGTTAAAAGAGTGAAAAAGTTGGAGGATAGAAAATTAGGAGGGGATAGAAAAGTGGAAGAATAGAAGGGATTTAGTTTTCTCCCATTTGTGTTTGGTTGGGAGGATGGAAAAGTGGAGAGATGGAAAACTTATTTTTTTGGTTAAGAAGAAAAATGAGAAGATGGAAAATAAAGTTGGTATAAATTTACAATTATGTCTCCATTAAATAAAACAAAAAAAGTAACACATTTTTTAGCAAAAAAAATGTGTATGTGCCAGTGGATGAAGAAAAAAAAAAAAAAAAAAGAAAGAAAAAGCAACTGGACATGAATGAAACCTTGCACATGGGCATTTTCATCAACCCAGTTTAGCTTCTCCCGTCCCCCTCCCAAAACCAAGTTTTTTCCCCATTTTGGGGACAAAACTTTTTGGTGGGACAAGAGAGAAAACATCCAGCCCCACCACATTTTTTTCCTCTCCCACTCCCAACCAAACCCCACTAAAAATCATTTCTCCATTTTTCTCTACTCAATTTTCCATCCTCCTTATAATCCCTTCAAACAAACATACCCTTAAGGAAAAATAAAAAATAAAAATCAATCGTGTTGGGCACAGATGTGTGTACATCATTATAAGGTCAAGTAAATTAATAATTACATGCCTAACTACATCAAATGGTGAAGCCTTACCCATTATTACCCTAGTTAGGTTGGACTAAGTGGTGAGTCGAATGCTTATCTCCCTATCCTGTGCTTACTATACTTATTATAAAGTTTGAGTGATTTTGTAGTCTTCTAGTTTTGTTGTTTGGTCAGTACCACTGAAAAATGTGTGTGGTGCAATGGATTATAAAGTTACCTTTTCACCCCTAAAAGCATTTATACTTACTCGATGTGCTAAAACAAATTGTGGGGATCTTCTAGTCTTTTGTTCTCAATTATATTAGTTTAACTACTACTCCACTGACCACTACCACCCTCCTAGCTGCTATTGAGAGAATGATGCGTCTTGAGTTCAATGAAACTGAAAATTAAAAGATAGGGTTGGATTTTATCAAAGTATTTTAACTTTTAATATCTAACGCAGTTTTGCTCAATCTGTTTTATAGACACATGGTTAAATTTTAAAAGGAGAACTTTAAAAACATAATAATAATAAAGTTTTAACCTATAACATTCACTTCAGATGATTGTGCTCTTTATCATCAAACTAAGATACCAATCAGTTTTAACCTATAACATTTTCTTCATACACTGATATTCTATTTATAGAACCTAGAACTCAAACTAAAATTCAACATATTTTACAAACAGCTTTGCTGATAATATACAATAGAATGCATAGGCTTGGACAAAATGCTTCAGAGTGCCATAATGTCTTCTGGTTGGATTTGTTGGAAATGATAAAGCTTCTATCATCAGTGGGAATGATAAAAGCCATTGACAAAAGTAGGAATGATAAAAGTTGCCGACATATGAGGATGAAATCTCCTTTTTTTTTTTTTAAGTGTTGAATATTAATCTCATCCATCTCTTCCTTGGTACCAATCATCATCAAGATCTAGGTCTGGGTCATGGTTGTCATAATAAGGGTCATTGTTTATAAAATGGTGGCCAACTAGAAAGGGATTGGGTAGCTCCGAAGAGTCAACACATGGTACTTGTTGATAATATACTTTTGGCGGGTGGAAAATTCCTTCTACTTGAACATCATTTTTTAATTAAACTTGACAATCATAGATCCTGCAGTAATTTTGTATCCAAACCTTGGATGCACTATGGTGGTATATTGTTTCCAATCTCCATTATAAGCATTATTTTTTAGGATTTCAAACCAGAATTTTTCAAAATGTTTATTATTGTTTAGGAAAAGGAGCTTGTAAAATGCTGGTTCAAAATGAATGCACAAATAATACTCATTGAGCAGATATCGCATGTAAAGGTAATGGAAAACAATCCAATTAGATATCGAAAAAGCAAAAGGTGTTTTCCATGGCTGGTCAGGGTCAGGATAAATAGCAAGAAAATGGTTGTAATGTTGTTTAAGGTAATCATGAAGGACTCTAATAATTCTTTTGGATCTGGCTTCAAGGGTCAGGTTTTTTATCTGATCTTTTATATATGAGGGAAGGCTTTGTATCATATAGATTATGGAATATGAATGTGAGGATGAGAAAGGTTCTGTGATAGGGTATACACACAAGGGTGAAAAATGACTGTGGTATTAATAGTTGGGGATTTTCTAGAAAGATAGTCAGTGATCAAATTATCTCTTCCTTTGATATGCTTGACTTGAAAAGACCACTATGAAACCAATCTGACCATCTGAGTAGCTAGGGATGAGGGAGCATCTTCCTTTTGAACTGAAGCATTTTTGGAAAGGAAGAGATATCTATTTCTACTAGAAAATTATGCCCAAGGAGATGAAATTGGAACTTTTCAATTCCACGCTTTACTGCAATTATTGCTTTGAATGTGGAATGGTAATGGAGTTCTGAGGTCTTGAATGCACCACTTTTATATCTACAAATATTCCTCTTTCCATCATTTTTTTCAAAAAGAGCTGTTGCCCAATATTCATCATTAGCATCTGTCTGTAGTATTCGCTTGCTTGGTCTTGGAATTTGCAATGGATGAAGCTTTTTTGCTAATTTGTTTTCAATTGTTGGACTGCTTCCATGTGGAGTGAATCCCATTCTGGGGGGTTCTTCTTCAAAAGTTGAGCTAGATAGTTTCTGTACTTGGAAATCTTTGGTATAAAATCTGACATATAATTAACAATTCCAAGAAACTGTTGTATCCATTTGGCACCAGAAAGCTTGTCTGGAAACTTTTTGAGAAAGGTAGCAATATGTGGCTATAAAGTATACTTTCCATCAAAGATAGTCATTCCCAAAAACTCTATTGATGTTTGCTCAATAACCATTTTTTTCTCTGAGAGCATAATCCCTTGAAATTCAGTGAGCAATTTTTCATGGGAATTTTCATCTTTTGAGAACAAGAGGATATCATCTACATAGATCAAAGCATTTGCCAAGAGGGGTTGAAACAAAGTTACCATTGTCTTTTGGAACTGGGATGGAGCATTTTTTTAGTCCAAATGGCATAACGGTCCACTGGTAATGATGATTTGGGATACAAAATGCTATTTTGTATCTGTCTTCTAGATGAATTCCTAGTTGCCAAAATCCTACTTTAAGATCAAACTTTGAGAACACTTTTGCATTTGAAAGATGCTAGAAGAGAGCACTTTTGTTTGGCAAAGGAAACTTGTCATCTGCTAGAAAATGATTGCGATCTTGGTAGTTGATTACCAATCTGAGTTTTTCTCAAATTTGTTCAGTATGCTTGTTAACATAAAAGGCTTCACAAGCCCACAAGGAAGAAGTGGGTTCAATAAGACCTTTAGTGAGGAGTGTGGAAATCTCTTGTTTGGCTAGAGCTAAATGTTCTAGATTCATTCCTTTGTGGCTGGCTTTTGTAGGATTGACATCTTCATTCTTTTTAAAAGGAAGGTGTATGAAAAAGTCTAGGTTCATCCCCAAGGGATTTGGATTTTTCAACAGAAAATCATAATGGCTATTTGCACAATAATCATTAATGATCTAGAATCTTAGGGAGTCATAAGGATCAACAACAAACAAGTGAGGGACTTGGGTCCAAGTAAGGAGGTGTTGTTTATGTGAAAGTCCTTTTGATGACCATCTAAGGCTAGGTATCTGGTGAAGGATATCAAAACCTATAAAAAGGTCTCTACCAATGAGAGGGGATCTAAGGACTTGATGTTTTATAGTGAGGGTTGGGAAAATTCTAATGAGTATGGGTTTGCTTCTTCTTCTTCTTCTTTTTATTTTTTTATTTATTTTTATTTTTATTTTTATGTAATTGGGAATTTTTCTCCATTTGCTACACGGAACATATGGTAATGAGATAACTAGAATTCTTCAGGTAATATTTTGGAATGAATGATTGTTGTTGCTGCTCTAGTATCAAAAAGGGCAATGACAAGGGTAGGTCTAGAATAGGAATCAAGGAGAATGTGAACTTGGGCAATAGGAATGGGGTTTGCCAAAGAGACTAAAGTAGGTTGAGAAGTATAGATAGCTTGAATTTCTGGGTCTGAGGCCACTGATTCAAAATCTGAGTCTTCTTCTATTGTAGAATATCCCATGACTACTAGTGCTTAAGGAGAGTATTCGTCATCTAACGAATAAAGTGATTCTACATCAGAGAAGGGCATGTCTTCTACATGAATCTAGGCTTGCTCAAGGAGCTTTGCTGCCTTTTCTCTCTTCGGGCATTTTTTTGCAAAATGTCCTACTTTTCTGCATACAAAGCAGACTTTGGAAGTCTTTCCTCTAAATTGCTTTTTCTTGAGGAATCTCCATTTCTTTTTTTTATGAAAAACCTCTTCTTTGGTTTTGCATGGTATTTCTTTTTTAAAGAATACTTCTTGAAGTGGCTTCTCTTTTTTATCGAACAATCACAACTTTTTTCATGGAATTTTATCTATAATCTTTCCTCTTGCAGCTTTCATTGAGTTTATTGTGAATCTTCTCCATTTCTGAAAGGAATTTCCTTTGGTTGCAGAGCTTTTCAAGGGCAATAAGCATATGTTGATAGATTTTTCCCAATGAGACTTGGTTTAAAGTTATTCTTTGGATATTCATCATTCGAAGGGTTTCGTCTCCCAATGGTTCCGGATGAGAATTAAGGAAGGTCCGCTTAATATTTACATCATCCATGCCATTGATGGAATAAAATTGCCTTGACATCTAATCAAAGTGTCTTTCTGAATCTCTTCTTTCAAATGAACAGCATTTCATGGCAAGAAATTCTTCTCGTGCAACCTCAATATAATGTGTCGGTGCTCCAAGGAATTCATTATGAATGATTGTAAAGAAATCTTCCAATGTTTGAGATTGGGCTACATGCCTTTGCCGAAATTCTCCTAGGGAAATCCACCATTCTATTATTCTTCCTATAAACCTTGCAATGAATTTAGCAATTACTTAGGCAACTGTGGAATTCGGAACATGCAATTCAGCTGTACACCATGAGTACATGTCAAAAAACTTTTCATGCCACTTGGAAGGAGGAGCATCATCAATGGTGAATAAATGTCAAATCTATCATTGATGAATAGGTGAGACAAGTTTGGTTGTCAGGGACAAAAGGTGGAGGTGGAGGATGAAGAACATCGTCTTCTTCTACTATTAGCTGGTCATCTTGTTGATACATAAATATACCATCGAGACCAAGGTCAGAAAGATCCAAATCAGTATTAGCAATGATTAGGAGCACAGGCGGGGTATTTGAGTCTTCTATAGTGATGGCCTTTAGGGAAGATGAAATTAGGATTGGAGGATCAAGATTTATGGACAACATGTTTATATCTGGAGGATTTGAGGATGCACCAATGATTGGGTCTAGGGGTTGGGATAGTGGGTATTTGTGATTGGCTTTGAGACTCTGTTTTGGATTATAGTGGATACGTTATGATTGGAAGGATTCCACTACTCTTGAGAGGGTTATGATCAGGGTGTATTGTGGTTAAGGGCTAGAAGTTTTAACTTGTGGATTTGGATAAAAATGAAGAGGTTAAGGGTATAGACAGATCTTTTTACAATGATTGTCTGGATTCGTGAGGGGTATAGACAAACATTGGGCAAGCTTGTGTTTCTGTCTTTTGAGATTTCTCTATAAATTGGAGTTGTGTTAACAGATTTTTTTTCTTTCTTTTTCTTTCTGTCCTAAAAGGGGGAAGGAAACTGACATATCTTTGACTGTGGATGCAATTGTTGCAAGCTCTTTTTCTACTTTCTTGATTTTCTTCTTCAAGTTATTGGTAAGAGATTCAGATGATGAAAATGTCTGTGTCACTGCTTCTGCCAATTTTTGGTGATTGTCAAAAATCTTTAAAAGAGCTTGGTTTTGGGACACAACATTTTCTGCTTGCCAATTTAAAGCTGTTTCTGCTGACGAAACTTGTTTTTAGGTTCCATCTGAATTGGTTCCAACAAGAGTTTTGATTTTCCAAACATGTCTTGCGTTGGCTTGGGGGTGTTCAAAGAGGGTGAAGTTCTATCAAACATGTAGCAGGGTAAAGGTTTTTGTGTTTGGGTTTGTATGAAAGGAGCAGGATGATATTTATGTAATTGGGAGATGATATTCTGGTAGTATGGGATTAATGGAGGTTTAGGCTCATGGTTAGTATCTTTTTTAGGCTTGGGTTCTTTGCATGTAGGAGGAGGAGATTGAGATTTCTGCTTTTAAGTTCTAGGATAAAGGACATAATAGTCAAATTTTCCGAAAGGTTCTTCCAAGAGATCTACTTTAGGATCACCTACTTCATATATCTTTTTCAAGCTTTGCTGGAGCAATTTTTTCTTTCTTCTTCTTGGTTGATCATCATCATCAATTGATTCTTCTTTGCATTCATTGCAATCACAAATATCCCACCATATATGGCCAAAGGGTGATTTTCCTTCATAACAAGGTTTTCCATCTTCACAAAATGCTTTAATTACTAGACCCTTTTCAGCAACATATGGTACGGGTTGCAGCATTGCCATTTGGGTTGGAAAGACTGTTACATCCTTCTTTTTTGGTGGGGCCTTCAAGAATCATGTCTCCACTTCTCCACTTTCTTTCATGATAAATAAAGGATTGTTAGATTGGATCGGTTGGACTACTTGTTGAAGTGACTCATACTTCGTGATCCATGATTCTCGGAAAAGGGAAATCATCTGGTCCCTTGTAAGCTGTCTAGGGACAAATGTACATATCGGAGTTAATCCCAAGTCAACTTGAATAAGCAATGCATCATCAGTTTGAGCCATTTTTGCAACTGCCATATCAAAGGCATAATTTTGGAGCCTATAAGCAAGTTGGTAATGGAGTGTGGCTGCGTAAGTATCTTGTACCTGAGAAGCTCTAGTAATTTGGACTTGAACTTTGAGAGCATCACAAAGATGGGGATCTTTTAAAGGTGTATTGAAGTTTGGGAAGAGTGTGGCAAAAACAGTTCCTGCATTCAGAGTTGTCTAGATAGTTCCTATAACTTCATGTTGATACTCCAAAAATCTAGAGTCAAGGAGTGCCATTCTGGAGACTGTAGGGAGTCCCTTTCTTCCATGGAAGGTTAATGCCAACCTTACAGCACCAAAGTGAAGATGAGTGTTCCCTTGCTTTTGCCATGGGTTGACAAATTCCCTGGGGAGGTAAAGAGTAATGAAGTTTTTACCATCATTTGCTGGAATATTAAACTAGTCAAACTTTGAGGCTTGGACATATTCTTTTACAATAAAAGGTTGAGAAGGGCCAATATATTTTTTTATGATTTTTTTTTAGAGAAGATTGGGGTTTATTAAATATAGTGTAAGGATTTACAATAGGAAAATCAATAATAGGGATTTTACTATCTTCAGGTACATGGGAGATTTCATATAAATAGTCTAGTCAATTTGTTGTAGATCTACGAAGTGAAGGATCAAAAGGGAATTTAGAGGTATCAAACTTTGCAAAAGATGTACTAGCCATAATGGTTTCAATAGAAAGAGTTACTTTCCACAAACCTAATAGGACAACACTACCAACTCTAGCTAAAGGGTCCACAAGGTGACTATGGAAAACTAGCTTCTTTGGTTCACTAGAAACAGACTCCTTAGTGTTCTACATGATTATATAGTCTAGTGTTCTGGTGTGATTAGTACAGAGGATCCACATATTGTGGCAACTGTAAATCATAGAGCATACTAATCAAGACAATAATCCAAAAGGTCAAAACAAAATATCATACTAGAACCAACCACAACTAAAAATAAAAAAAAGAAGTGCTACATCCACAATATTTTTCACAACACTTTCATAGCAAAAGTGTGAATGCATAAAGCTATACCAGTAGCAACATTTTTTTTTTTTTGGTTTGTTCAATTTGCATTGTTCATTGGCCTTCTTTTTCTTTTCAGTAATATCGTCTAGTTAACTCTTTTTTAATTTTTATTTTTTATATAGAGTTGTTAGTTAACACAACAAATTGTCACAATATTTTAACAATTGTTGAAGTGTTACTTCCTTATAGATCAAAATAAAATATCATACTGGAACTAATCACAACTAAAAATAAAGGTATTGTGAAAAAAGAAGTGTTACATCCACAACATTTTTCACAAAACTTTCATAACAAATCATAGGCAGTAAATTGTTATTGGTTCTAATTTAAACTTACCAATGAAATTACTTTTTTACCCACTAATAACAACTCGTAAGAACCAATTATTTATGATTTGTTGTGAAAATGTTGTAGACATAATCTTTTTCTTGTGAAAATGTTAAGATATTTTCTTGTTGTCATGATATATTCACAACTACTGACTGAAGTATCAATTTTTTAAGACATCTTCATGAAGATATCAATTTTTTACAAGTCAAAATAAAATATAACAAAACTATAAAGGTATTTTTTTTAAATGTTGTACCATTCTATTGAGCCAAAATTCAATGTTTCATATATAGTTTTCTTAGGTCGACTTTTTGTTTGTTTGTTTGTTTGTTTTTTTTTTTTTTTTTTTTTTTGTATTTTTATCTTTATGCATCATTTTAAGTAAAAACACATAGTTTTACACACACAAATTAAAAAATTTAGGATAAAAACACTTTTCATCCTTTCTGTTTAGGATAGTTCACAATTCCTCCTTAAATTTAAAAATCAAGCAATTTTTCTCTTAATATTTTTGAAAATAGAAAATATGTCATATTGTTATTCTCTTAGTTAAACCTTAACGAAAGTTTATGATTCTTAAAATATTATATTGTATAATGTCTAAAATACCTCCACTAAATCTTAACATCCCAAAAGTTTTATTCATGTACTTTGAGTTTTAGATGATGGTATAAGGTGTTTTATTGTGTAGATCATTGATTTTTTTAGGTTTAAATATTCGTAACTCATAATTTATTTAATGGAAAATTCAATGACACGTGTCTTTTGTTATCTTTTGTTTAAAAAAATTATTTTCTTACCTAAAATGGGTGTCATTAAAAACTAAGTAAACTAAACATTGCTCGTAGACTCATGTAGAATGATAAAGAAGAAAGTATGTACGACAAAATTTTCATTGTATATGTTTGAAGGTATTTGATGAAAAGTTTCAATTGTAGCATATGACATCATTCATTACAAAAATTTAAATATTGTGACATGTCTTAGCAAAAATTAGTTACTTATTGTTGGAAAATGATAATATTCATAAACATTCTTAGAAGTTTTTAGTGAGTGAATATTACCTTTAGCAAATAAGTACTAAGAAACTATTATAATAAAATAGATATTCATATGTTAAATAACAACCATAACTTTGTGTGTAATAAAAATTCTTATACAAATGAGATTAGCTTTGTATGACATACATTTTTTATGTATATAGTTTCATACTTCTTCAAATAGAAATTTTTATCTTAATTTTCTCACTCAAAAGGTAGCACGTGCAACACACATGCCACCCTAACTAGTATATATAAAAAGTGTCAATGCCAAAGAAACAGTGAATTTGGTTTATTCAATTTGCACTCTTTCCACTTACATTTGTCTTCCTTTTATTTATTTATTTATTTTTGGGTAAAATGGCCTATTGAACACGCTTTTTATTTTATTTTTTTATTCTTTTATATACACATAAGCTACTCTAAAAAAATAAAATATTTTCACAATTGTTGAGGTATTAATTCCTTATAGGCCAAAATAAAATAATAAAATAACATATTGAAACCAATCACAACTAAAAAAAAAGATATTATGAAAAAAAAAAAAAGCGACATCCATAACATTTTTTACAACATTTTCATAACAAATCATAGGAGGTAAATTGTTATTAGTTATAATTTAAACCTACCAATGAAATTACTTTTTTGCCCACCAATAACAATCTGTAACAACATACTACTTATGATTTGTTGTGAAAATGTTGTGGACATAACATTTCTCTTGTGAAAATATTAAAACAATTTGTTGTCGTCATAATATTTTCACAACTATTGAAGTATCAATTCTTTATGAATCAAAATAAAATATTACAAAATTATGGTATTACAAAAAAGTTGTACCATTATGTTGTGTTTCTAGAATATATTTTTTTTGGTTTAGTCAACTTTGTTTAGCCAAAATTTACTATTTCACGTACAATTTTCTTAAGTTAACTTTATATATATATATATATATATATATATATATATATATATATATAAAGGACAAAACTTAGTTACAAAATTGGTTGTAGTCTTAGGCTACAACCTTACTCAATATTTTTTTATTGGAGGTGAATTTTGACAAATCCACTATTAGATTACATCCTATTCTTATACCCTCCTGTGTGGATTTTTTTTTTTTTTTTTAAATAGCACACATGCTCAAATTAAAGAACAAGGATCCTGGGCCTGATGCTTTATACTTTAAGGGATTGGGCTTGGTTCATCACAACTAAATTGGGCTGATTTCGAACCAAGTGGTGCACAAAGCGCGGATCCTACAACACATACATACTAACATACAACAAACATATACGTATTGAACAGTAAGGAACGGTAAAAAATGATATATGAGCAAGAAATGTAAAATAAAAGTTAGGGATCCTTAGGATAATATGGAATGTGTCATTATTTTCTTAAGTTTTGTGATACATCATGCTCACTAGGATGTGTTACAAGGTCCAAATAAATTCAAAAATAACAAACTTAGATTGCTCTTTAGGCCTCTAAGACTTATGGAATTTGAATCCCTTTGGATCCGAGTGTGTTCTCTAGTGGTTGTTTGAAGATCTCGAACACTGTTTTCCCTCTCTTTTCTTCCCTTTTGAATTTTGGCAGAGTTTTCTCAAGTATTTTTACTTCAATTGACTGTGGCTGAATGTCTTTCACTGTTGGTTGCTTACCCTTTTATAGTGTCATCCTAGGGTTTCTGGGGTACCATTGATTCCCCCCATTTGTTCCCCTAAGTACCAAAACCAATGTTGTATTAGTAACATTGGTGGCTGGTCCCTTCCTCATTCTTCATTATTTTCTTCTTTTGAGGTTCCTTCTTCAAAAGCTTCTAGCTGACTTTCCTATTTAAGGGGATCGTAAAAGGTTGAAATTTGTTCTTTCCTTCTCCAAGGCTTCTAGATTCCACTTTTTTAGACCCACATTTTTCCCTTTTATCATTTTTCTCAAGTGAGCTGATTCCTTTCTACTAGGCTGAAAATTCCCCATCCACTTCCCTTCATGGTTCTTCTTCTTGGGTTCCCCGAGATAACAGACCCTTACTCATGAGTTGTTGGTTCCTAAGCCTTCTGATCCATTTTTTGCATCATTGGATGGCTGATAGGGACATATTTGTTATGGTTCCTTGTGTTTCTTGGCATGCCCCCTTGAACTGTCTTAATCCCAACTTGGCTTTGTTGCATGCCCCAAGGATCCCAAGCTCTTGGGAATCCCTAGGTATCTTGGCCCAGTTCTTTTCCTAAGCTTTGAGGGTTGGGCTGGGCTTTTTCTTTCCTTTGTTTCATGAGGTTCGAAACTTGCCTATTCATGGATTTGGGTCCCTCCTTATGGACCCTTAATGGGTTTGGACCTCTCTTCCTTTTTTCTTTATTGGAAGCCCAAATGTTTTGCTTTCCTGGACTTCAATCCTTTGCGTTGTTGTGGGTCTTGTTTCAACGTTGTGATTTTTTGGACCTCAACACCTCCATGTTTGCAAAATTTTAAGAAAATTAAAGATCAATAGCTATGTTATCAATAAATGGTTTAAATTGCAAGTTTTTGTAGTTTAAAATTATGCATAAAATATAAGCTTATAGATCATATTGTAAATAATATCTGATTGACACAAAATTTGACTTGTATATTAAGAATGTAAAGAACATGCAGTTCAATGGTTAGATTTTCAAAATATGTAGTAATATTTATTTTATTGAGCAAGGTTGTAACCTAAGGTTACGACTCACCTCCAATAAAAAGATATTTTGTAAGGTTGTAGCCTAAGACTAAAACTAATTTTGTAATTAAACTTTGTCTTTTTATTTATTTATTTATTGTATTTTTATCTTTACGCACAATTTTATGTAAAAACACATAGTTTTACACACACACACACACACACAAAACTTAGGATAAAAACACATTTCATCATTTATGTTTGAGATAGTTCACAGTTCCTCCTTAAATTTTAAAATCAAGCAATTCTTCCCTTTATATTTTGGAAAAGAGCAAATATGTCATATTGTTATTCTTTCAATTAAACCCAATGAAAGTTTGTAATTCTTAAAATATTACCTTGTGTAATGTCTAAAATACTTCTACTAAATTTTAACGTTCCAAAAATGTTCTTCACGTATTTTGAGTTTTAGATGATAGTAATAATTAGAAAGTTGGAATGATGACATAAGGTGTTTTATTTATTACCTAAATAACATTAATTTTTTAGGTTTAAATCTTCAAAACTTATAATTTATCTAATGGAAAATTCGAAACACCTGCCTTTTGTTATATCTTTTTTTTTTTTTTTTTTTCTAGCCTAAAATGGGTGCTCATTAAAAATTAAGCTAGCTAAACATTGTACTTAGATTGATGTAGAATGATAAAGAAGAAAGTATGAATGCAAATTTTTTCAGTGTGTATGGTTGGAGGTATTTGATGAAAGGGTTCAATTGTAGCATATGACATATTTCATTATGAAAATTTAAATATTGTGACAATGTCTTAGTAAAACTCAGTTGCTTATTATTGGAAAATGATGATATTCGTTATCATTCTTAGAAGTTTTTAGTGAGTGGATATTGGCATTAGCAAATAAGTACTAAGAAAATATTATAATAAAATAGATATTCATATGTTAAATAGCTATCCGAACTTTGTGTGTAACATACATTTTTTTTATGTATATAGTTTCATTCTTCTTCAAATAAAAATTTTATCTTAATTTTCTTACTTAAGAGGTAGCACGTGCCTTACACATACCACTCTAACTAGTATATATAAAAGGAGGAAGAAATATAATTAAAGAAACTTTAAAAAATTATATGTTGTATATATGAATCAAGATGGAATGACATAATGAAGAAATGTTAAATTACTAATTTAATACTATAACTATAGGTTAAAGTTCAATTTGATTTTTCAATTATTGTTTCTTAATTTAATCACTCAGTTATTAATTTTATTAAGTTAGCTTTTTAGCTTTTAAAAGCAGGTCAACACTTTGAGCCTATTTGGATTGAGGGAGAAGGAGGAAGAGTAGAGGGGAGTAGAGTGGAGTTAAATGAAAATAGACTAATTTTAGGCCAATTCTACTCTACTCTACCACCCCTCCCTCCCCCATAATCCAAACATACCATTAAATTCCTTAAAAAATATATGGCTTAGTGATTAAAGAAATAAGGTAGACTCCAGAGATGGCCTAAGATTGGTAGAAATTAGACAAGGAAAGGTGAAATTCTTATTTATTACTCTCCTCGAGTTGGTCAGGGACCAAAGGTTCTTGAATGGAGTTATAACTTGTAGTATGGTTCTTCTCTCTTTCCCTCTCCTCTTTTTTTTGGTCCCCCTCAAGTAGGATATTCCTTGCTTTTATAGTCATTTGAATCACATCTTAGCCTTCCACTTGGAGAGTGGTTAGTCTTTTTTTAGATACTTGTCCCGTCACTACCTTGCTGGTGGTGGTAGAGTATGATATAAGTTGTGAGGGCACTGTTCAGGAGTCATTCTGCCATTAATGCGGTAGATTGAGTTTTTGCTGAGCATTTAATGTGGAAGTAATTGATGCTTTTTCCGGAAGTTTTCTCCCTCTTTTATCTGAACGTCACCATGGCCCTCCTCAGCTCCCAATCTCATAGCTCTTATGGCCTACTCCCTATTTCCCGAGGAGCAACTATTCCTTATCCTTCCTCGGGCGGGTTGCAACCCTCAATCTTTCTGATTTGTCGACTACTTAGATTGTCTTGATTGGGCTGTGCCTGGTTAAATGAACAGTTGGGCCCACTTACTCCTCGGGTTGATCTTGTCAAGGGTTCCTTCTCTTTGGGCTCCCCCCCCCCCCCACCCAAATAAAATAAGTTCTTAAATATTTATCCTTGAATTTTTTTTTCTCTCCATTTAAATTTTTTAACAATTTTTTTAATTAAAAAAATAGATGATATAACACATGAGGTACACGTCAAAAGGTAATTATGGAAAATATAGACACAAAAACTAAAATTAATTCTTTTAAAATTTAAACAAGAAGGCTCAAGGATAGCATTAATTTAAGTTTTTTATTTTTATAATTCAATAATTTTGGGAAGTGGTTTGAATCCTAGACATTTTTGTTAGAAATATTAAAATGTATCAATTGAACTTTAAGACTCTTGGGAACATTGATTTATTTTAATAGTTGAAAATTTTATTAAGGTAGTTAGTAGTTGAAGGAGGATATTGAATTTTACCAAATTAATAATTTAATCGTGAAGAAATGGATTTAGAATTTCATTTTATTGTGTTTCAAACTTTATAAGCAAAAGAAATTAACCAAAAAATAAGATAAGTTTTACTATTATTTTCATTGTTTTTTTACTTATGCTTTTATTATATATATATATATATATGTACATTTTTAGACCCCTTAAAACACAACCAGATTAACCTAGTTAATTAGCCAAGTGATTACTTAGTCAAATTATTCAAATCTAGGTTAACACAAATATATCATATCATGTAAAGTAGCGGAAAATAAATAACACAAAGATATGATCACCTAGGAAAACCAAACCGGTAAAAAACCTGGGGAGGATTTAATCTAGCTATTCTCAAGGTAAAAAGCAAAACCACTATGAAAGAATTGAAATTTTACAATAGCGACTTAGACCACTAACATCCTATTGCTACCTCGAGTAGAAAACTTTCTACCACGACCCCATGATAGCTCCGAGTCCACGGACTATTTCTTTCCTTGGCCTTTGCAACAACAAAAGCTCACCTGCTTGTGACTCTGAGACTCCACTCAAAGGTTTTGGATCTCCTTAGACATTGATCTTGTATGCAGCAACTTCTACAATACCGGATCTTGAGATTCTTCAAGGAATAACACCAGTAGAAGACTTTAGAGAGCTTTTGGGTACAAAACCCTAGATGTACAAAAGACGCACAAGATGCACTCTAATCTCTCTAAAAAGCTTTGAAAACCCCACCTAGGGTTAGCTTATAATGTCCTTTAAATATTGGAAAAAACGGCTCGCAATTTGGGTTTTAAACGGTCAACTTATTGGCTTTTTACGTTTGCTGATTTTTGCTGATATGCGATTTTCGATTGATCGAGTACCAATCGAACAAAACAGCTTGTAACTTATTTTTTTCATCCTGAGCTTGAGTTTTTTGTCTTGGACTTCAATGTAGACCATTCTAAACCAATGAGACTTAGTTTTTGTCATGTTTTGTCATGGTTTGCCAACATTACAAACTTAAAACCTAACAATCTCCTCCTTTGACAATCCGTGACAAAACACACATGCAACATAATGCCCATATACAATAAAATGCCCAAATACATCACAAATCCCAATCTAAGACTCTTAACCTAGAAGTTGCAAGAAGAGGTAGAAGGTCTTGATCAGAATGTACCTGTCTTTCTTGAAAACACTTAAAAGAACACCTCACCGCATGTCTGGAAAGAAAGACATATAAACAATAATAATATGAAACACAACATAAAAACAAAATTAAACTAACTCTCCCCCTAAGTTAGATACATCAAAAAGTTTTTATATTCTCCCCCTTTCAAAAACAATTTTATCTCCCTAAACAAAACATTTAAAAAACCCTTTCAAACAAGATTCCCACCACATTTTATCTATTTCTCCCCCTTTTTGTCACGTATAGACAAAGAAAACTCAAACAAAGAGTAAACAAAAACATACGCAACAAAAGTCAAGAGCAAATAGAGAATCAAGGAAACAAAAGAATCTAGCTCTATAGAGAATAGAGGCAACTTCGCCTATAAAGAGCAACAACTCCCTTTAAGAACAACAAAGGTTATAAAAAAAAAAACTTTTCTCCCCCTATAAAAATAGGGAAAACAAAACATGTTTTGGGAAAAATAGCTTTGGGGAAAATTTAGGAGGTGAGGAAAATAAAGACACACAAACCAAACTTAAAAAAAAATTAAGTTGAGGATACACATAAAGAAAAATATTCTCTCTTTCAATAAATGCAAACTTGACATTATATGATTCATAAACAGTTGCATGAGTAGAGAAAATATTTGCACATTGATTATCTATCATATCACTTAAGAAAAATATTTTCTGCAGTTCACATAAGATTTTCAATCAATTTGTCCTCAAAGCTCAAACATTAAATACATTTTGTTTTAAAATCAAGGAACATGTAATCTTAGATGGCCAAAACAAATTCACACACAATATCTTGTATCAAGTTTAGCAAAGAGTAACTTGTGTAGTGTGTGCAATTAGCAAAAGCTTGAGATACATGTGAGGTGATATGTGAATAAAATTCAATCACAATTTCTACAAAATTCATCACATAAATTTGAAAGAGACTATCACCTAAAGAGTTACATCATATAACTACCATATCTCATAGAAAACAAGCTTGCAATCATGTAAGTTTCTTGATTTACCTCATATTGTACACACCAATTTTATTTGATCAGAAACTTATTAAAATAGCCAAGATAATGTATACACCAATTTTATTTGATTGATTTAATTATAGTCAAATAATGTATACACCAATTTTAGCATTTAAATCGAGGCTACACCTTATGTTCTTTTTGTGCATGTGCTACACTTTCTCGAGCACAAAATCTTATGATATGCACTAAAGTGTTCATGATTGGCTAGTAAATAGTGGTGAAATGTTTATTTATGCCTTTCTTAATAAGTTCAAGTCCGATAATCAAAGGCATGTGACATCAAGATCAAGATCATGTGATCAAAAACTATAAACATCTTCCCACACAACATGCACTACAAAGTTCAAATAAGTAAAGTGCAATAAATAAGCTCATCTAAGCTAAACAAGGTACATAAACATGTTATGTAAAGATAGTATGGCCAACCTTGATTTCAAATCCAAGAAAAATAATGCAAAACACAAAAACCTTTTTGGTTTTAAAAAAATTTTATGACCAAAAACAAAAAGCACACATTATGCTAAATGATTAAAAATGCAATACATGATAGTGCTTAACTAAGCTATAGAGGGTACACAAATAAAAAATATCAATTTCTTAATTAACCCTTGAGTACATGTACTAATTAGTACGTACTCATACACAATAAAAAATAGCTTAGCACTTATATAACACATATTATTCAAGTTTCTCCCCAATGTCAAGCATGTTCTAAATCAAAAGAGAGATATCATAATTCATGTAATCCATAAGAAAAATAAAACAAGACTCAAAATAAAATATTTTTGTCTTTTTGAAATTTTTCAATGTTTTTGAATTAAAAAAAAAAAAAAAAGAACTAAAAAAACAAGACAACCAAAAATAGAAACAAAACATGTCCACAAATAATTGAAAGAATTAAATTAGGGACAAGTAAACAACACTCACCTTATAGAATCTTTTCTCACCCATATAGCACGAGTCTTTGGCTTTGTAGATGAAAATCCATGAGAGGCAGAGTGTATTTGAGGGATTACATCAATCTTCTGAGAAAGACTGAAATCTTACAAATTCATTTCACAAGCCAACAAGCTTAATTTTTTCAAAAAAATATGAAACAATTTATATGGACTTATGGCAGGAGAAATATCATCACATATCCTAGATTGACATACAGAATTTTTAAATTTCAATTTATGACAATTAGAACGAATGTGACTGGAGACACCACAAAAGTGACAAACAGGAACAAATTTAGGAACATCAGTATCCCTAACAACAAATCTAGTTTCAGATTTTGGTTTTTGCCTCAACAAAGAACAATTTGGTCTAATATGACCAACAAAACCACAAAGATGACAAGTAGGCACAAAAACAGATTTATTATGCTCTCTAACAGTAGGTTTAGACATAGGTTTAGAAACTTCAGTGTCTACATCAGAACTTTTACCTTTCTCTAACCTAGCAAAATAAGTCTTTTCTTTATTATTCCTCTTGAAAGGAGGGATATAAACTTTTTCAGTTTTAGGTTTAAGAGAAACAAAAACACTTTTGTTATCAACAACAGGCTTGGTACTAGTCAAATTTTCAATTTTAGCTTTAGATTCAACTAACTCTTGTTCCAAACTTTTTATCTTCTCATCTTGAGAGGAAATTTGATTTCTCAAAAATTCATTCTTTTTATTAGACTCATCTAATCTCATAATCAATTCATCTTTTTCAAGATTAGCCAATTTTAACTCTTCCTTGAATTTCTTAGAAATTTTCATAGATTTTAATAATTCCTTACAAAGAGTTTCACAGGTATCAATAAGATCAACAGTGTCCTTTTTATTCAAATCATCACAATAAAAAACAATAAGACACTTAAAATTATCCATGATAACAGGGATTAAGGATCAACTCTTAGATCAAAAGATCTAACACCCCGCTCTGATAACACTTGTACGTTTTTACACCCTTAAAACACAACCAGATTAACCTAGTTAATTAGCCAAGTGATTACTTAGTTAAATTATTCAAATCTAGGTTAACACAAATATATCATATCATGTAAAGCAGCGGGAAAATAAATAACACAAAGATATGATTACCCAAGAAAACCAAACCGGTAAAAAATCTAGGGAGGATTTAACCTAGCTATCCTCAAGGTAAAAAGCAAAACCACTATGAAAGAATTGAAGTTTTACAATAGCGACTTAGACCACTAACATCCTATTGCTACCATGAGTAGAAAACTTACTACCACGACTCCATGATAGCTCCGAGTTCACGGACTATTTCTTTCTTTGGCCTTTGCAACAACACAAGCTCACCTACTTGTGACTTTAAGACTCCACTCAAAGGTTTTGGATCTCCTTAGACGTTGATCTTATATGCAACAACTTCTACAACACCGGATCTTGAGATTCTTCAAGGAATAACACCGGTAGAAGACTTTAGAGAGCTTTTGGGTACAAAACCCTAGATGTACAAAAGAGGCACAAGATGCACTCTAATCTCTCTAGAAAACTTTGAAAACCCCACCTAGGGTTAGCTTATAATGTCCTTTAAATACTGGGAAAAATGGCTCGCGATTTGGGCTTCAAATGGTCAAGTTATGGGCATTTTACATTTGCTGATTTTTGCTGATATGTGATTTTCGATTGATCGAGTACCAATCGAACGAAACAGCTTGTAACTCATTTTTTTCATCCCGAGCTTGAGTTTTTTGTCTTGGACTTCAATGTAGACCATTCTAAACCAATGAGACTTAGTTTTTGTCATGTTTTGTCATGGTTTGCCAGTATTACAAACTCAAAACCTAACAATATATTTATATATATATATATATATATATATATATATATATATATATATATAAAGTTATGATACTAACATTAAAACAGGAAGAAAAAAATCGGTCATTTTTTCCTATTCCATGGGAATGCCTTCCTAAAATACTATAGTCACAAGAATATGTCCTGACTTCAATTCAAGGATTTTGGAAAATGATATGAAATGAAGCCATTGTCGATGTGAGGGTCGTTCATGTTCACCATCATGGTAACTGAATAAAAATTCTTTGTCCAATTTTGAGTGTAACGATAACTTAAAAGATAATAGTCTTTCTCTATTGTGTTTCAAAGTTTATAAGCAGAAGAAATTAAATGCCTTCTTAGAAAAATAGTCATAAGAATATGTCTTGACTTCAATTCGAGGATTATGGAACATGATATGAAATGAAGCCATTGTCAATGTGAGGGTCGTTCATGTTAACCATCATGGTAACTGAATAAAAATTCGTTGTCCAATTTTGAATGTAACAATAACTTAAAAGATAGTCTTTCTCTATATAAATTAGCATTTAGTATATCCATGGTAAATCAGTTGCATGTATTTACCTTTTTTATTTATTTAAGTTGATGTGGTTTTTACTTTATTTATTTTTAATAATTCAATAGTTATAACTTATGATGGAACTGTTGATGTCTTATTAGTGTTTTTAGGATTGGATTGTAATGATTTATTAGTAATAATGTAATAAAATCCATTTAAGTATAATCTATTAATAAGAGTGAAAACAAGCTACTAGTGGGTAATTCTAGGTGTCTTAACACCTTTCTAAAAACTTATATTAAATTTGAACTTAGTCTAGGCACCGCCACCCTTGTTCCTTAGCAAAGATTTCAGCAATTCTCTCTAGGGCTATCTATAATACTAGCTTGTCTCCTACTTATCAAGGTTTTCAGACCCGGACCGTTCATTGAACCGTAAAAGGAAGAGGTTCAAGGTTTTTGAGGTCAAACTGAGGTCGAACCGGGGTTGAACCGTGATGACGTCATAATTAATTTAATAATTATTTTAAATATATATATAAAAACATTAAATTAATAAAAAATAGAAAAATTAACTAAAATAGTCCAAAACAAATATAGATAGTATTTTTTATAACATAACTTTCATAAACAAATAAAAATTATTAAATTTAAAAAAAAACATAAATAGCTATTGATTTTCTAAATTATTTTTAAGTCATGACAAAACACACTTTAGTACCCAATAATTTTTATTTTATGAAACCCAATAAAATAGTTAAAAGACAAATTAGTTTAATGGCCAAGCCCATTTGACTGCCAATCATTTTTTTTTTCCAAGCCCATTTGAATACTTTTTGTTCACCATTTATTATGAATTAAAAAAAAAAAAAAACGAAAGCTAGAACTGAAGAATGAAGATGTATGCATTTAAAAATGGTTAACGTTAAACAAATAACAAAACCCATTCTCAAAAAAAAAAAAAAAAAAAAAAAACAAAACAAAACAAAAAACAAAACCCAAGAAGGAAGTGCCTGACAGCAAGCAAGCATTTATGTGAGTGGTTGACACGCACAGCAAAGAAAAGTCTCCAGAAGCGTGAAGAAGTTTACAAACATTTTTAGCAATATTTTCATAACAAATATAAAAGGTTATTACTAGTTCTAATTTAAATTAACTATTGAAATTATTTTTTTACTCACCAATATAAACTTATATCAATCTATTACTTAAAATTTATTGTGAAATATTGTGAAAATATTATAGTAACATTTAATTATGATTTTTTATTTTTTTATTATTATTCCCTTCTTTCCTTTCCTTGCATCCATACGTTTCTTCTCCTTTTCCTTTTCTTTTCTTTTTTTTTTTCTCTTGTTTTTTCTCCTCCACACACGTATCCCCACCCCCACTCCTCTCAAGTCTCATCTTGTTTTTAATTTTTCTAGACTTTTCCTTCTCCACACAGAGTGTCCTCTGCTTTTATTTTTCTCTCTTTAAGTCTTTATCTCTATCTCTCTGTTTCCGTTCTCTTTCTCTCATACTCTCACCTTGTCACACACACATTACCGGCCGAGAACAAAGCTAGAATTTAGAGCGGGCTTCGCCCAAGACAAGAGTTCCTAAGAGAGGGAGCTGTGTGATGTGCTCTGAAGAGAGAAGGAGAAGAAACATAAAGACATGTTGTGTTTCTCTGGAGATGGCAGTGGCAAACATGTTGTACTTTTTTTTTTCTTTTGAGAGGGAGTTGTGTTTCTTTGTTTCTCTGAAGAGGGAGTTGTGTTTCTTTTTCTTTTGTTTTGGGTTTTTTTTTTTTTTTTTTTTTTTTTTTTTTTTTTTTTTTTTAAGGTTCAGATTCAAAGGGAATCGTGAGAAGCGGTTCGATCACGGTTCTCAGAACCGTGCGGTTGAACCGCGGTTCAAACGGTTCCCTGCATTTTTGGCATAGACCGGTTCTTGAGCATAGAAGAACTGTGATGGTGAGAGGTTCACGGTTTTTCCGGTCGGACCGTACGGTCCGGTCTGGGTTTCAAAACATTGGGTTAGTGGATACCTTGTTTTTGGCCTTGTACAACAAACCCTTGGCAATGCCCTTTGACACGTTTGCAAGAATATTTAAACCAATGAGTAAGATGATAGTCATAAGGAAAAAAGTGAAAGAGGACTTCACCTCTCTTTATAGTGAGAGGGTTTCACATGTAGGCTATAAATCGAAGAGATAGTATTCTAGATTCTTAGTAATCACAAGATCGTCGAAGTTGGTCATGACATGAATTTTGGCTTACTTGATCCTCTAAATCCCAACATTATTAAATTGTAGCTCAGCAAGGGCTGCAAAACCTCACAAACAAGAATATTAGTGGAATCCCCCATGAGATCGATAAGGAAAATTTCAAACTACTGAGAAAAAAAGAAGAGAAAAACAACAATTGATAATGTAAATTGAAAGATTAGATGAATAAGAGAATAACAAAAAGAAGATTCTCTAGCACAATTTCAAAAGCTAGAGGGTTTGAGAGTAAAGGGAAAGAAGTACGGTAACCACTCAAACTCACCCTTATTCCAAGCAGAGTGGAATCCCAATCGTCGAATGTGTTATCGGAGAATGAGCTTGATGAAGACACGTGTGTTTGAAGATGAAAAGATCACATTCCATATCATTTTTGGTTAGCACGCATGCAACATTAAATGGGCCTTCTACGATTCCTCAGAAAAATGTTGCTAAGATTTGGAAAGGCATGAATTCCCTACGCCCAACATGACATGCTGATTGGCCTTAAAAATAGGGGGCTACCAGGGAGTATCCTAGTGACATGGCAGCTTAAACTCAGTCACACTCCTTAACTTGACATTAAGGGTAGGGCTATCCAACCCACCCGCAAAACTGACCCATCTGTCCTAACTGGCCAAATCCAACTCAAAAACCGTCCAACTGGACATTGTGGTGGTCGGCGACGGATTTCCAATCTCAAAAACCTATTGGTTGGTAGGTTGTTGCATGAAAACCCAATTCC
This sequence comes from Quercus wislizeni, assembly GCA_023055345.1. Classification (NCBI taxonomy): domain Eukaryota; kingdom Viridiplantae; phylum Streptophyta; class Magnoliopsida; order Fagales; family Fagaceae; genus Quercus; species Quercus wislizeni. The sequence goes on from JALGQJ010000004.1 coordinate 37,423,551, forward strand.
AACCGACTCGACCGATATTCCCATTTAGATCTCGTTGTTCTTTGCCAATACAAGAAAGATCTAGTAGGATTTGGTCAAATCTAATGAGATCCGGCGAGATCTCACTAGATTCAGCCAGATCTGATGAGTTTTAGCTAGATTTTTCTTCCCCAACTCCGACCGCCAACTGCTTGATACCTGACGAAACTTAAACCGATCCGCCTTTTCAGTCGACAACAAGTGCATATCTTGTGGACTTGAAGTGATTGGGTCGGTTTTGAATTGGCACAGACCCGACTCGTGGATAGCCCTAATTGAGGGTGTCCAAGATTGACCTATGGAAAGGCCTAGGTTGAGCTAACTTGCTAATTGACCTAGGTTGAGCTAACTTGCTAGTTACAATCAAAGTTTTAAATTATGTTTCGTTCTAATCAGAATGGCCGAATTTTTTGGTTCTAGCAAATAGACCGATATAGGTAACCCCTGTATTTCATGCCACCTAAAATTCAAACATGTACCAGATTGTGCCAACATTTTGAGTGTAAATTTTGTATTCTGGGCAAAAATTGTGTGTTCTAGAATGAAATGTCAAATGTCTTTCTTGGTTTTTCTTGATCTTTTTTTCTTTTTTAAGAAACACAGTAAATTTAGTAATTTTCACTACCTTTCCCTAATCAAATAGCCTAACTAGGAAAAATAAAAACAAAAACCCCTAATTTCTCTTTGTGGGTTCTTTTTTTTGAATAGTACCCAGACCCAAGTGGAATCAAGGAACCTGGGCCCCCAAAGAGTTTTGTACTTCTGGTTTGGTGGACTGGGCTTGGTTCACCGCAGCTGCGTTAAGCTGATTATGAACCAAGTTGTGCACAAAACATGGATCCTACAACACATACATATTCATATATGCAAATATATATATATATATATATATATATATATATATATATATATATATATTGCAAAGCAAACGGCTAAGGAACAGTAAAGAAATAAAGAAAAAGCAACTAAGGATGTTAAGGATCCTCGGAAAAAAAAAATGATATTTCATTATATTGAGTTTTTAATACATTGGGCTTTTCTTTCCACAAGGATATGTCGCAGGGTTCAAATAAGTTCAAAAGTCACAGACTTAGATAGGTCTTTGTGGGCTTCTAAGACTTGTGAGGTTTGAATCCCATTAAATCCAAGTGTATTCTTTAGTACTTATCTCAGGATCTCTCGCAGTGTTTTCCCTCTTTTCTCATTTTTGAATTTTAGAGAAGTTTTTCAAAAGATCTTTTTGCTTTGATTCCTTACTACTTAATGGTTTTTGTTGATGGCTTCACTCCCTTTTATAGTGCATTCCTAGTGTTTTTGGTGTACCACTGATTCCCTCTATTTGCAACCCTAGGTACAAGAACCAATGTTGTGTCAGCAACATTGGTGGCTAGTCCCTTCCTTATTTTCTCACTATGTTCTCCTTCTAAGGTTTCCCCCCAAAAAGTTCCTAGCTAATCTTTTTCTTTTAGGGGGTCCTAAAAGCTGACTTTCAATCCTCTCTTCCCAAAACTTCTAGATACTCATTTTCAGACCCACCCTTTTTGCTGCTTCATCTTTTGTCATTTTCTCTAAATGGGTAGATTCTTCCCTGTCAAGCTAAAAGATCCCCAGCCACCTTCCTTCATGGTTCACCTTTCTGCGTTCCTCGAGGTACCGGACTTCTTTTTCATGAAGTATTGATTCCTACGTCATTAGCCTTTTTTCTGAGCCATAGGTGGCTGATGGGATATGCCTATCTTCGTTCCTTGTGTCCATAGGCATGCTCCCTTGAGCTGTCCAAATCCCAGCTGATCCCCTCATGCATTTCCCGAGGATCCCATGGCTCTGGCAATCCCAAGGTATCTTGGTTTAGTCATTTTATGGGCTCCCTAGAAAACTCTCCTTACAAAGGCTGGGCTAAAGTTCCTCTTTCCTTTTCCTTTCTTTTCAAGGCCCCAAAGCTTGCCTATCCAAGGGTTTGGGCTTTCTTTTACTTATTTTAAGTGGGCCTTAGTTGGTAGATTGGGCCTTGCTTATTTTTTAGGGCCCTTTTAGTTTTAGATTTATGCTTGTGATATTTTGGACCTCAACATTTAGCCCCCTAAGCTCGTGGGTTGCTTGCAACCCACACGTGAGTAAGTGAGATTTTCTTTTTTAGCCCCCTCCAAGACCCTTTTACTGTTGTTGTGGGTGGTTGATACCTCCATTTTCATTGGTATCCTTTTCCTTCTTATTCTAGGATCCTAGTCCTTTACGTTATCCTTTAGTGCCCCGATTTCACGTATCCCACTTCTTTTGTAACTTCTCTTTTTAAGGAACGTGGCAATTGAGGCTTAAGTGTCTGGGTAAGTTTCTTCCTCGCCTTTTTACATTTTCCATAACTCCTATTAATAACCGACTAGTAACTTCTTTATAAAATTGAATTTTGGCAACTAGCACGTTTTCCTATACTTCTTCTTCTTCTCTTTTTTCCTCATGCCATTATTGCTATCATCTCAATCCTTTCTTCCAAACATCTCTTTCCTTTTTTTCTATACTCAAGAACCCTTCTCAATGCACTCTACTTTCTCTTTGCTTCCATTACCCTTCTATCTCCAACCCCTTTCCTCCTATTACATTATGTTCTTCCATGGCCTCCTCTTCTTCCTTGTGAAAAAGGAAGGAACGTTCACCCACCCCTTCTGAATGTGAAAGCTCCTTGATAGGGTTAGCACAAGGTGAGGGGCAGGAAGTTTCAGACCGCTTGGCCTTCCCATTGCGAAACCCCTGGTACACCCTCAGCCTATTCTTCCCTTAGGTTACTCATGGTGATGCTCCTCCTCCTCATACTTGGGTATTTTCTAGTCAATCTAGGTTCACCAGCTCCGCCCAAGTTCCAGACCTAAGGGAAATCCTAGACCTTCAAATCAGGCGAGGATCCCGAGAGGCAGTTCACATCTTCTTTGATTTCGTTCTAGGGAGGATCACTAGCTCAGCTAGTTAGGTGGATAAGGAGCTATTTGATGGGGGGTTTTGCCAACTACTTGGAACGCGTTGGGATCTTGAAGTCAGTGGCGATTTCCAGGAACTTGGAAGGCTTTAGGGATGCCAAGGGTCTTAGACATCTGTTGCACCATTAGTCTCCCTCTCTGCATACAATTTTCTTTTCTATTAGTGAGCTCACCATTACTCTAGAGGATGTGGTTAATAATTTCCTCCTCCATGTGTTTGGTGATGAGAATCCCTTCGATATCCAGCTTTCTGCTGAGGATCTCAAGGTTGAGGAGTGACTCTTCAAGCATTTTGGTGGGTGTATTGCTTCTTTTAGAGGCAAGCTAGCTAGGTTGGGTAAATGGGTAGCGACCCTTTCCCAAGAAAAGGACAAATCGGTTAAGCAAGCTGGGTTCTTGGCACTGTGGTTGAGTAAATTTCTTTTCAATGAATTTCCTGGCAATGGAATCAAGTCTACATTCTTCCCTTTGACTATCAAGTTGGCCCGAGGTACTAGGTATCCTCTAGCCCCCATGTTTTTAGGCCACGTTTATTCTCAGTTAAACTTGCTTTATGGTGATGAAGTTGAAGGTAACTCGTGCTATGCCATAACTTCATCTCTGCATTGCGCCATCCTCCAAGTATTTGTGTGGGATTGCTCCTTGGTCACCTTGGTGAAGTGTAGGAATTTAAAGTACGTGAAGGAAAAATTCCAAGGATCCCCAAAGGTCATCAATGGCTTGTGTGGCAGTTCTACTGATGGCCATCCCATTATTTTTTGCTGGTCTAACTTGAAGGGTGGGAATGTTAGTCTTATAGAGCTGTTTGATTAGAAAGGGCATTTGAGTTGGCATTCGCCCCGAGATTTTGGCCTTAGATTCACATGTGATTTTGTCCTGTCTTCTTTCCCAAGTTCCCTGGGGCATACCTTTGACTTACGCTGAGGAGATGAAAGCAGTTTGGCATATCTTGCTTGCACCAGCCCCTCATGGCTTCCAGTTCCTTTGATGTGCATTGATAATAGCTTAATTTTGCATATTTATATCATTATTAGAAAGCATTATCATACTTATTTTGAGTTAATTCATGCATTTTATATTTGGTTTTGGAATAATGTTGAATAATCAATTTTGTGCTTAACTGAATCTTATTGCATGAATTTGTCTTTTGTAGGAGAATGGAATTAAATAAATGGATTTGTGCAAAGAAGAAAGTTAATGGACTTTTCTTTTACAAGGGCCATGATGATGTTAAATAAGGCCAACTAAATTAAATTTAAGGCCAATTAGAGCAAGGAATCAAAGGAAATTTGCACCAAATCCAAGTCCAATTTGGATTAGGATTTCAGCCTGCACATCAGTTAGTATTTGTGGCATAACTTTCGGTTCAGATGTCCAATCGAGATGATTCAAGTTGGACTGGAAATTTATCTTAAAGGGCTACAACTTTGTAGTTTACCAAAAGTCTGAATTCTGATATTAATTGGGCCAAAATCGTCGGTTAAGTGAAGCCTAAAAATTTGGGATTTTCTCCAAACTGGAATTCAACTTGTAATAGGATTTCTTGCCCTATTTAAAGGCTCTTTAGGGCAAAATTTAGGAAGGCTAGTACTAGGACTGAGGCTAGTGCTAGGGTTGAGGGCTGGATGCATAGAGATCTACGACTGTGGCTACCTCTTTGGTTCTCTTCCATGACAGTTAGTTTTATTTTATTTGTCTAGTTTAATGTTTAGTATTTTATTTTTGTGTTTTCTTTCAATTACTATGAGTAGCTAAATTTATAATTAAGGTTGAGGATAAAACCTTGTTAAGGATTATTAGTAATATTTATGTGATTTGATTTTTCCCACAATAGTTGTTCTTTAATGAATTAAACTGTTCTTGTTTCATATCAATTGGCTAAGATGGGATTCTAGATATGAGTTCAATCATGTTTTTCTCATGATTTAGGATTTGTCTTAATTAATTGAATGCTTTGGTTAATAATTCTTGATTATAAAATTGGATATCATTTGTGATTTTTCTGTCAATGGATACAATTTATGATTTGATTTTTAGAATTGGATATATCTTGTGATTTGTTTGGCTACAGATACAATTGATGATTTGGTTTTATACTTAATAAGCGAAAAAAAAACATGCTTTAGATATTTAAATAGAAGTTTTAATGATAATATTTTCCATGATAGCAAGATTGATTTCTAGATTATCATATAGTGAGATGGGAAAAATTAATGATCATAAATATATGCTGATATGACTTACAATGAGGATTCCAAAACCTTAATTCTTTTCTCTTGATTGTTTACATCTTTTTTATTGCTTTATATCTTTTGCTTAGTTTAACCATTTGTTTAATTTTATTATTTGCTTAGTTTATTTAATCTCAGAAAAACCAATTTTTATTAAACTAGATTAGGATTAATTTGGTTAAGGTTTTATTAATTTTCCTTCATTCATTTAAGTCCCTGTGGGTTCGATCTCGTTTTTATCAAACTATACTTCGGTACGGTTCGTACACTTGCGAGTATTTTAAAATTTCACAACATCCTTCAACAAGTGGCCCTAAGTACACTCATTATTCTGCACATTAGGCGTTTAGGTAGTTCGACTTTAATAAGGATATCTCGCCAGTGTTCAAAGAGGTGGTGCCTTCTTTCCCATCTCTAGATCCATTCCTAAGGCTTCAAGCCTTTTCTTACTAGTCACAAAGGAGCCCTCGATTTGTGGTGCCAAATTCCCAGCGGGCAGTTTTTGCCTCAAACGGACTTTCTGGTTATTGGAGAAGGGTTCAAAAATCTTTCTCAGACTTTGTTAGTTCAGGTATGATTGGGAGGACCCTTGACCCTGATCTCTTTTCTACCCCATCTTACAAAAATGTTTGGCTCTCCCTACTGCCAGTGTTGTGTCTGCTGCAATAAGCAGTAAGACTGGTTTCGTGGAATGGCACGCTACTAAGGGTGGTTAGGTGTCATATGCCACCGATTTCCCTACTTCTTGGCCAAGGTGTGACCTGATTGCTGGCTCTTCCTTAGGTGTATTAATTAAAAGAGGAGTGGTTAAGGAAATTGGTACTACAACACCTATTGGTAAGGGCAAGGAGAAGAAGATCAAAAAGGAAGCTAGTAAGAAATTTGAAGTTGAGGAGAGTGTTGAGGGTATCGAGGCTATCTATGGTACTAAGAGAAGGAAGACTGCTTTAGTTCGCAAGCAGCTTACAATTTCTGAGGACCCTGGGGAGGTGGACCCCTCTGCTACTAAGAAGGGGGTCAGCCATCCTCCCATCCCGAAGATCAGAGTGAAGACTAAGGTAGAGTCTTCTATTCTTCAGATCTCTTTGGATTCCCTTAAAAGAACTTCTTCTATGGTTGTTACTTCTTCAGCCCAATATTCTTCAAGATCCGCCATTACTCCTCGTTCTCCCAAGGACCTTCTGGGTGTACTTGTAGTAAGCGGAAGACTGCTGTAGAACCTGTAGAGAGAGAGAGAGAAGGGCAAGACTTCATTCCTTCTCTCATCCTTTCTTCTTTAGTTGTTCATTGCCTTCTCATTTTATTCTATGGTTTGTTGTTTTGCTGCGTTTCTCCCTTTTTTTTCTTTTTTCTTTTTTCTTTTTTCATTTTTTTTTTTTTTTGATGAGTGATTTTTGTTTTTTGTAGTCTAAACACAAATTTGACTCCAAGGGAGCAAAAAGCCTTTCTTTTGGTGATGATGTGGTATAACACTTTCCATTCTCCCTTTCTTCTTTTTTGTCTATTCTTCCTTTTGAGGCTTGTCCATTCCTATTGTTGAGTTGTAAATTGTTCCCTTTTTCTTCATTTCTTTTACAGCTCGAGGTTCCTCCCCCTATGATTGGTGGTACCTTACAGGAGGAGGTGGTGGCATCTTAGCCCCCAACTATTTCTAGTGAGGAGGAGAGAATCCCAGTGACGGAATGGTTGGGGAAGCCGAGCATGTTTCTGAGGTAATCAAGGATGCTGAGTCTGTGCAAGCTCCTATCCCTTAAGTCGTTCAGGATCTTGAAGCTACTCAGACCCCTATCCTCAAAGATCCCAAATTTGGGTAGACTCCTAACCTAGCTAAAACTTTGATTGCTAAGCAAACTGCTAGACTCGTGGTAACTAAAGAATCCTTTGGGACCATAACCTCATCTACAAGAACAAGTAGGGCTTATCTTATCCTTTATTCTTTCTTCGATAGATAAGCTCCCACGTTATTCATCTTTCCTGTTTCCCTCATTTTGAAAATTTCTTAGGCCAAGCCAGTGCTCAGATTGCCTTCGAAGCTGATCCCACCTCGAAGACAGAAACCTCTAAAGGTGCGTTTTATTATTTTCTTTTTTACCCTTGGTGGCCCTATCTTTCTTCTTCCTCCTCTTTTCATTTCAGTCATGGGTCAACCTTCTTTGTTCCTTCCTTCCTTTAGTGATTTTTCCAAGGTTTTTTCTCCTTTCTTTCAATGTGCCATGCGTTCTTCTACAGAGTCCTTTGAATAGTCAGAAGGGCAGGAGAGTGAACTTCCCACGATGACGAGGTAGTGACTCAGATTCAGGAGGAAGTCTCGCCGCGGGAGACTGGTATTTGCTCTTTACCCTTTTCTTTTTCTTCCCTTCCCTTTTCCTTGTGCCACTTCCTGCTTCATTACTCCATTAATTTTGTAGATGTTGATATGGGCACCAAGGAATCCAAGTTTGTGACTACTAAGGAAGCCAAAGGACCCATCCTTATTGTCTAGACTGTTAAGGCTTAGCCAGGGATCTCCCAGACCACCCCAAGGCCTGAAGGTCTTTCATTTCTTGAGGAAAAAGTACAACGATGAAGGAAGCCCTAGAGATGACTGTTTCAGATCCCAGCTTAGGGCTTCCTACCTTCTTGACCCATTTTGACTCCTTGGAATTCAACAGCCTTCTTGTAAGTCACTTTCATCGCTTTAGGCCACCCTTCATCAACTTCTTGTGATTCTTTGTGCTCACTGAGGGCTTGCAGCTCCTGGAAGGATTGCTTAGAGTCCACGGGGACTTCAATAGTAGATTTAGGGAAGGTGTGTTCTTGGGGAACATTATGATGGAACTCCTCTATACTGTGCTAGTTTTCCTGAAGGATACATCTCTTGATTTTTTATCTGAAGGGAGACTTATGGAGTGGAAGGGAGTGGTGCAGGACCTTATGGAGGCAATACTCAATATCTCTATTTTGTTGGAGTACCTTTGGTCTTTGGCTCATGCACTCTTTCAGAGGAAGGTCGCCAGGGACCTTGATGTTGAGATTGTTGCTGTTGATGAGGCTTTGGCTCATGCTCACTAGGTGCTATAAGACTTGAAGATTAGAAAGCAACAAGCCCTTTCCAATCTAGCTACTTCCTTTACTTTTGTAGTTCCTTAAGAAGGTTCTTTGTTGGCTGGTCTCATACCTTAGTTTTTTTATTTTTTATTTTTTTATTTTTTTTATATATTTAGAAATTCAAGCTATATAAGTTGCTTTCCTTTCTTCTAAGTACTTTGGGCTGTTAAGTTTTTTTATTTTTTATTTATTATTTATTTTTATGTGAACTTCAATAACTTCTTGCTTCTAGTAACATGTACTTCTTTTCCCTTTCATATGTTGTCTTCTCCATTTTTTCTTTTGTTTTCTTCTTTTCTTTGAAAACTAAGTCCTAGGCCATGGTTCTTGAGGACTCACTTCATGGCAGGTCTTGGGCCAATTACTTTAGTGATTGTGCTCCTACACAAGTCCTAGGCTAGTTACTTTAGATACTTATCCTCATCCAAGTCCTAGGTCATGGACTGGGTGGGCCCTTTTGTGACAAGTACTAGGCTAGGTACTTAGGAGGCTTGTTTTCCATCCCAAGTCCTGAGTCATGCACTTGGATCGATTCTAGTGTAGGTCTTGGGCCATGTACTAGAAAAAGATTTTTCTTTTTCTTTTTTTCTTTAAGTCAAGTGCTGGCCCAAGTACTCAACTAGGATTTTGGCCAAACTCAGGCTGTGTTATATGTAGTACTATTTAAGTATAATTGTATGGCTTACTCAAACTTTGAAAGAAGATTTCATTGTAATTCATTATAATGATTTAAAGACATAAGATAATAACTTAAAGACATAAGATGGAAGTGGGCTATGCATAGAGTGGCCTTTTCACATGGATTGGAAAAAAAAAAAAAAGTTGCTAAATAAAGTTCTTGGAAAAACAAGCATATGACAAAAGATAATGCCTAATAACATAAAGGGTGATGGAACACTTAGCGGAATGAGGGATGACAAAAGGGTCCCTGGTGTACCCGGAATCTTTGTGCATAGTACTGCTTCAACCATTTCCCATTTATGGGATCTGTTAGGGAGGTCCCATCCACCTTTGCAAGGTAATAATACCCGCTGTCGTGGGCTTCCTTAACAACGTAGGGGCCTTCCCACTTTAGAGAGAACTTGGAGGGTCCCGGGATGTTCTTCCTTACGTGTTCTGCTACCCTGAATACTAGCTGCCCCTCTACGAAGATTCTTCAATGTACTGCTTGCTCATATGCCTTGGCCATTTTCTGCTAGTACCTCTGACTTCTCATTCTCTCAACTTCTCGTTTTTCCTCTAGCCTTCCCTTGGTGCGTGCATCGTCTGCATCTCCTTAGATCTCCTCAAGTACCACCCTTGCTATGGGGATAGCTAAATCCACTGGGTTGACGACTTCTATCCCATAAATAAGGAAAAACAATGAAAATCCTATAGCTGTCTTTAAGAAGCTCTTACAAGCCTAGAGTGCATCCGTCAAGTGTCACTGATCAGCCTCTTAGGGATCCTGAACCATGTGATGATGTGCTCACGAATGAAGTTTAAAACTACTGCTCCGATGGCCTTCTTTAAAGGGATGGCCTCTACCCATTTTGTAAAGTGCTCAGTGACTGCTAGGATCCATATGTGGCCATTGAAAGATGGATTTATGGGCCTTATGAGGTCAAGCCCCCAAGTGTGGAAAGGTCACAGGGTAGTCATGTCTTGTAGCGCGTTTGGGTGAGTATGTATTGCATCCCCTAGTACTTGGCATGCATGACATGCCTTAACCAGCTCCTCCGAGTCTTTCTTCATGGTAGGCCAATAATATCTCAATTGCAATAGTTGTTTATGGAGCCTTCTCTTCCCAAGGTGACTCCCACATTCCCCCGAGTGAACTTCCTTTGCTACTTTCTTGGCTTCCCTGGGCCCCAGGCATCTTAAGGGATCCCTGTTATACCTTCTTTTGAACAAGAACTCATCCTGTAGAAAATACTAGACAGCTAGCTTCTTAAGTTAGTGAGCCAGCTTCCTATCAGCTGGCAAGATCCCTTGAGTCACGTATCCTACAAATGGAGTCCTCCAATATTTTGCAACAAATACAACATAACTTTCCTCTTTGTCCATCGAGAATTGGAAATTTTGACACTTTTCTTGTACAGTTGCAGCTTCTTTGTTCATGTTGGGCCAATAGTACCTCATACGCTGTATTCTCCTGTACAGACTTATTTTTTCTATGACCCCATAGATTTGGTTGTGTATTTCCTTTAACTTTAACTTTCCTTCCTTCTCGCTGATACATCTGGATAGGATCCCTACAAGCAGCCTTCTGTATAGCTTCCCTTCTATCAAAAGGTAATCTTTCAATTCTTTAATACTCCCCCAATGCTCTAGCTTTCCCACTTCTCTATTTATCTCACTCATCCAATCTTCTTCATCTAGTTCCTCCGGAAACATCCTTTTAAGGGTCTCTATGATGGAATTCTTCTACTTGTTTACCTTTATCAAGGTGCTTTCTTCCTTAAAAGGTATTTGGGATCCCAGGGTAGCCAGTGCGTTAGCGAACCGATTTTAACTTCTTTGGGCGTACTCCACACTAAAGGCCTAAAATTTCCTTTCTATGTTCTCTACCCAAGTCCGATAGGAGGCCAGGCTCTACTCCCTCAATGCAAAGTCTCCTTTGACTTAGGAGACTACAAGATTGGAATCTCCCAGTACCCTCACGTGCTTAATTCCCATACTAAGTGCTATGGCTAGTCCAGTCAAGTACACCTCATACTCAGCAGCGTTATTCGAACATGGGAACTCAAGTTTGAAGGACAATGGTACGATGTCCCCGTCTTCGTAGCTTAGAATGACCCTATGCCATTTGAGGCTGCCGTTTCTGACCTATTAAATCTCATGGTCCACTTCCTTCCTAGGAGTTCTTTTACTGCCACTTCTCTTAAGATATCCTCACTCAATGGACACTTTTCCTCTTCGGGGAATTGGGCCAACAGATCTGCTATGGCCAAGCTCTTGATAGCCTTAGGGATCCTTAGGCTAATGTCATATTAGGAGAGTAATACTAGCCATTGTGCTACCCTTTCGGTTAATAAGGGCTAATGGAGGAGTGCCTTTATAGGATGAGACTTAGTCACTAGAAGAATTTAGTGGGCTGAAAAGTAACATTTCAGCCTTTGGGATGCATAAATAACCACCAAACATGCTTTCTTTATCTTGGAGTACCTTGTTTCTGTATCTTTTAAGGCCCTACTCACGAAGTAAATGGGCTGTTCATTTCCTTCATCATCTTCCTAAGCCACAATGCCCCCAATTGCTTGGGAGTTAGATGCTAAATATAACAATAAAGGCTGCCCATGTACTGGCGCCTATAGGGTAGGTAGATGGTTCATGATCTATTAGATCTTTTGGAAGGCTTCCTGCTATTCAGGCCCCCAGGTGAGCTTAACTACATTTTTCAACAATTTGGATAGCTCACTTATGATCGAGGCTAAACTTGGTACAAACCTCCTAATGTAAGAGACCCTTCCTAAAAAACTTTTGAGCTTTCTAACTGTTGTGGGCCTTTTCATGGTTACGATGGTAGTGGCCTTAGCTGGATCTACGCTTATGCCTCTGTGATGTACCAGGAATCCCATAAACTTTCCAACAGATACCCCAAAGGCACACTTCAAGGGGTTCATGTGTAGCTTGTGCATCCTGCATCTTTCAAAGACTCATTTTAGTACTTGAAAGTGTCCTGACCTGGTCTCTTATTTCACCACGATGTCATCTACATAATATTCCATTTTTTTATGCATCATATCATGGAAGATGGCCATCATGGTACGCTGGTACATGGTACTTGCATTTTTAAGGCCAAAATGCGTCACAGTATAGTAGAAATTCTCGATTGAGGTCCTAAATGTTGTCTTCTCCACATCCTTGGCAATTATCCTAATTTGATTATATCCACTATACCCATCCATGAATGAGAACATGGAACTTCCTACAACTAAGTCTACGAGGAGATCAATGTTAGGTAAAGAAAATTCATCCTTCATGAAAACTATGTTGGAAAGTCACTTAGGGTGTTGGATATGCTGGATGAACCCTACTGCTAATAACTTCTTAACTTCCTGAGTGATTTGAGCCTCTATCTTAGTGTGGAAGACCCTAGTTGGTAGGACTACTATCTTAGTTCCTAGATCTACATTGAGGGAGTAGACCACCAGCCCAAGATCCAGGCCAGGCATCTCATCATATGTCCATGCAAATACATCTACATATTTCTTTAGTAATTCCACCAACTGCTCTCTTTCCTTTGTCGACAGCTGGCTGCTGATAAAAACAGGTTTTGGGGGTCCTGTTTCAGCTCCCAGGTTCACTTCTTCCAACTCTTCTTTAGGTTGAATCTGCACTTCTTTTTCCATATCCTCTAGGATCTCCTCTTGAGCCATCATGCAATCTAGTGGTCCGGGACCCTCCTGTGGGGTGCATTCCACTCCCACGTACTTTCATAAGCGATATATCAACCTGCTCCCGGGTTCCCAGACTACTACACACTCCAGAGATCCTAAGGAACTGACCTCCTTTTTTTGCCTTTTTCTGTCCAAGAGATCCCTTAGGTCACGGGTGCCTCCAACTTCCTCCTCTTCTAAAACAAGTGCCTCCGAGGTTCCTGGTATAGGACACTTGTCATCTGGTACTAACTCATCATTGAACATTATCTCTACAAAGTTCACCTCTCATTGGTTGAAAGGATTTGGGTTAGTAGGGATCCTTATGGGTCTCCCGTTCAGTCTCCCTTTCACACATTGGTGGTATGTTGAAGGGATGAGGTAATGCTTATAGAGCCAAGGTCGTCCCAACAAAATGTGATAAGAAACTTCTAAGTTAATCACATGAAACCGAGTCAGAGCTACTATTGGGCCTACCCTTAAAGCCAATTGCACATATCCTTCAGTGGATTCTACAGCTCCTCCAAATCTTGTTATCTCCATAAGAGCCCCCAGTATCTTCTTGCCAGCCATGTTAAGTAGCCTCTAAGGTACTCAGGGCGATAAGGTTAAGTGAAGCCCTTGTGTCTATCAATACTCTCCTGATCTGAACACCATTCATGGTAGTTGTCAAATAAAGGGGTCTTCGATGATTTGGGTGCTTAACATCCATATCTTCATCCTTGAAATTTATTGCATTTGTTGTTTCCAAGAAAGCCCAACTCGCATGAGATTCTGCTGTGAAACACTCCACCCCTGAGTCTACTGCTATGCTCATAAGGGACTTTGTCGCAATCCTTTTTACTTCTAGTTCAAATCCCAGTTGATTGAATAGGGACCTGAACTTAATGTTCTTCTCGAGGGTCCTAACTGTGTTTAGATGGAAGGATCCTCCTAACTCTTTTGCCTCCGCATTAGCTAGGTTCCCATGAATTACTACAGCCACTACCCCCTTTCGCTTATGATTGGGTAAAGGGTTCCTTTGCACCTCTGGTTCCCACTAGGTAAGCTCCAAGGTCCCGTTCCTAAGCTTCTTATGAAAAAGCCTCCAAAGGGTCCAGCAATCCTTGGTGGAATGCTTGACATAGTTGTGGATCTTGCAAAATAAGGGGTTCTTTCTCTCCTCTTCAATGGGTGGCCTTGACAAGGTGAATGGTCTAACGACTCTATCTCTAATCCACTTATCTAGAACATGGTTCAATTCCTTCACAGTACATGGGATTGTAGGTGGTTCCTTGGTCACTTTTCCTTTAGGCTTCTTCCCATTTTATCCCACTAAAGCTGTCATGGCCTAAGAAACTAGTAACCCTTTTGTTTTTATGGTTAATGATGTCCTTTTGGTTCTTTGCAACAAGTCGGAGAATTAAGTTATGCATAAGTTCTCTAAATTGAGTCTGTAATCAAAGAGCATGTTGGATATATAGGTCTCTACGTGCTCTTTCTCTTCATGGTCTCAATAACAGTTTAGGGAGACATCTTTGAATCTTTTGATAAACTAGACGGGATCCTCCCAGACCTTTGCTTCACCATTTGAACACTTTGGAAAGTGACCTTATCCTTGCCTAGGTAGTACTTTGCACAGAATCTCTCTATCATATTATCCCAGGTCTTAATGGACCCAGTCCTCAAGGTGGTGTACCAAGTATATGCTCTATTCACTAGGGATTTAGCAAATTCCCTTAAACGTAGTTCTTTATCCCCTGCATAGGGACCTATGGTGTGAACAAATTTGTTCACGTGCCCTACAGTACTCCCATTCCTCCCATCAAACGGGTGGAACTTTGGGGATTCATATCCTTTGGGGTAAAGCTTGCCGAGGAGCTCTACTAGGAATGGAGGATCTCAAGAGAATTTCATGGGGACCCCCAAGAGCTTCTCCCTTTCTTGCTTAAGAAAGGCATTCACATCTGCTAAAGTGAGATATTGGAGATTGGCTCCCCCTCAACTACTAACCCTCTTTCTAGCTAGACCCTTTCCTAGTTGACTAGGGGAGGGGCATTGTCTCTAATCTCCTAGGTTCTTCCTTCTTTAAGGAGATGGATCTCCTGTTGGAGGTCCTTCACCATTTATGCCATTTGGACCATATGGGCTGACTTCTGCATCTCACGCCTTTGCCCTGAGGCAACTTCGTGTTCTACTAGGAGTACCTCATTCCTTTGCCTAGAAGCTACTTCATTTTCTCCCATTCCTTGGCCTTGGAGCCATGATTTGTGATGGGACTGCTTCTTCCCTCTTCTTTGCCTAGTCCCCAAAGGAGTCGCCTTAAAATGTGGGTTCTTTTTTTAGACAGTACCCAGGCCTAACTGGAATCAAGGAACCTGGGCCCCCAATGAGTTTTGTACTTGTTGTTTGGTGGACTGGGCTTGATTCACCGCAGCTGTGTTAGGCTGATTACAAACCAAGTTGTGCATAAAACATGGATCCTACAACACCTACATATTCATACATGCAAATATATATATATATATATATATATATATTGCAAAGCGAATGGCTAAGGAACAGTAAAAAAATAAAGAAAAAGCAATTAAGGACATAAGGGATCCTCGGAAAATAAATGATATTTCATTATATTGAGTTTTTAATACATTAAGCCCTTCTTTCCACTAGGATATGTCACAATGTCTAAATAAGTTCAAAAGTTAGAGACTTAAATAGCTCTTTGTGTGCTTCTAAGACTTGTGAGGTTTGAATCCCCTTGAATCCAAGTGTATCTTCCAGTGTCTATCTCAGGATCCCTCAAAGTGTTTTCCCTCTTTTCTCCTTTTTTGAATTTTAGAGATTTTTTTTCAAATGATCTTTTTGCTCTGATTCCTTATTAATAAATGGTTTTTGCTGATGGCTTCACCCCATTTTATGGTACCTTCCTAAGGTTTTTGGTGTACCACTAATTCCCTCCATTTATTGCCCTAAGTACCAAAACCAATTTTGTGTCAATAACATTGATGGCTGGTCCCTTCCTTATTTTCTCACTATGTTCTCCTTTTGAAGTTTCCCCCCAAAAAGCCCCCAGCTGACCTTCTTCTTTTGGGGGGTCCTAAGGGCTGACTTTTAATCCTCTCTTTCCAAAGCTTCTAGATGCTCATTTTTAGACCCACCTTTTTGGTTGCTTAACCTTTTGTCATTTTCCATAAATGGGTAGATTCTTCCCTGTCAAATTGAAAGATCCTTAATCACCTTCCTTCATGGTTCATCTTCATGCGTTCCCCGAGGTACCAAACTTCTTTTTCATGAAGTGTTGATTCCTAAATTATTAGCCTTTTTTCTAAGCAATAAGCGTCTGATGGGACATGCTTATATTTGTTCCTTGTGTCCATGGGCATGCTCTCTTAAGCTATCCAAGTCTCAGCTGATCCCCTCCTGCATTTCCTGAGGATCCCGTGACTCTGGCAGTCCTAAGGTATCCTAGTTCAGTCATTTTCTAGGCTCCCTAGAAAACTCTCCTTATAAAGGCTGGGCTAAGATTCCTTTTTCCTTTTCCTTTCTTTTCAAGGCCCCAAAGCTTGCCCATCCAAGAATTTGGGATTCCCCTTACTCATTTTAAGTGGGCCTTAGTTGGCGGATTGGGCCATACCTATTTTTGAGGGCCCTTTTAGTTTTAGATTTATGCTTGTGATATTTTGGACCTCAACACTCTTTCTTTAAGTAAGAAGCAGATTCCATAAAAATAATAATAATAATAATAATAATAATAAAGAAAAAAGTAAGGAGCAGATCTTATTGGCTTTCTCTCACTCTTAATCTCTCCGCGTCAAAAAGGCTCAAAGCTTGTTGCAGTGGGACTAAATCATTAGGAAAAAACCAGCTTGGCATTGTTGATGGTCTTGTTGAGGTATTTAAAATTCTGATGAGATAAAATGAAATTTGAGCCCCTTGTCTAAGAGATAAGTGTACCTTGATACCTATTCTCTGTTTTTTACTGTTTAATATTTTCTTTGCTTGTTCCTTTTATTTTCTTTGTATTAGTTTCTTTGTTCGTTCCTATTATTTTATTTGTACTCTATCCATCCTACTTTGTTTGTCTTCTATTCCATTTTGGGATGTCCCAAAATATTGTCCTGTTTCTAAAAATAAAAGTCATCAATTTACTAATGTTCCTATTATACCCCTATTTTATTAATAATTCAATTTTTTGATAAGTTTATTTAATGGTAGTTTTGGAAACTTATATATTTTTAAAAGGTAGACAAGATAATAAATGATGTTCTCTTAAAAAGTTTGACTTTTCAAACAGGACAAACAAAGTGGGACGGAGGGAGTATTAGATTAGATCTATATGCATTATGCAATATGCAATGCTATCTATGCATTTCAGTTGTGGATTCAGTGGGTAAATCACAAATGATAGATGAAAGTTAAAGTGTTAAACCCACTTCCTTCCATGAAGTCGTAAAAATAATCTTAGACATATTTGTGAATTTTTTTTTTTTTTTTTGGTGACAATGTAGTTTCTTTTTAAAATCATGTGGAAAGTGAAAATAAATTAAACTTACTTTATAATTTAATAAATCCCTTATATGCCTGTGGAAAATTTTATTTTGGTATTCATAAGTAGCTGGCTAAATTCCCTTATTCTACTATTTGTTTTTGTTTCTTATCGAGTATTACAATTAATAATTCGAAAGGATACGTAAATTTTACTTCATAGTTTACTATCCAAACATAAATGAGTATTTGGAAAAATTAATTATGTATGAAAGTTTATATGAACATTTGTATTTTTTAAATTTATATTTTTTTATGAATTTATGTGGGTTAATTACAAGCTTAAAAAGGTATTATTATTATCATATATAAAAATAATCCTGAAATGGAGCAGCAGTACATACTAATACCAAAATATTCCGTTACAGTAACCGATCCGAAACAATCTCTAGAATGAAATTCAAAATTTTAGTCAAGACCAAACAATGCCAATGAGTACAAGACTCTTGATAGGGCTGCTCACAAGCTGAATCGATTTGGTTTTGGTATCAACCAAATAACCAATCTCTCAAACCAACTTCTTCAGGTGTTTGGTTATCCCTCCCATTACCAGCTGCTTAATTGGTAGAAACCATCCAAAAATTGCCTTTAGTTTCACGATCAAGTTTAGTTGAGATCGAGTTTAGCTTACTTGTTAAGCATTCATTACATCGATAGGTAGTCATCAGCCAGGCTCTCATCTTTAAAACCCTCAATTTGTCCCCATGGCTATACAAGAACCAAAGCAGCAAACTCGATCGCTAATTAAGATAATGTTTTGAACAATCTATGCTGGGATGTTTTGAACACTCTATCGTGCAACATTTTAAACTTATTATTTAATCAGTCGGATCAGGTTATCAGATGGAAAACTTCCTCATCCAAAACCCACCACAATCACCCAAAAACAAAATAACCCATTAAACCCAACATTCAACCACCAAAAATTTCGAACCTAACCGCGCCTTAATCAAAGCAGGCAAGCAAGTTCAAACGGGTTGATTAGCACCTCTAGCTCTTGACATACGAAGGGAAATTATTGATTGAATTAAATTACTATAAAGACAGCTATTGAGAATAAATAAAACTTATCAATCATAATAGGACATGATCAATTCATAAATTGCATAAAAAAGTTCAAAATTTTAATTTGTGCAACTTTGCTTAGTTTTACTGAGGATGTTGATTGACCATCCATCAGTTCAATCCAAGTAGATTATGGCCTACACGTCTACAAAGTTTGACTGTCCTGATACTGTTATGTCCGATGCTTTAGAAAAAGCATCATCTAATAAGAGATTGGGTATCCAAGAAGTGGACCACGTTATAGGGTGGTGTTGATAGCTAAGCAAATATTAAAAAAAAAAAAAAAAAAAATTTTAATAGCAAACCAATCCTTAGATTATCAAGCTAAAAGTTAGAGGAACCCCCTCAATCATTGATCCTCTTTTTTCAAATCGGAATCCCTTGAAGCAATGGTTTTGTCCTTAATATCACAATATAGAACAAAAAGACCAAAATTAAAGGATTCCAAATCAAAGTATAAATTTATAAACATACAAAAGAAAACACCAAAAGAAGCCTTCAATCACCCTTCAAAACAACAAAAGACAGCCACATTAAATTATGAAGAAAGACTTCAAAGATAAAAAAGGGCATGGGTCAGCCACGAAAGAAGGATACCTTGTTTATCTGTCTCCCAAGCTCATAACATGTTGATGTGCACATCAACAATTACCGTCCATCCAATCCCACTGTACTGTAGTTTTCACTCTTCCAAAATAAAAATAAAATAAAATAACTCATGTAATTTCTAAAAGTTTTTTTTTTTTTTTCTTCACTAAAAACTTTCTTTCAATTTACAGTCTGATCATCACATGCTGATTCATAAAACAAAATGATTGACAGCTAAATCCATCAGTACTTGAACGTGAGGCAGCAAAAGAAACTTACTGAAACATTATTTCTTCTTGTTCTTAACCTTACCATTACAGAAGAGAGAACCAAACCCAAAAAAACTCACAGTAACTCTAGAAATGTATGGTGGTGTAAGGTTCAAGACAGGACTAATTCGAACCCCATTGCCATAAGATCCACTATTATTCTTCTTTAACGAAGGTCTTTGTGATGAACTGTAGAAATAATATGTACTTGAACATGATGATGATGATGATGATGACTTTCTACTTGACACAGATGGTTGTTTCTGCAAATGCGGCTTCTGAGTTTCTTTTGTTGAATTCAGCGTTGTTTTTTTGGAATTGGAATTGAGTACTGACGAACCAGTTGAATTGCTTCTTGATAAGAACTGTAATGAGCGAATTAAACCTCGGCTTCTGGAACTGTCACAGTTGAGGCTGCTACTTCGTTTGAACTGCCAGAATGATTTTGATGCAGGTTTTTCTTCTTCCATGTCAATACTGTTGGACAAGAACTCTTTGAGCTGCTTCTTTTCACTATTCCCAGTAAAAGAAGAAGAAGGAGAAGGCTGATGTGAGCGAGAACAAGAAGAAACAGACTGAGATTGGGAATGGCGTATTTCATTTTCATCTGGGGTTATGACATTTTTCTTGATTTCTTTAGCACGAATCTTGCCATTGGAGAAAAGCTCGTCAGCTGGAGACAGTTCTTGCACAAAGCTGTTGTTACCAATGCAGAAAACGAAGTCAGAGCTGGAATCCAAGAGGGTCAAGTCTGAGCGCTCAATTGGCAAAACATCTGTCTGGTTCAGATCATAGGAGAAGGAGATTCTTGGGCTGATTCCTGTGCTTGAAATCTCGGAGCAAACATCAACAGCCATGTCTACCGAGTGTCCCCCCAATCACTGCAACCAAACTCTATTTTGAAGAAGCGAAAGCAGTTTTAAAAATGTTGTTGGGCTTTCAAAAAACAAGCTGCTAAGAATGTCAAAGATTTGGAGTCAAAAGGAAGCAAAATGAGAAACAAAAGTCAGAAATTGCAGCCTTACCTTTTCTTTTTGTCTAGAGCTATGAGCATATTGGGATAGGGTGTGATGAATTATGGATATTAAAGAAAGAGTACCAAATATATTTGATTCCATTCTTCGAAGTTGTCATCAGAAACAAAAAAGAAGAGTAAAGAAGGTGAAAACAGTTGAAATTGAAGGCTTAAGCACCGAAAGGCTACAAAATGATCCCTCTCTCTAGGGGGTTTCCAAAGACACTTTTACTTTAGGAATAAGAACCCCCCAGAATGTGAGTGAGAGATATAAAAGCACCTTCATTTGATCAAGTTTTCTGTTTCTATATGTGATGTTTAACCGTGACTCTAAATGGACATGTATAAAAGAAGGGACTTTAAATACTTTTCGGCAGTTGGCATTAACATTAGAAAAAGACCTTAAAACTTTTTGGTAACACAAGAAATGAATGAATTTGATGTCCGGCATTTGATCTCATTGCAATGCATTTCTAATAATGTATTTTGATTAGACACATATTTTATATACACATCATTTGTAAAATATTTTGTGCATCTGATCTTTTGAGAGAGAAGGAGGGACGGGGGGGCAACTCATGTGATGTGGCAGCTCCCTTCAGCAATCTGACTTAAATATACTTTGGATTTATAGTACAGGAAGAATATTTCGCACTTACGTAAGAATATTTAATAAGAAGAGAAAAAGATTGGAGTGGTTGAAACTTGAATCTGATTCTAGTTATCAAAAATATCATAAAAAAGTATCTGGATTCCTTTTATTTTGTGTGTTAGAAGGTTGTTGGAATTGGAAAAGTGAGATAGAAATAAAGAGTAGAATTATCATAACTAGTCGCAAATCTGCGCATTGTGCGAGATAATTTTTTTTTAGAGTGATCTTATTAAATATATTTGGAACAATAAGTAATAACACTCTCCAATTTTGTTTATATTAATAACAAAATATTTTAAATTTATTTAAAAATTTGTTTATAAATGTTTAACCATGGTTAGTAAAGACACTACTCATAAATTTATAATTAAAACACAAAGTTATAAAATACCAAAACATTTGAAATGACAAATCTCTCCATAACTCATTGGGAAAAGAAAGGGAAAAAAGAAGAAGCAAAAGACATTACTTAATATTTTGAAATACAATTTAATTTAAAATTTTAAAATAAGAGAATTTAATTCTAAAATTAAGGATAATTTTAAAATAACAGAGGTGTTAAATGAGATGTAGCATCATTTTTTTTTTATATATTTTTAAATGTAATTGTGTATGAAGATTACACACACACACAATAATTGCGTATGAAGATTATACACACACACACACACACACACACACACATATGTATAAAGTTAAATGAAATGTCAAAAAAGGGATTTTAAAATTTTCCAACTTTAATTCTTATGTAATTTCTATTATTACATGAGAATATCTCCTTTTAGTTATGAATTAGAGTTTGATTCGTTTTAAGTTTAAATATATTGCTATGATTGTGTTTAATTATTGATTATTGATTCAAATTTTTAAGTGAATGTAACAGTTGATTTTATTGTACTGTAAAGTTTTTAATATTCTCCATATTGGTCATATTTATTTTCTGTTGTTACTTCTCCTTACAACCTCTTTGTTGTCCAATTAATAGTTACTAATTGACATTTGATTTTATTTTCTTTACCATCTCTCTCTCTCTCTCTCTCTCTCTCTCTCCCCCCCCCCCAGGCAACCTATTGTTTTCCAAATTTTGATGATGATTTTATTGCATTAAATATGCATTGTAGTTTTTTTTTTTTTTTCTTATTTAATTTTGCTACCATAAAATGATATATTTGTAGAGATAAAAAGATTAAAAAAAATAAGTGTAAAAATATATATTTTTTGTGTGGAAAAAAGGACAATGTTTGAAGTAATTATTACTTTTTATATATTACACTTCATTGCATAATATATATATTCCCACACATTGCGCGAGTCTGTGGGTAGTTTGCTATAAAAACTAAATGATTCTACAAGTCTTCTATTGGGAATAAATTCTAATCTTAGGTTGCTAAATGCAAATGTAGTAGAAACATGGTGAGAGAGAATAATGTGTTGTGCTCATGCATGGTTAGTGTAATAAGCATGTGATATGATTGTGGACTTCCTTTAGAATAGTATCTTTTGTTACTCTTAGAGCAAACAAAATGACGCCCTTATCCCCACCCAAAATATTTTCCTATAATGACAAACTTTATCTTTTAACCTCTAAGAAATGCAATGCAATGGCCAAATGATATGCCCCTTTAATATATTGTCTCTAATCAAATAAACAAAGGCTCTTATCCCCTTTAGATATAGGTTTATATGGAATTCAATTGTTTTCAATTTTTTCTTTTCTCTGTAAGAAAGAACCATCAACCTTAACTAACGAAAAAAAAAAAAAGAACCATCAACATTAATTAGAGTTATAAGAAAGAACAAAAATAGGATAACATTTAACAATTAAAGAGGGAAAAAAAAAAAAAAAAACAAGAAGCTGAAACAATCTAAATGGCATTAACCAATGTGGAGTTTCAAAGAACTCTTGGTTTACCTAGAATATAATAGAGAAAATAAAAACGTGACTAATACAAATTCTAGGAAACATATATAGAGAAATAGGAGTAACGATACTAATTAAATAACATTGGCAATACCATCAATCCTCTTTGAAGCTTTATCATAGCTCCACTAATTTGCTGACTTTCAACTTTTAGCTGGTATATATTCAAGCGTTCTCGAATGCTGTAAAATTTCTTATTGTCTGGTTTTACTTGAATTCCGGAAAACTACCTGATTAAATTAAGTGAGAATATGAGCATAATGATTCTAGTGTAGAAAAAGAAGAAGAAAGAATTCCCAAAGATTAGTAAGTTGGCATAAATAGAAGAATGTATACAAAAATTTATCAAAAAATTGAGAGAGAAATAGAGAGAGAACCTTTTTTTGAATTCTGGCAAACTACTCGAGAAGACCCAGTGTGAAAATGAGCATATTGATTCTAGTATGCAGAAAAAAGAAAAAGAAAAAAAAAGGATTCCTAAAGATTAGTAAATTGGCATAAATGGAAGAATGTATAAAAAATTCATTGAAAAATTGTGAGAGAGAGAGAGAGAGAGAGAGAAAGAGAGAGAGAAAACCTTTATTTGTGAGAGAAAACTATGCATAGAATGAAATAGATAGTTACAAATTTATAATAGGAGGGGGTGAATAAAAAGAGATAAGATACATAATTGAGATGAAGAGAAAGAAGAATAATAATATTTATGTAGAGGGTAGTGGGGAGATGAAAAGAAGAAGAATAGTATTTATGTAGATGATAGTGGGGAGATAAAAAGGTAAGGGTGGAGAAAGGTTAGAAAATGTGTAAATATTAAAATAAAATAAAAAGTAAATGTTAAAAACAATTATAGGAAAATTTGAAAGAAAATGATAATGAGGTGGACGCTTATGTGGCTCAACTGGAGCGTAACAACAATAAATGCTACGCTTTAGCTTTTAGATATATATAGATTTGGGTTGACAGCCCACAATGAAAAAATTTTAACGATTATATTTTTACTATTAAGATATGTGTTACAATAGACCCCAGTGCAAGGCCTATATATTAATTAACCTTATGCTAGCCTGTGACTAATATTAATGTTGTAATACTTGCACTACAAATAAGATTATGATTAATTTGCTTGTGTTAAGAAGCCTGGTCAAAAGAGTAAAGGTGAAGCAGTAGTGAAAAAGGAAGGCAAGACTCGTGTAAGGAAGGCTAAAGTGCAAAGAAGACAATTGTTCAAAACAACAGAAGCATTGGTATTTTACTGAGAAAACTACTTGTAGTATTAAAGGGTAAGTGAAGCAAGTGAGAGGCACATGAAGGAGTTAGCCATTGGTTAGTTATTAGTGAACAGGTGGCTAATTATTATTGGAGGAGTGTTTTTAGGAAAGTTGTTAGAGGTAGTTAGTTATTTCTCACTCTTTTGCTTTTTGTTAGAGTTTTAATCCATAGTATAAATGTAGAGTAATGCATTGTAATTCATTAAGTTCTTGTAATCACAGAAATTCAGCAATAAGAATTTTCTCTCTTACTCAGAAAATTCTCTCTCTGTTTCTTTGATAGTTTTTGCTTGATTTAAATTTCCTGATTAGCTTTTGATCTTTAACATGGTATTAGAGCATTAAAGAAGATCAAATTAGAAAGTTTTCTTTGTTTTCCGCTTTGAATTTCTGAAATTCATCTTGTTCTTCTTCAAGCTTCTAAGCTCCATTAATGGCGTCCACTGAAGAAGCATCCAACAATCAATCTTCTTCTACTGTGAATGAAGATTTTGCCATTCCTTTCTTTCTTAGTAGCAGTGATAGCAACATAGTTCAACTTGTTTATGAGAAGTTGGTTGGAGGAAAGAACTATTTTCCTCGGACTAGATCGATGATCATTTCCCTCATTGCAAAGCATAAGGTAGGATTTATTGATGGTACAACACCAATTCCAAATCCAGAATCTCCACAATTCATTCTGTGGACTCGATGCAATATGACTGTTTTGAGCTGGATCATCAACTCTGTTTCACCTGGAATTGGTTCTAGCACCATGTACACAAATAATTCTAGAGCAATCTGGCTTGATTTGCATCATAAATTTTCTTAGAAAAAAGGACCAAGAATCTTTGAGCTTCAGAAGGAATCTGCCTATCTTGTACAAGGCCAATTCTCAGTGGAAGAGTACTATACAAAGTTCAAGGCTTTGGTTGATGAATTAACAAATTATCAAACCATTCCTCTTTGTAAGTGTCCTTGTACCTATGGATCTCAAAGGATTGCTTCAGATCTCAATGATCGTGATCAGGTGATGAGATTCTTGATGGGATTAAATGGCCTATTCTGCAATTAGAGGCTAGATTTTGCTTTATGAGCCTTTACCAGATATTAACAAGGTTCTTTCTTTGATCTTGCAAGAAGAAAAACAAAGAAGCTTCAAGAATGGTGATTTCTCAAGAGCAATCACAACTCATCCCATTGAAGCCACAACATTCTATTCTGATGCAAGATCTGGTCCAAAACATAGTGGCAAAGGAAATTCCAAGAGGGAAGGACCAATTTACACTCACTATGGGAAGTCAGGGCACATTGTAGAGAAATGTTACAAGCTACATGGTTTTCCACCCAGATTTAAGTTCAGAAATAAGTCCATGGCAAACCAAGTCACTCACAATCAGGTGCCAGGTTTTGGGAATGTCAATCATGCTCAAAATTGTGAAGACTCAAGTCTTTCATTTCCACAATTTCCAATCTCCAAGTCATAATGTAAGCAGCTTTTGGCTTTCTTGAATTCACGGTCTATTGGTGACACTCAGCATTCAACTCCTTAACAATCAGCTAGCTTACCTACTACATCAACAAGCACTTCACAGCAGCCTTTGGCATTGAGTGCTTCTACTTCAAACTACCTGAACAATTTGTCAGGTAAG
The DNA here is from genome assembly GCA_023055345.1 of Quercus wislizeni. Taxonomy (NCBI): domain Eukaryota; kingdom Viridiplantae; phylum Streptophyta; class Magnoliopsida; order Fagales; family Fagaceae; genus Quercus; species Quercus wislizeni. The sequence continues at coordinate 37,449,150 of JALGQJ010000004.1, forward strand.
GCCTTTTGTTCTTCTATCATTTCCATACCAAATTCCACTATCTTTACTACCAAGTTAGTTGATAGATCAGCCTTTCACAATACTAATTGGATCATTGACACAGGAGTCACTGATCATATGGTTCACTCCATTTCAGTTTTTAGCTCTATCACTTGTGTTTCTGACTCTTTTGTTCATTTACCTAATGGTGAAAAGGCTTTAGTAACTCATATTGGAACTATACATCTCACATAAACCTTAATTCTCACTGATGTGTTGTGTGTTCCTTCTTTCACTTTCAATTTGATTTTAGTCAGTCAATTGAACAAAACACAATCTTACTACCTTGTTTTTCTTGGTTCATTTTGCTTTATTCGGGATCTTGCTCTTTGGAGCACAATTGGTCTGGGTAGAGAGCAAAATGGATTGTACCAACTAGATACCAAATTCATTAACAAGGATTTGCCTCATATTCCAACTTTACCTTTCTGTCATTCTATTTGTAATCAACTTGATCTTTGGCATTTCAGGCTAGGGCACCCTTCAAGTGGTAAACTTGAGCTTTTAAATAAAATTGTACCTTTTGTACAATGTAATAAGACTGCTTATTGTGATGTATGTCCAATAGCAAAACAAAAAAGGTTACCCTTTTTCTCTAGCAATAATATTTCTGTTTTTCCTTTTGATCTTGTTCATTGTGATTTATGGGGTCCCTTTTCTATTCCTACTGTAGAAGGTTACAAATATTTCCTTACAATAGTTGATGATTTCTCTAGATGCACTTGGATATATTTGTTGAAGTCTATGTTTTTGTTGAAACTCAGTTCAATGAAAGAATTAAGTGCATTAGGACAGACAATGGTACATAATTTCTGTTGAAAGACTTCTTCAAATCCAAAGGCATACTTCATCATTTGAGTTGTGTTGAAACCCCTCAACAAAACTCAATAGTAGAGAGGAAACATCAACATATTCTAAATGTGGCTAGAGCACTTAAATTTCAATCAAATGTGCCTTTAGCATATTGGGGAGACTGTGTGCTCATAACAGTGTATCTCATTAATAGACTTCCTTCTTCTGTTCTTGAAAACAAAACACTTTATGAGGTTTTATTTAGTCAAGTCCCATCTTTTTCCCACCTCAAAGTCTCTGGTTGCCTTTGTTATGCATCCACACTTGCACATCACAGGCACAAATTCTCACCAAGGGCAGTAAAATGTGTGTTTTTGGGTTACTCGTTTGGAATTAAAGGGTATAAAGTGTTGGACCTTGCTACATGTTCAATATTCATTTCAAGAGATGTACATTTCCATGAAACTATCTTCCCTTTTCAGTCAAATTTCTCTTCTCAGGATATTGATCCTTTTAGCTCAATTTCTCCACTTGTCATGCCTATACCTGCTTATGATGGTATGTCTGTTTGCCTTACTCATATTGATTCAGTTTCTTTGCCCAATGTGCCAAGTTCTTTTCAACCTATTACTGTTGACAACCCTGTTACAGATGTAGTTCCTAACCATTCTTCTATAGATATTGAACCCTTAGACTGTATTCCTTCTTCTACTGACTTGGATTCTTAAGTTCCTAATATTCCATTTATTCAAGTTAGAAAATCTACTAGGCCACATAAGCCTTCTTCAGGTTGTCCTTAAGATATTGCCAACCATCTTTCTTATGCTAACATTAGTCTTTCCCATCAATCCTTTTCTCTTGCTGCAAATGCTGAGATTGAACCTGAGTTTTTCCATCAAGCTATGAAGTCAAAGGCCTGGCAAGTTGCAATGGACAAGGAGATTTCAGCATTGGAAATGAATCATACTTAGGATATTGTCCCTTTGCCTCTTGGTAAGTGTCCAATTGGCTGTAAGTGGGTCTACAGGATTAAATATAACCCTGATGGCTCAATGGAAAGGTACAAGGCTAGGTTGGTGGCCAAAGGCTATACTCAACAGGAAGGCCTTGATTATTCTGAAACCTTCTCTCCTATTGCTAAGTCAGTATTAGTCAGGGTTTTGTTAAGCATTGCTGCTATCAAAGGGTGGCCTTTACATCAATTGGATATAAATAATGCTTTCCTACATGGGGATTTGGATGAGGAAGTGTACATGTCCTTGCCCCAAGGATTTCATAGCAAAGGGGACTGTTCTTTTGTTGGATCTGGTTCTAGACCTCTTGTATGAAAATTGAGAAAGTCTTTTTATGGTTTGAAGCACGCAAGTAGACAATGGCATGCCAAATTGTCAACCACAATCACTGAACTTGTTTTTGTACAATCCAAGTCTGATTATGCTCTTTTTGTGCACTTAAAGGGTTCAAGTTTCACAACTCTTTTAGTGTATGTAGATGACATTTTGATTAATGGAAATGATACCCAATGTGTGACAAACCTGAAGAAACTCTTGGATACTAAGTTTGGCATAAAAGATCAAGGTGTCTTGAAATATTTCTTGGGGTTAGAGGTGGCAAGAAATGAGAAAGGTATAAGTCTTAACCAATGAAATTATGCCTTAGAAGTACTAACAGATGCAGGAATTCTTGGATGCAAGCCTATGAAGACACTTATGGAGCAGCATGTTAAGTTGTCTAAGGATGAAGGTGACTTGATTGATGATCCATCCCAATATAGAAGGCTGATTGGTAGATTGATGTATCTAACTTTGACTAGGCCTGATATATGTTATGCAGTGAATAGGTTAAGTCCATTCTTAGGTGCACTAAGGCAGCCTCATTTACTAGCAGCATACAGGGTTTTACAATACATCAAAGGCATTCTAGGGCAAGGTATCTTCTTCTTAGCTTAGTCAGGTTTCCAATTGAAAGCCTTTTGTGATTCAAACTAGGCTGGATGCCTAGACACAAGGAAATCAGTAACATGCTATTGTGTATTCCTTGGAGATAATTTGATTTTTTGGAGATCCAAGAAACAGAATACTGTTTCAAGATCCTTAGCTAAAGCTGACTACAGATCCATGGCATCAACTTGCTGTGAAATCACTTGGCTTTTCTATCTGCTTGAGGATTTCACAATTCAACATTCTAAAGCTGCACTTTTGTGTTTCATGAAAGAACAAAGCACATTGAAGTTGACTATCATTTGATAAGAGAAATAAATTCAAGCAAGCATGATCAGGACCTTCCATGTTAAGATAGATATGTAGTTAGCAGATGTGTTTACAAAGGCATTAGGTGTACCAGATTTCATGAATTTGATAAATAGATTGGGTTTGTTAAACATATTTAGTAATTGCATCATTTATCCAAAGCCCTTCCAAGACACAGAAGCTGTTTCCACTTCAGAGGCAACTCTAGTCTTTAGGGGGACTGTTAAGAAGCCTGGTCAGAAGAGTAAAGGTGAAGCAGTAGTGAAGAAGGAAGGCAAGACTCGTGTAAGGAAGGCTAAAGTGCAAAAGAAGACAATTGTTCAAAATGACAAAAGCATTCATATTTTACTAAGAAAACTACTTGTAGTATTAAAGGGTAAGTGAAGCATGTGAGAGACACACGAGGGAGTTAGTCGTTGGTTAGTTATTAGTGGACAGGTGGCTAATTATTATTGGAGGAGTGTTTTTAGGAAAGTTGTTAGAGGTAGTTATTTCCCACTCTTTTGCTTTCTGTTAGAGTTGTAATCCATAGTATATAAGTGTAGAGTAATGCATTGCAATTCATTAAGTTCTTGTAATCACAAAAATTCAGCAATAAGAATTTTCTCTCTTACTCAAAAAATTCTCGCTCTGTTTCTCGAAGTTTCTTGTAGTTTCGTTGATAGTTTTTGCTTGATTTGAATTCCTTGTTTAGCTTTTGATCTTTAACAGCTTGCTTTACAATTATATAGATACACATGAATTTGGAGCTCTTACGCCATAATATCTATAACAACCCCCCTGAAACTAAATGTGGAAACTTGAGTTTAAAATGCAAAATCGTTAACAAAAAGCTCGATATAGAATGGAATGCATGAAATAGATGTTGACAACGTAGATGGTGGTGATTGACAGCGGAAGATAACTGCTCTGGTTGAATGATAGCTGCACTAGTAGCTAAAACGATGCATTGACAGATGAAAGTGTCATAGGTAGCCAAATGATGGTGGTATTGTCAAGCGACAACAAAAATGAGACCATCAACTATGGACAACATCACCGATGGCTGGTCAACAATTGTTTTTTTTTTTTTTTTTTTGGGGGGGGGGGGGGGGGGGGGGTGGGGTGCATGTATTGGCGCATGAGCAATTTGTTTTCGAGTGAGAGAGAGAGAAATAGAGAGTGGAAGCAGAATTAATGTGATTTGAAATGATGACTTACTATTAAACCACGTGTGTTACAATGGATTCTAATCTATGTTATGTTATATATATAATAGCTAACTTTAGACTTGTAATACGTGCACTACAAGTAAGATTAGAATTACTTTCCTCTAGCTGTCTTTCCATAATATGTCTAACACTATGAATCCACATGTCTCTTATTTATAGTAAGTTGAAATTATTGTTTTTAAGTGTGGGTGATGGAAAAGTAGCGATGGAAGACGCGGCCAAAGTTCGAGCTAAGGTAGGAGCTCTAAAGGGTAGATGTACTCCTAGTGGGGCAGGTTAGAGGTACTCCGACAATCAAATTAGAAATTATTTATTTAGTATAAATGTTCACAAAGTAAGTGCATATGAATTTTTCGCACATTTTAGCTAAAATCTTGTGTCAGTATTTATAAGGACACCTTTAAGGACATTATAATGGTTTCCCTATCCCCCAAATCCAGAGGTTAGGTCTGACACCACATATTCCTTGGAGAGATTGGGGAAGGGTGGGTAAAAGAGGACATTCTCCTCCTTCTGGGTTGTAAATTAAAGTACATGTCAAATAGTGTTTAATGCAAAGACTTATATAGGTTTACATTGTACTAACAATATAAACTTATATTGTAGACATACAAGATGTGATAAATGTTGTACACATTTGCAAAAATTGTACGTTTATAAGGACTTCTTTAAGGGTATTGTAAGGGTTTTCCTATCTCCCATATCTAGGGGTTAGGTTTGACACTGCACATTCCTTGTGGAGATTCGGGAAGGGTGAGTAAAGAGGACACTCCCCTCTTTTGGGTTGTAGATCAAAGTACATGTCAAATAATATTTAATGCAAGGACTTTTATAGGTATAAATTGTAGTATCAATGTAAATTTACATTGGAGACACACATAATGCGGTAAATGTTGCTCAAATTTGCGAAAAGTGAGTGAAAATATACTTTGCAATATCCTGGCTCACTCATCGTACTGGCCTCATTGGCCGAGAATAGCTACTTTGGCTAACTTCCATGGTCATAGGGGATATTCAAGCTGGGTTGATCTCCTTTGTTGAGTAGTCGCAAGGAGGTGGGGGAACGCTCAATCATGATCTCTAATACTATTGTAATAGGGTTTTTAAGTTAGGCATTGTGGTCGGTGCATTCTTTTGCACCGATGGCCTTAGCCCAATGAGAGTATCAACATTTTTTTTTCAACCAAAAAAAAAAAAGAAAAAAAAAAAAAAAAGGATGATATAGTCCCTTAAGCACAAAATTAAAGTACCCTTAATTATCTTCTCCCATAAATCCTACACTTACAATTGAATTTTGGCTCTCCGTCACATATAAGTGAAGATTAGTAAGGTTAAAAGGTCCTTAATTAGGGCGATTAACGATGGATCTGACATTACACTTGTATGAGCACTTACAGATTTTTTTTTTTTTTTTTTTTGGGTATGATGGAGATATTTAACCCTTTTAATGTAAATTAAAATTAGGCTGTGATCTTGTCCTGTTTCTCCTGTATATGACTGACACAAACACAAGGCTGATAATTGAGAGGCCAACAATTACATGCCACACGATGTAGGGTCCAGTCCCTCAAGGATAAATGGAACTTAGCTTGAATTATATACTTTCCTTTCGTATAGGATAATTATTAATGTGTGACTACTGACTAGGTCTCAATTTTTATATCATAAGTGCCCTCGTGATGATGTACCTCTGGATCCACTAATGCTCCATTCTGAGACAAAGAATGACACATGGTTGCCTAATTTAGGGCAACCTAAACGTACGAAACTAAGCCTCTATAGCATCATCAAAATTCAATCATGCTCCTTTCATGCTAAACTTAACCAATTATTCTCTTTAAGGTGATCTAACTTGCTTATCAAAACTGACAAATAAATATATAATTAAATAAAAGACGTCATCTCCATCTTTACCTACATGAATATCTTCACCTACTTTAATTAAATGTTACCTTAAAATATCTACTACTTCAAAACATCTCCTCAATTTTATATATTTGGTGTTGTAAATAATTCAAATCATTCATAAACAACTTGAGTTTGTCTTGATAAAAAGTCCAATTATGTTTTTTTATTTATAAGCAAGTCAAGTTTCAGCATTAATTTTAGACTTGTTCAGTAAACGAGTTGAACCCAAGTAAATAAAAGTGTTCGTGAACAAACTTTTAAATATTAGGGCTCAGTACAAAACCAGCTAAGTCTGGACTTATTTATGGGCTAGTAATAAGTTTGAAATGAGCTTAACAAATAAGCTCATATCTTACTAAAAATTTAATTAACTAGAAGTTGCGACCTCTCGTCCAAACCAAATAGGTTTGATAACAAACTTGATATAAGCTTGATAATGTACTTATGTTGGACTTAAGCACAAAAACTTAAAATTGAGCTAGAGTTTGAGCCTCGAGCTCAACTTGACTAATGATAGAGCTAAGATGAGCTCATTTTTTAAAATTTTTTGGCAAGGTCGAGCTCAATAATTATTTGTAAATTTGATACAAACTCAAGCTAAACTTGAACGTTTTACTTTTATTGGTTGTATAAGAGATCTGGGGTTCCCGCCTATACCAAAAACTGATTGGTGTCTTGGTCTGATGATAAAGAGCTATCATCAGGAGCGGACGCTATAGATTGAAATTCAAAAAAAAAAAAAAAAAAAAAAAAATTCAAGCATTCATTACTCTACAATCTAGTGGGGTGTAAATTATAAATCGGAAAGAAGTGAAATTAAAAATCTAATTTCTATACCTAAACAATGAGAATATAAACTTAATTACAACACTAGTGCGTGATCATTATATGAATTTTTTTTTTTTTTTTCCTTGGCAACGTTGCATGTTACTTGAAAGCAAAGCAAATGAACAAGATCTCATGTGTTAGCTCATTCACTCGCGAATTGCTGTTTGCCCCTAGAATTTCATTACTGGTATAGACTAGTTATTGTAAGATAAAATTTAGAGTTGCAACAGAAAATAAATATACCTTCAGTCATAGTTGTTTAAGTATTTAGAAAAAAATAATACTCATTATATGATAGTGTTTATATAAAAGGTGTCTTCTAGATTATGACGTTTACCTCACATATTTCCTTTTGATGGAGACAAACTATATATATATATATATATATGTTAAACTAGGGACCCTTTTTATATTTAAGATTTGTTCCATAACCCTCCTTCCATCAATGAGTTTAAAACTTGTAATTTCAAGGTTTTTATTAATCAAAAGGGTTATCCTAATTGAGAGTTACTTAGAAATTGTTATTCATCATAACGTCTTTCACAAATAAAATCCTTAAAACATGAGTAATATTATTGCTTTAGTTATTATTTATTAACAACTGGTTTTTCATTATCTTTTAAGTTAATAAAAACCATACATATACTTTTTCTTAAATCTTTATATATTTATTTATTTAATGTGAACCTTTACATATATAAACTCTTTATATTTCGCTTCTTTATATACATAAAACCATAGACTACTACTCCATAATGATAGTGGCTAATTAGTTTTAACATTTTTTTCATGATATCATTTGTGATGTTTCTTACCATTATCATATATTTAATTACTGATTGATGATTTGCATAACAGAGACGTTAAATGAGAGGTACCATCGTTCATTAGATTTTCAAAAGTAAGGGTGAATGAATATATATATATATATATATATATATATATATATATATATATATATATATATATATAATCAGGTTAAATGGAATGTCAAAAAAGGGATGTTAAAATTTTCTAATTTTATTTCTTATGTAATTTCTATTATTACTAGAGAACGTCTCTTTTTTAGTTATGATTGGAAATATGGTTTCCATGGTTAGAGTTTGATTAGTTTTAAGTTTAAATGTAGTATTGCATTTAATTGTTGATTATTGATTTAATTTTTTAACCAAAATTTGATGATGATTCTATTACATTGATAAATATGCATTATTAGTTTCTTTTTTCTATATTTGGTTTGATATCTGTTGAGGGCCATTTGTGGAAAGCCCAATGGAAAGAAAAGCCCAATGATGAGGGCCACAGCAAATTCACTATGAATAGTTAAAAAAGACCATTAGGCCCAAGCGGCAGGAATAATGAGTCACTGGCCCAACAATGTATACTTGGGCCTTGAAAAGGTAAACGGGCTCAAAGAAGCCAGGAAAGAAAGAAATAGCATTCCATGGGCAGAATATGAGTTAGAAAAGTGAGAAAGGGTCGCTGCAGGCCCAAGGTAATGTAAACTAAGAAAGTAAGGGATTTATGGCAGGCCCATAAAACCCAAAGATAAGGATAAGGTTATTGGGCCGGGGAAGCCCAATGAAGTTAGTAACAAAGCCCATGGGAGTGTGGAATTAGCAAACAGGCCGAGGAAGCCCAAGAGAATTAGCAAATGGGTCGTGGATGCCTAAAAAAAGAAAACAAAGGGACATAGGAGCCCATGAACAAAAGGAAACAAAACAGTGCCTATGGTAGGCCACTGAGAAAAGGAATAAAACGGCCGGCCCAAAAAGGGGCCCAGCAGGATTGAGTCATTACAGCAGGAACTATAAGCCAACACGGCAGGCAGCAAAGAAAAACAAAAGATAGGCACAAGAAATATAAAGCCCATCATCATACGAAGCCCAGTTTCTAATTGAAGCAAAGGACCAAAAGAAAGCCCACATAAAAGGCCAGAAAACGCAGAAGGAAAGTCTCCAGGTCACGGCTGACACATGAGCAGCAGGCAGCCTCTTGGACAAATTTAAGAGGGAAGCACGCGCAAGGCCCAGGCGCCACCAGCCTGTACCCAGCCAATACAGGACATGGTGGGGCCATGGGTCAGAGGTAAGAGGTAAAGGGGGTGTGGTTTGGTGGTGGGGAGAGGGGAAATGATCTATTTTCGGCCCCTGCTCAAGCCTCTTTTGGGAGGTACGTCCTGCTGGGATGATAGACCACCCAAAAGAGGCAATTTGAGTGGGAACCGTTGAGTGCATGCTCTGAGTGTGAGGAGAGAGGAAATTAACATCGTGGCAGGAAAGGCCGCGGCACGCAGAAGGACAAAGTGAGTCCGCGGCGCACAGAATGGACAAAATGGATCCGCCTCTGTCTGGCAGGGGTTTTGTACGATTGGCAGGCATACCCAGACCAGACAAAGGCGGTTAAGGGGCAAAACAGTAAAACATTGGTCACGGCAGGCACTATAAAGAGGCCCTTGCCGTGCCCTGTAGTGGGGATCGAAAAACAGGGGATTTTTCACAACGTAAAAGGAAAAGCAGAGTAAGAGGAAAAGAAAAAAGATTAGAACGAAAACAGAGAGAAAATGAAAGAAAACTAAGAAAGAAAGGAGAGAGTTAGTTTGAAAGAGCATGCACCAATAGGTCGGCTTCCCTCTCTCCCCCTTCAAAAATCTCACCTTTCTTCCAAAGAATGCAAAACGAGAACTTTCCCGGTGGGACTATAACCATTCAGGGCCGACTCCCTCAAAACCATTAATTCCCGTATCAGGATTCTTCCTGGGGATTATTTGCATTGAGAAGAGGCGTTCTCCCCTCTTTGGATTTGCTACGGCAGACAAGACTTATAACTTAATATTTTGCCTATTCAAATTAATCAATGTTACTCTCTTTATTTTCCTTAATGATTGGTATCATTGTGACGATAACCACGTTTTACTGACAGGAAATACCTAGCAATCTGTTTGAATAAATAGAATACTCTGTTTTTTTAGTCATTATTATCTGTCTGCCATAACTTGTCTGCAACAGTCTAGCCTGCCATAACTTCTGCAACAGTCTAGCCTGTCATAGCTCGTCTGCTACGATTCTGCTTGCCGAAGAACTTGTTCCTAGCAGGCGTGGCATAAGTTTGTGCACAAACCGGCCCAAGTTGAGTTGCAATTGGACCGGCCCCAGCTCCCTTACTCAGAAACACTAGGGCCCATCACCGCAGGAGGCAGCCCAGCCCGTTACCGCAGGAGGCAGCCCAATCCTACCAGAAAAGGCCCCCACAATATCCTCATCATTTTATTTTATTTTTTTAATTTAATGTTTCTAATTTGATATTTGTTTTGTATTCCATTTTCCTTATAATGCATTGGGTGTGAGAATGAATGTGTCCCTAACATTTCTCAACTTTATGAGGACAAATTTATTAACTAAATTTAAGTAAAATATTATATGTTTAATTTTTCAAAATAAATGAATAATAATATGTCAAAGATAAAACAATATTTTAATCTCACTAAGTTGAAGGTAGTATTCTATTCAATCATTTTGCCACATTTTCATATTAAATTTATTGATTCTATCTTCTGATAGACGTTTGTATTAGATGATTTATATATATTCTGCTGTTTAAATTAAGAACTCTCCATCATATGTTACTCTTTAAAGATATTATTAGCTATATAAATGGTACTCTTGGTTTATAAGACAAGATCAATGAAATGTTATTTTTATATAATTATATCTAGACGATATTGCAATGTCATGATGGATAAGTTAGTCTTACTTTACTATATTATCTAAGTAATCATGTGTTTTATGAATTTGAAGAGTTATATATTGCGGGATTTATTCATATATTCATATGATGAGACTTGGCCTAAGGAAGGGTGAACCATAGTGTCTGATAGTGTGTGTGATTACACACTATGGTACACCCTTCCTTAGGCCAAGTGCTTATAAGGCAAGGGCTTAGGAGGCGTCTCTCCTCGATGTGGGATTGAGCAAATCCGTGCGGGTGGGAGCAAGGGTCGACCCTGCCCATCCCAAAGTGGACAAATTATGCATATAATGGAAGAGAGAATGTCAAATTTATATTAAAAGGATAATAATAAGAATAAACAAAATAAAGGAAAATAAATGGAAAGATGAAGAGTGATATTAAGGTAGAGGGTAGTGAGGAGATAAAAAGGTCAAGGGAAGGCGAAAGGTTGGAGAAAGTGTAAATGTTAAAAAAAATGAGTACAATTTTATTTATTTGAATTTAAATAAAACTTTATATTTTTAAATTTAAAAAATAAAAAATAAGAGAAAATATAAATAATTTAATTATATGGACTATGGAGAATGTGGCTGAGTTTAAATATTGAATAAAATAAGATGAGAAGAAAAAGAATGTAAAAATAAAGATATAACAATAAATACCAAATTATCTAAATCATGTTATGTAATAGAATAATATATATTATATTCTTATATATTATCTTTAATTGTTATAACGCAATAGGATATCATTTAACAATCAAAAAGGACTAAAAAACATTTTATCAACTTAAAGTAGAGATGTAGGAAAATTTAAAAAAAAAAATACTCCAAAAAATATTGAGAGAGAGAGAGAAAATGAGATAAATAACTTTTTTGTGAGGGAAAACTATGCAAAGAATGGAAGAGAGAATGAGAAATTTATAGTAAGATGTTGTGAATATAAAAAAACAAAATAAAAGAAGATGAATGGAAAGATGAATAGTGATATTAAGGCTGGAGGTAGTGGGGAGATGAAAAGGTAAGGGAGAGAAAGATAAAGAGACAAAATAAAGGAAGATGAAGAGAAAGATAATTAGTGATATTAAGGTTAAGAGTAGTGGGAAGATGAAAATGTATGGGAAGGAGAAAGGTTGGAGAAAGTGTAATTGTTAAAAAGAAAAATGTAAATGTTAAAACAAATTATAGGAAAATTGAAAATAAAAATGATAATAACGTGGATGTTGATGTGACTTAACTAGAGCATAGCAACAATAAATACTACGTTTTAGCTTTTAGATGTATATAGATTTAAATGTGGGCCACATAAAGTTTTCTTAAAATCTTACATTCTCCCACTTGGCCCACTTGACATTTAAATTACTTGATAAATAATATTAACTTTAACAAGGTCATAATATTACTCGTGTCAACTAATTGTGAAATGCTCTCACACAAATAAAGAATTCAATACATGAATCATAGTGGTAATACCCTTAATTATAATGAGTACTTCATTTCATGTATTATAATGTATGGTAATCCTTACATGAGTACTTTATGAGCCATTAATTCTTTTATGAATGGACAACCTATTAGCCATTCAAGCCCTATTTTATACATCCCCATAGATATTTCATCATTATATATCTCCATAGATATATCTAACTTAATACATATACTCTATGTGCACAAAATAAAAATCATATATTTTCTTCTCCAAAACTAACCAAATATGTGACCAAAACATAGAATAATTAGAGAGAAATTAAACACCAAATGAGCTAACAAGTTTCATATGTCCAAAAGACTTTTATACTGCTTTGCCGGTAAATCGTTAGTTATGAAATTAACATATATTAGATCAATAATTTTATTTCAATGAACGCTTTCAGTTTCTTAAATTTCTCTCTTAGATTGAGTTACTTTATGTCAATATGTTTATTTTGGCTTTTACAATCATTGTCTTTAGAGAAGAAAATTATAGCTGAGTTATCTTTAAAAAAACTTTAAACGTCTCATCATAAAATCAATAACTTTGAGACCTATCCATAATGCCTTTCTTAGAGCATTCTCATCAAGAATGCTATAAAATTTAGCATTTAACATCTCAAAGAGTTACATTATTCATTTTAACAACTCACTTTATAATAAACACAATATCAAAGGTTCTATTATTTTACCACTTCATTTAAACATTCTTTTTTTATTCTTTTTTTTATGTTTTCAATTAACGACCAAGTACCTGTTAGTGATAAAGTTTTCTTCCTTCAACTACCATGAATGCATCTTGTGCTTGATATGTATGAGATAAGGGAAGTAAAATCAGGTTAATGCAATTAACAAGTTAATTAAGCTTAAACATAATTACGATTAACTGCAATTTTTTTTTTTACCAGAAAAGGAAACAAGTACTATACAAATGCTGGATGAACCCAGCTTTATGGTCTAGGGACTCTAGTTGCAATCTTAGCAGCACTACATATAGTACCTAGAATAATTTTGGGAACAAATAGGACTTTGCAACACAGCCCTTGTTGCTTTAAGTATGAGATGTTAGCAACCATAGTTTTTTTCCTGCCAACTAGGTGTGCAACTAAAATTACAGACTTGAGCTACTCTTTTACTACTACACATAAACAAAATTCTGCAAAAACCAAGCCATTTAGCTTTCACAACAGCTTCCACTAAGGCTTCTTAAGTTGCTGCATTAGCTATTGATGCTCCACTACTGGCAACAGCTATCTAGTGCAAAAATCCAGCAGCCACCCAGTGCAGAAAAACCAATGTAGAGGAAAAAACAGCAGTTAAATTAAAACCAGTGCAAAATAAGAAAACGGTAGCCCACACTCTACAACTATGAAGCACGGGTGCGTTTCGGGACTCAGCTGCCGGTGCGGGTGCGAGACTCGGCAATTTTTGAAAAAGTAGGGTGCGGATGCGGTGGGACTCGGTGATTAAAAAATTATTAAAAATATTTTTATTTATATTTTCTATATATTTTTACTATTAAAATATTCTTAAAAAACACATTACTATGCCTTGATTCACAAAACAAAGAAAGAAGAAGGCAAGAAACACCTCTGAGGTCAAAATTTCGGCGGTTTCAGCGAGTTTCAAGGCCGATTTCAGCCGTTTCTGGCATGTTTCGGCCGTATCGGTCGCCGGCCGATACGATCCGATATGGCCGATACGGCCCGATTATGGCCAAATCAGCCCGATTCGACGCGAATCGAAGTCGATTCGGCATGAATCGAGCCACATCGGTGCGAATCCGAGGCAAAAAAAAACTCAGACGCGGCACTGACGCGCGGGCAACCGCATCGGACGCCGTGTCCGGAATCAGGCCGCATTGGATGCGAGTGCGACACCCTCCTAGCCGCATCCGTACTTTCTAGCTCTACAGGCAGCAACTATCCAATGCAAAAATCCTGTAGCTACCTAGTGCAAAGGAGAAAATAGCAGCACCCCACCTGCTCACATCTTCATTTTTTAGCTATAAACTTGAATGGAATTGCATACTTCGACAAACATAGAAACAATAAAACATAAATGCTCTAAAGACATCTTAATGCTTTATTTGTTCAATAAGCTTTCAATAAAGCTAGTTGCATTGTTTGACAAAATGGCTCATCATGAAAACATGTCCAAATAAAAATTCTTACAACTTTGAGTCTCCAGGGCAGCTCTATGGCAACTTTGTGCTTCTCCATGTAGGGATTTCCTTTGAAAACCAAATAAACTCATTTTTTAATGGAGTTCCTACAAGGTCAAATTATTTTTATCAAAGCCAAACAAGTACCATATCATATGACTAGCACCTGTGGTTGGCTACCCATGACCCCAAATTCTAAATTCTAAAGTCTGCAAAATAACAAATCATAACCATAATCTCTTTTAAGTCAAACCTATAGGACAATGAAAACATTCCTACAAACCCATTTCAAACAGCTCATTATTCAAACATTTTTAAAGACCTTGGCTTAAGACTCAGTTGCAAAAACCAAATTTCCAAACCCCCAATTACATCACAACTCAACATTGGGTACAAGTACAACTTTGAAAACACCTAATGATAATCACATCATCTATAAATATACTAAATGATCATAACAGATTCACTTACACTAAACTAAACCAAATTTAAGATTTTAAATTTTATTGTCTAACCCCACTGAGTTCTAAATTCAATTGAAAATTTCCCAGTACACACTCTATCTAAAACCAAGAATTTAAATTTTCCAACCACAAAGTCAAAGAACTATAACAAGAACAAGAACAAGAACAAAAACAAAAACATAATATAATGCACAAATTACAACTAGATTGAAATGTTGAATTACAATGCCATTTCAAAGCTCCATAAAAGATTCAGACCAAAATTATAGAAAGATTGACAGATATAACTAACCTATTTTGGAGTATAATCGGCTAGAAGCTTTGCCCCAATTGGACCTTAGTGGCGGTTCTAGAAATTTTTCCCAGGTTGTTCCTTAAGAAGCATAATTTTTCTCAGTGGTGGCTCCAAGAATTTTTCCCAAATGTATTGTTGTTTAGTTGTTTCATTAATTTGTTTGTCTTTTATAAACTATAATTTGTTTTATTGTTGTTTCATTAATTATAAAATTATTAATTGTTGTTTAGCCTAACATAATTTAATTTGTTTGTCTTTTATAATGTATTGATTAATTAAATTATTAATTATTGTTTATTAGTTGCTTTTCCCAATTAATTATTAGTTAATTAATATCCCAAACAAACAAAATTAATTAGTTCAACTAATTACTATGGTTGTTTGATACTTGGAATATGACATTATTACTTAACCAAAAAAAAAAAAAAAGTCAATAAATTGTGTAGTACAAAAATATATAGGCTGTGTAGCTTAAGTACAAGTCTAAAAAAGAGTGATTTATTGCATATTTTATGACCATTAGTTGAACTAATTAACTAGCACACAACACACATCCATATTTATTAATTATTAGTTGCACACTTGCACTAGCACTAGCACACAGTGAATTAGATAAAGCCAATTTATTGTATCTCACCAAAAGACACCAACACTAAAAGAAAATTAATAATCTCACCAACACCAACACCTTACACCAACACCGGATAAAGCCAAAAACAAGGTAAATATTAATAAAGAGAGACTAAGATGAAGAGAGAGAGAGATTGAGAGACACACACACACAGAGAGAGAGAGAGAGAGAGAGAGAGAGAGAGAGAGAGAATCAGAGAGAAAAAGAGAAAGAAGTTAGTAAAATGAAATACCTTGAGGGAGGGAGCACCAGAGCAGTCGAGCAAGGAGGCCTAAAGGCTGAGGCCACTGAGGTAGTGACAAGCAATCTCCAATGAAGGGCGAGCGACGATCGACAATGATGAGGGGCGAGCGAGTGATAACAACGAGCGAGCGACGATGTGCTCTGGATTGGACCGTCCGACACGTGACCGATCTCCAACGATGAGCAATGTGACCGATCTCCGTCTGTTGGCTTGAGCCTAAGGCGTTGCTCTATCTTTAGGTTTGCTTTAGGCTTTAGTGATTTCTAATTTAGAAGTGATTTTTCTGATTTAGTGATTTGCTCTATATTGGGGTTTGTTTATTTGTTTGTTTTTGTTTTTTTTTTTTTTTTTTTAAGAATCTGTGGGTTTGCTACCTCTTTAATTTGTTGGGCTTGCCGTGGGCTTGGATCTATTACTTTTTTTTTTTTTTTCAGATTTTAGTTCAAATTTTTTTAGGCTTTTTTTTTTTTGCTTGAAAGTAGAACAAAAAAAATTTTTTTTTTTTTTTAATTTGAGGGTGTTCTTAATTTTGTGATTGAGGGTGTTCCTAATACAGAGCAAATATAAAAAATTTTAATTATATATATATATATATATATAAAATAATAAAAATAAAAATTTCAACTCAAGGTGTTCCTGGGAACACCCTAAGCTACACATGACGCCGCCACTACAATCGGTGATGAACTTGTGAAAGCAATACAAGACCCAAAACCAAACATCCAATCCCTAACCCAAACCAAAACCTAATAACCCATTGTTTATACCCATGGAGCTTCAATCTGACCCAAATGGAAGCCTAATCCCCTCCCTTGAATCTTCGGTTTTAAGATGAGCAAATGGGTTTCAAGCCTGGGTTTTTGGGTTTAGCCAGGGAGAGAAGAGCTTGGGTTTGTGATTGTGGGTTCAGTCAGAGGAAGAAGAGAAGAGTTTGGGTTTGTGATGGTGGGTTCTGTTAGAGGGAGAAGGGAAGAGCAGATGGGCTTAGCAGCGTGGGTTGAAGGAAGAGGGGCAACGGCTTAGGTTGAGGGAGAACGAAGGAAAAAAAAAAGGGAGAACCAAAATAAAATAGCATGAAGAGGCAAAAATTAAAAGGAAAAATGTGGAGCATGAGATGAAAAGAGGAAAAGAGGCAAATGGCACACGTGTCTGATTAAACAAATAATTTTTTTTTTAACATCTTACTACAGTGGACTGCTAGAGAAAGCAGCCCACTATAGCTGGATGTCAAAATTATAACATATAGCACCTTTAATGTAGTGTGTTTTTTTAGAATCAGATGTTAAAAAATAGCATATTTAACATTTGAAACCTTTGATGAGAATGCTCTTATAACTTCATAGAATATAGGATATCTTACATGACATAATCAAATCACTACTTTCAAGTAGTATGTCATTCATATTTTGGTGTAAAAACAATACATTTACTTCCACTGATCTTAAGGTATATACACC
The DNA here is from genome assembly GCA_023055345.1 of Quercus wislizeni. Classification (NCBI taxonomy): domain Eukaryota; kingdom Viridiplantae; phylum Streptophyta; class Magnoliopsida; order Fagales; family Fagaceae; genus Quercus; species Quercus wislizeni. The sequence continues at coordinate 37,466,630 of JALGQJ010000004.1, forward strand.
GACTAATAATGTGCCCAAAAAAACCAAATGGCACAATAAAGTTGAACCTTTATATACCATTAGTGAGATACCTATATGCTTAAATTTTGAAAAGTGTAACTTTTATTGGGGGTCAAATCTTAATGGATCTTGTAAATTAATATTAATAGCTTTCACAAAACCTTTAGCTTTATAGGAATAAATTCCTAAGTTCTTACTCTTGAGCAATTAGATCACTCTCACCCTTGTACTTAATTTCTCATTTGACATATTTTATTCAATGAGATGGGTGATTCATCCACATGAGTACCAAACATAGATATACAAACCAAAAGAAAATAAACTTTAATGTTATGAAACTTAAACTTTAATTCTAAATTAACCAATGTTAATTTAGTAGTAAATTCGACCTTCCTATGGGCAGAGGCGCATCATGCATAGATTTCTTATAAAACTTTATTCATAAAACTAGAAAATATAAACACTAAGAATCAAATTTTCCATACCTATGGGCCTAGGAATAATCTCATCTTAATGCTCACCATTTTATTCCAATTAAATCATAAGAAAAATAACCTCCCTATGGGACCAACATGAATTAATTGCCACTTAGATGCCTTTATTCCTAATGAGATCTCATCAAAATTTCTTGATGTGATTATCATCATGGTTTAGGATGCTATGGCCACTCCCATGTCATTTTGATATTCGCTACTTCAAATAGCATCATAAAGATCAACAAATCCTCATGTTGATCATGACAATATGCACCCAAAATTGATATGAAATAATATTTCACAACATGATAAGTGCAAAGAAACCTAAAATGTGCTTCAACAAATTCCTCACTTCAATGATCCAAATCTCATATGTAACAATAAACTTTATGAAATAGTTGCAAACTTACATGCAACACATTTATCCCCATAATTTATTGTAAAACGTTATGGTTTCCAAAACATAAGGATGATTTATGTTATCATGCCAAAAATAGTGGACCACAAAAATGGTCTCTAAAGCAATTTACAATTGAAAATTGTACAAATTATTGAGGCATGTTTGTCATATGAGCCACCATACTGTCACAAATTATTTTCCAAATAACTGAGATTTTATATCTAGGAAACAAACATAAATACTTGGATAAGCACTTGATGAATATCAAAATCAAAATCAAAATCAAATTTATGAACACTTTAAGTGCCTTGGCATGTATTTTAGTCAAATTACCCACTAGTCCACATCAGCATATCGTCAAATACTATATTTGGACAATTTAATATTAGAGAAAACAAAGTCCTACAACATATCTACCTTTGAACCTATCCAGTTCTATATAAATAACAATCCTGTGAATTTCAAATTGATACTTCCAATCTCAAAACTCAATGATAATTCATTATACATATACCAGTAAAGATGCAAAACAAAACTTGTTCTCTAGGATTTAGAGTACACATGCTCTATATTTGCATTCAACACAACTTAAATTTCATCCCAATATTAAATTAGTGCATACAAACTTTATACGGCAATTGGAAATAATAGAAATTTCATTAACTAAAATCACTAAAATCACTAAACAACATAGTATGAAGGATGACTTCTATACCAAATGTAAGATATAATTTAGAGTTGCAGTGGAAAATAAGTATATCTTCAGCCATGGTTGTTTGAGTGTTTAGAGAAAAAGAAGACTCACTATATGATAATGTATATATAAAAGATATTTTCTAGTCTATGGTTTTTACCTCACATATTTCCTTTTGATAAAGATAGGTTATATATATAGGCTTGATTAGGGACCCTTTTAAATTAAGATTTGTTCCATAACCCTCATTCTATCAAGAAGTTTAAAACTTATAACTTCAAGGTTTTTATTAACTAAAGGAGTTATACCAATTGAGAATTACTTAGAAATTATTATTTATCATAACGTCTTTCACAAATAAAATCTTTAAAATATGATTTTTTATTTATCATTTAAAGGTGAAGGTGAGCAACGTAAAGTTTTCTTAAAATGTTATTGTTATCATTAATTCTTCGTTGGTCTGACACCCAGGCTATGTGACAAATACACAAAGAAAAAATCTAGAGTTTCCAGGAGGCATCGAACTAGCAGGAATAGAGGGAGGGCAAATTGTCAGACTGTCACTCTGCAAGCATTAATCATTCTTTGGTGGGTGGGCACATGTTAATTCAACACTCAGATCCCCCCTCGTACAACATTTGACATCGCCTAGTCCTAGGATAGATTTTTTTACTTCCTTTGCAATCTTCTAGTATTTGGTCCCTGCAAATTGCAATTGATAGGCCAAAATATTTGCGTGGATCTAAACATTCCATTCTAGGCTTGCTTAAAACTTCTTATTTAACCGTGTATTGTGGAAAATTTTCTGCCATTGTCGATGAAGCAGATTGTGGGCTATTAGATCAGCTGTCCATCATACATATATATATATAATATATATACACACAAGGAGTCCTCTCGCGGCATGTGGATCCCATACTATTGCGTAGGGGTGTTTGTGGTGCATCGTAGTGTAATTTTGAGTTATTTTTAGCACCATATCTAATCTTTGCAGTCACATGTGCAGTGTGGAGTGATGTGGTTTGAAATTGGTATATTTTTCAAATTTTGGGTTTTTCCTGCCTAGTCCAAAACTAATTTTTCCCTTTGCGTTAGGTCAAGTTTTAAACTATTGTGCTAGTTTTCTTTATTTTTGGCTAACTTTCCTAATCAACACTTACTAGAGTCATTCAAATTTTTTTTTTTTGGGAAGAACTAGGGCTATTAAACTATTAATAATATATTTAATATTAAAAAATAAATATATTAATATATAGAGAGGGTGTGATGCGATGTAATTTGTATAGTTTTCTTATTCTAAAACCGCAACTAAACTACACTAGGCGGTACACTGTTACTTGTGATGCAATGCAATTATACCATTTTACCGATAATTTTGGTATGATTTTTACGATTTTTACAGCTTGGTGAACGCTCCTACCAGTGCGTTCTAGAGTATCTCTTTGCATCAATCTAGCTAACACATAAAGCTTTACTAGTGGTCCTTTAGGCTGGATTTTCCAATGTGCATCTTTGCTAAGTTGCTATCCGTGGTCAGTAGTAACTCAGTGGGCGTCAAGTCATTATTTAAATTAATTCTGTTGTACAGACTAAGGAAGAGGGAGTTCTCGTTTAAGTACCCTTTTTTTTTTTTTTTGGTGAGAAAGACGTTTTAAGTACTCGAGGCGCTTATAAAAAGCAAGGGTAGGAAACAAATGATAATTGGTCAGACCTTACATGATTTCATTTATCTTAAGGTGGTACTGGTACCATCAAATTAAAGTGCACCAGCTTTTAGTCCCACGCGTGTATTTTGCAAAATTTAAGGTGGTACCATCAAATTCTTTCTCCACCTCTTTTTTCTTTTTATTTTGCAAAATTTAAATACCACAGTTTTAGGGTGGTAATAAATTAATAAATTATAAACCATTAACTTTCAAAACTAATAAATTAAATATACTGTACTCCAAAAAAGAAGTGGTGGAAACAGCTTGGCAATTGGCATATTCAAGTCGAGGGCTCCCAAATTTTCAGGTCAGCGAAATACTTTTTAAGCGTTAAAAGGGAATTCATCAAATGCAACAAGACAAACTTCTGGCAATGTTAAGTATAGAATTAAGAGCATTTCCAACCGCTTATCTAAATTTTTGTATTATTTGTATAGTAAATAATAATATTTATTTTTTACCTATTTACTTTTTTAAATACACATTTCAACAAATTCTCTATCATTTCTCCATCTCATTTAAATATTATTTCTTCATTCATTCTTTATTCTTTTTTAATCTTTATTTATTCTTCCTCTATTCATTAGCAACAATTATATTTTTCAATAAAAAGTGTTACGTCAACAACATTTTTTGCAATACTTTCACAATAATCATAACAAAATCTTATGCGGAAAGTTATTACTAGTTCTAATTTGAACCCACTAGAACCCACCATTAAAATTATTTTTTTACTCACCAACATTAGCTAATAAAAATCTGTTACTTAAGATTTATTGTGAAAATATTGTGGTAGCATTTCTCAATTGTCATTTCTTCTTCTTTATATTATTTTTCCTTTCTTTCATCCATACTTTTTTTTCTCTCTTGTTTTTTCTTCACCACACACGTATACCCACTCCTATCTTTATCCTCCCTTTTTTTTACTACTTCTTTTTCTTTTTCTACTTGATTCTAAAACCTCTCTCTCTCTTTCTTTCTCCAACTCTCTCTTTTTCTTTTTCTACTTGATTTCAGAACATTCTCTAGCTCTCTCTGTGATAAGAAATGGAGAAAGAGGCAGAGAGAAAGAACAAGTGAGAGATCTTGCTTGCTCCACCATTGATCGAAGGACACAAGCCGGCGGAGAATCGGCATTCACTGTGCCAAGCCGCGCCTTCCGCTCCGCCGCCGCTTGTCTTCCTCCCCAACGCAGCCCAAATGGGTCAAATGGCTTATGTCTTTTTTTTCTTTTCTTTTCTTTTCTTTTTTTGTTTTATTGTTATGATTTGATTAATTTTAAGATTGTGTTTTTGAGTTTGTATTTTGATTATGCTTGAGTTTAGAGATATTTGAGAGAAAAGATTGTTGTGTTTGAAGCCGTTGTGAATGTTTGTAGCCGTCGTGAGAGGAGAGAGAAAGAATTGTTTTTTATTGAATTGTATGATTTTTTTAAGTAGAAAATTCATTTGGAGTTGCTATAGTGTTCTCTAGATCAAGAGAACTACTGTAACAACTTCTAAAAAAAAAAAAATTTTGGAAAAGTTTTGCTTTTAGAGAAGTAGTTGGAGTGAGTTTTTGGTGTGTTTGTTCTCCAAAATTGGTTTTAGAGAACCTATTGGAGATGCTCTAAAGAGGTGGAAATAAGGATTGGCTACAAGGTCTAGAATCTACTCAAGCCAATTTAGGCTCTGTTTAGTTGGGAGGAAGGAAAAGTGGGAGGATAAAAAATATTTTAGTTTCCCTCATTTGTGTTTGGTTGGGAGGGTGGAAAAGTGGAGGAATCAAAAACTTTTTATTTGGTTAAGAAGAAAAATGAGAAGATTGAAAATAAAGTTTGTATAAATTTAACATCATGTCCCTATTAAATAAATTTAAAAAGTAACACATTATACTTTTGTTGATACTTGTTTTTTATAAAAAGAGCTCAACAGCAGAAAAGCCCAATAACAAGCAAAAACGGAATGCAAGAAGATATTAGTAAGTAATGGCAGAAAATAAAGGGCTGTAAAAGCCTAAAAGAAAGAAGAAAAAGAAATCAGGCCTAACGGGCTAGTCCAGCAGGAAATAGCAACAGCAAGCCCACAAGCCCAAGAAAGGGCAAAAGAAGGGCAAAAGTGGGGCAAGCATAATAAGCCCATGCCATTCACCATAAAAGATAAGCACAGGTAGATAGGATGCAAGAGCAGAACGAGATAAAGCCAAATATCTACAACATGAACAACGTGGGAAAGAAAGAAGACAAAAGTAGAAAGTAATAAGATAACCACATCTTGGCCAAAGTACTACCAACTTGTATCTAGCCAATGCAAGAGAGGTTGCAAATGGTGTGATTTGGTGGAGGGGGAGAAAGGGTCTATTTTCGGTATCCAAATAAGGCCTCTTTTGGGAGGTGCTCTGTTGGGAAGGCATCTTTGCCCAAAATAGGTAGTAAATGGCTGGGACCACCTTTGCATGCCATAGAGATAGGTAGAGAAAGACCCAAGGCTTTACCCATTGGAGAGAGAGAGAGAGAGAGAGAGAGAGAGAGAGAGAGAGAGAGAGAGAGAGAGAGAGAGACTCGCAGCCGAACCAAATGAATAAGGGTTTGTCGTGAAATGAGTAGTGGAAGAAAGAGAAAGCATTAGGCATGCCTAGGCGTAGTGGAGGAAGAGTAGCCAGCAGGTTAGTGGGCAACTCTAAAGAGGTGTTTATGGCCACAAAAAAAAAAAAAAAAGTTGGTGAGCAATATGGGTAAAATAGAGAAATCCCACGAGCTTAGCCCAGTATAAATAGGAACAATAGCCATAAATGGAAGAGGGAATAAGGACGAAGGCAAGAAACAAAGGGAATTGAAAGAGAAATAACAGAGAAAAAAGAAAGAGCGAAGTTAAAAAAGGAAAAGAGTGAGCATGGCAGAAAAGACATGCATCAATAAGCCATCTTTTCCCTCCCTCTTACAGCAAACCCACTCTTTTGTAATCCCAACGGAACAACAGTAGCTATCCAGACTCATTACCCAAGATGCACAACTTTGATGGCTTAGCCCTATAGCAAGGTTGTCCAAGTTGGGGTTTAGGCTCTCTTTAGTTCACTTCCTGCGAGAAAATCCACCATTTTATATTTTGCTATATTAATTGCTCTTCTAACTAACCTTTCTGCCATAACTAACATTTCTGCTATAAGATATTCGTTCTTAAATCTATAAACATGTGCTGACATTTCTAGATTAATATACATGTATTTGTTAATGCTTATTGTTGATAGGCCAAAAACGAATTAACCCCTTGTAATGAATTAATTGATTAATTAGCCAAGTTTATTAATTAATCAAATTAACATATAAAATCGTGGTAGCACAAAAAAATCACCAATTAAACTAAGTGCAGCGGAAAATAAATTGACACGGTGATTTGTTTATGAATGGGGAAAACCAACACGACAAAAACCCCACCGAGTTATTTTAAGGTCACCACTCCCGAAATTCCACTATTATCACAACAAGCGGTTACAGGTAAAGGAATCCCAGTACTTTATACCAACCTACAATTGAACCCTTACCCTAATACCCAATTAGACTTGTTCTATAGTGACAATTTCTCCTTTTGATGCATGGCTCCCAATACGTAACTAACCAATTGCGCGGGTCGTAGTACGCGACTTCAATCACCAACTAGAGAAGGTTGTTGGCTGCAAAGTTTTTCAGCTCATCCACAATGAAGATCCAGAAGATGCTTGGTCACAAAACCATATGGTTCACAAACACAGCAACTTCTTCACAAGAACGATGAACTAGGGCAAATTCTGTCTCTGGTCACAATTTGCTCGATCAAACTTTGCTCAACACTTGTGCAACTTGTGAACACCTTGATGACCCTTAAAATAATCATTTTATATGTCTAGGGTTGTGAGAAAAAACACATAATCACGGATTAGAGTCAAAACAGAACTGAAATTATGTTTTTCATAAACCTCGATAAATGGCTAGCTATCGAGCTTTAATGACAGGCACTTCTTTAGCTTGTTTCTTGGATAGACTCGCGTGGATTTAACACTTGATCTTGAAACACAGTTTCTTGAAGTATTAAACACATCCTAGATCTATCCAAATACAAGTAAAGTGCGTTTTGTCAAAGGATTAGCCAATTACATAAAATAGTGACATATGTTCCTAACAAGTGAATCAGATATGTCCTAACAATTGTTTTTATTTTTTATGCTAGTTTTGTGCACAAACTAGCCCTTAGCGAGGTCCTGCTAGAATAGTGCACCAAACTCAACTTCCTACAATTTTTTTTTTAAATTGTGTATAGTTTGGCACTTCATTAAAATAAAATAAAAATAGCACAAGAAATTAACCCAAAACTGTTTTCTAAAAGAAAAAACCAAAATTGATGAGAAAAAAAGAAGAAGCCAACACATGATGCTTAGTAATAGACAAAGAAAACATCAAAGGAAAAAAAAGGCCGCAGACAAAGTCCAACGGGAGGGTTTTTTTTGTCAGCTCATTTTCATGAGCTTCCCTCTCCATTTGGTGGGCTAGGGTAGAAAACACATGGTCCTACAACAAAATTTTCCACTCCCCGTCCTAACCAAACACCAACTAAAACTTCTTTCTTTTCAATTTTCTCTCCTAAATTTTCCATTCTCCCTAAAATCCTTCCAAACAAACACACCCTTAGAGTCGGAAGTTGCTTTTTCCTTGGGTTTAAGAGATTGATTAGAAAGGGAATGAGATTAGATGCCCTCAAAGAGTGGGGATTGGAATTCAAATTTTTTCATTTGTCTTCCATAGTTAGAAGGCATGGAAACTATAATGCAGATATCAAGTTATATTGGGATCAATGGATTCAAAATAGAAAGGAAATAGAGACGTACGTTGCTGATTAGTTTAACAAAGTATTTTGTTCCTCATGCCCTCAAGTCCCGTCAAAGCTAAATGACTTACTTACTTCCTTCCGGCATAATGGAAAGGGAAAATGAAATATTAATCAATGTTCCTCCCACGATGAGATCAAAAAGGTGATCTTTGACATGAATCTATTGAAAGCGCCTAGTCCATACGGTCTTCGTATGTTATTTTTAAAGCATTGTTGGCCTACAGTGGGATCATAAGTTATATCAGTTGTACAAAGATTCTTTTGGGATGATGGGACGTTAACGAAGAATCGAAGATGAACCATATAGTAGTGGTCAGGCCAAATGGGGTTATGGCCTAAGCATGTTACAATCTGTTTGTATATGTGGGAACGGGAAAGGACCTTTCATAGTTGGAAATCGAAAGAGAAAGGATATCGAAATTGGATGGTTGCATAAGAATAATGCCTGAAACACACACAAAAGCTCATAAATTGGATTATCGGAGGTGGCTTTGTTCCTTCGACTTATACATGCAATGATGGGAAATTCAGGTTCTTTCTAGGAATCTTTTTATTTTCTCTCTTTCCCTAATTTTTTAGAACCCCTTCCCTTATGGGGTCTTCCTCTTTTTATATTAATGTAAGTAGTGGGCTTATAATGATAGAGGCCCTGCCCTTTTAGACGTCATATTCCCTTTTTAGAATCATAGTGGGAGTACGCGTTTGGATTACTGTTCAGATTGGACACTTCAGCAATTAATGTGTGGAGCCCTGTTGTCCCTTTGTGACACCGCCACTTCAGTTATTCCTCATAAATTAGTGTCATACCTTGAGGAATGTGCTTAGTTAGGGTGCATTACTAGGTAGTGTAGTTCCTCAACCACATACTTCGTGCAAGTTTTCCTCGACAAGCCAACTCAGGTGAAATTAACCTTGGCGAGTGTAGTTGGGCTGAATGAAGCTCCTTAAGATGATTCATGACTTGATGGGCTTGGCCAGAGTGAGCCTCTTTTATCAATTGGGCTTTCTCTATTTTTCATTAAGTTTGTGGCTATTGTGGAGTAGATTGTGAAGCAAAGGAGGATCACTCCCTATCCAAGTCTGTGATGTCCTCGTGCTTCTTGTAACTTGGGCTAATTCATGTGCTACCTTGTTATACTCCATTTTTAGATGATTCACTCTTTGTTGATGCTCATTTTTGGCAAAAGGGCCCAATGGTAGAAGAAGCCCAACAATATGAAAGAGATGAAGAAAGAAAACAGCAAAGTAAAGACCATTGAGCTAGAATGGCAGGAATGGCAGGAATAATGGTCCATGAGCCTACAAAAGAGTAAAAAGGCCCCAAAGAAAGCAAATGGGCCCAAGGGAGCCTCAAAGAATGAAGTAGTAAGCCCATAGGAATCATAAGAAATAGAAACAAAGCAAAAACAGGTTGGAGGAGACCAAAGAAAGGAATTAGTAAATGGGATTGGTTCAAAGGCCAATAAACCCAAAGGTAAAGGATATGATAATTGGGCTAGGGAAGCCCAAAAGATTAGCAAAAGCCTATGGGAATGTAAGAAATAGGAAAAAATGAAATGGGCTAAAGATGCCTTAAAGAATGAAATGGACTGAGGAAGCCCAAGGAATAAAATGGGCTAGGGAAGCCCAAGATGTTATATAGACTGACCCAGCAGGAATACTGAGTAGTGTAAACTAAAGGAAGGAATAACAACATGGCAGACACTTTAGCCCACAAGCTGAGAAGTAGTACAGTAAACAAGGGTAAATAACATCATAGCAGGAACAATACAATGGCATGGCAGGAGCACCAGCTAGCCCACGGACTAGAAATGAAAGGAGACATAGGCCGAATTAAAGAAGAGAAAGCCCACACCCAAGCAATGCTCAGTCCAAAGAAGAAATGAGATGCAAAGAATGAAGACCTAAGAACTCATCCACACCACAAGAGTTAAACAAGCACTAGCACATGCAGCAAAGTCAAACAAATTTGTAGGCAATGACAAATGCATGAACACCAGAAAAGCAATGGACTCATATGGAAGTGAAGCATACACAAGGCTCAGACACTACTTACCTGTACCCAACCAATACAAGGGAGGAGGGCCACAGGTCTAAGATTGTTTGGACTATGCAAAGACATGTGAAGCATGCCAGCTTCATGCGAACTACATCCATTAGCTGCCGGAGCCCCTACACCCTACAGTCGCATCCTGGCCTTTTAATGTATGGGAACTTGATGTTGTAGGACCATTGCCTAAGTCGTCAAAGGGTCACCTATACATATTAGCTACAATTGACTATTTTTCTAAATGGGCAAAAGCGATACCTCTTAGGGAAGTAAAAAAGGAAAATGTGGTAAACTTCATCCGACTCACTTGATCTATCGGTATGGTGTCTCTCGCTATATCATCATGGATAATAATAAGCCATTCTACAATATTTTGGTGACCCAACTATGCAAGAAGTTCAAGTTCAAGTAATACAAGTCATCCATGTATAACGCGCCAGCCAACGATCTTGCTAAGGCTTTCAACAAGATGCTTTGCAATTTGTTGAGAAGGTAGTAGAGTGCTCGAAGAGGGATTGGCATGAAAAGATTGGAGAAGCTTTAAGGGCATATCGAACAACATACAGGATACCTATGCAAGCCACTTTGTATTCATTAGTAGATGGTGTCGAAGCAGTCTTACCTTTGGAGCGACAAATTCCATCACTTCAAATTGCTATCCAAGAAGGGCTCACAAATGAAGAAAATGCGCGTTTAAGACTTAAAGAGTTGGAAGCACTTGATGAAAGGAGATTGGAAGCTCAACAACATCTTGAATGCTACCAAGCACGGCTTTCGCGAGCTTTCAACAAGAGAGTCCGACCTCAATCTTTCCAAGTAAGGGACCTAGTAGTTGCAATGCAAAGACCCATCAACATCTCTCACAAGACTGGGAACAAGTTCACCTCAAAATGGGATGGCCACTATGTCATGTAGGAGGTCTACACTAATGTCGCTTATAAGATAGTCGACGAAGATGGCCTGAGGGTAGGTCCCATAAATGCAAAGTTCCTGAAGTGATACTATGCATGAAGTATTGGAGATGCTCCTCAATAAGAGCTTAAACTGCCCACTAAAAAAAATCCCATTAGGTTGAAAACCTTGAAAGAGGCAACCTAGGCAAAAGTTAGGGACAAAAATAATAATAATAATAATAATAAGTCCTTTGAACTACGTTATGACTTGATCTCTTTTGGTTATGTAGGCAACCTAGCATCCTTTGCTAAGCACAGCCACCAAAAAATAAATAAAATAAAATAAAATGGATGTTCTAAAAAATTAATCATATCAACTTACGCCAAAAAAAAAAAAAAAAAAAGGAGCAAACATTGATCTGGAAATAAATGAATTTCTTTATTAATAATGAGATGGGTGTGGTTACATTATAATGACTACATCAATAAATAAATAAATAAAAGATTAACCTATCCAATCTAAATGTCTCAACTCCTCTTTGCTAGTCTCTAGTAACCCTTGTAACTCTCTAAGTTTTGCATCATCAAAAGCTTCTAAAGTTGAAGTAGCCTCAATCTTGGAAACCTCCCCCTAGATTTAAGAAATGATCACTTGGTGCTAGCTAGCTCTGCATCACAAAGGGTGCTCGACGCTGTAAATTTTGCCTTTTGCATTGAAAGCGACTCAATTTCCTTCTTCAATTCAATCTCTCTAGCTAAGGCCTTGTCTAAGTTCGCCTTGATTGCAACTTTTTGATTGATCTTAATGGCTTCTGAGTCGAGGGCAAGAGTGAGACGATGTCAAGCGACAGTAAGCTTCTGTTCCTTGTCTTTAGGCATAATGCCTTGAGAAAGAGCATGATGGAGGGAAGAATATCGACCTGCATCATCCATATATTTCAAAATAAGCTCTCTTAAAGGCATTGCATCCACAACTTTTATTTGTGCGATAACTTAGAGGATCTTCTTAACTCCATCCCTAAGTGAAGTCACAAAAGTAAAAAGGAGTTTTGACGACCTTCTCAATTAAATCCCCTCCTAACATTTTTGCACGCTGTCGATTGACCTTCGAAATCAAATCATCGGGTCCAAACTTTGTGACAGTTGAAGTGGCCGAGATGCTCAAACTACACATAATGGATTTATTTCAAGTCACGTCCCTTGAAGGCTTGTGAATAGGGTAGGAAGAAAGAGTGGCATTAGTCTTCCCCGAACGTGATGGGTCAATTTCCTGAGTAGCCAAATCAAAGGCCGTAAGACCTTGAATGGAAAACTTGCTCTCAAAAGGGCTAGTGGCAACTGGTGTACATTTCTCTCCTGCTCTTTTCGAAGGATAATTGTCAACCTGCATTGGAAGAATACCAAGATTATCATTCTCAAAAAGTTCTTGGATACTAAAAATAGCTTCAAGGTCATCGTGAAGCCAACAAAGGTCTTTAATGGGTTCAAGATCAAAATCATCAAAAAGAGAATTAAGACACACTTGTGCACAGCCACCAGAAGGGTCGATAAGCGAATCCATATTGACACCATGGTCAGTCACCTGGGTGACCCCCTCATGATCCAGATTCTTGCTGGGATTGTCCCTTTGCCTTTTGCATCTCCAGTGAGAATCTAAGTTGCCACTATTCCTCTTAGAATCTGATGCATCCTTACCCTTGGTCACCTCCACGTCTTGAGGCATTAAGACTATGCAAGAAGGCCCATGCTTAGGAGAATGTGCCTTGTCCATGCACGCTCCTCCTAAAGACTTATCGGTAGCCTCCGAAATCCCAAAAGAGGGCTTCCCATCGCTATGGCACTTCATGAGCTCAACTACTTCATTGGGTTGTTTTATTTTGAGTCTTATCTTGCTTAGGTTAACATTCCTAATTGGTTGCTCAGCCCTACTTGAAAAGAAACCATCAGATCTTCTAGCCCACCAATTCATATAGTCCTTTATGCACGGAGCCCTGTGCTCAAATAGGCAAGTAGGGATCAAGAACTCTGAACCGGTAACAAGACAAAGACATCAGCACCAAAAGCATACTACTTGCTCTAAGGTGACGGTGCAAAAGTCCTCATTAAGCTCCCCAGGGATATGTTGATTGAAACCGAACTGTCGACCAAAGCGGTGAGGGCTATATGGTTCAACTATACATATACTTATGCGATGAGAGGCCAAGTAACTGGAGCTTTGGCTAATGAAGTAATCTTCATAAGAGCTAGGTAGCTTGTTATCATCCACTAGAATCTCTCGATAGCCTTTAAAAAGGCCCAAGCGATGAAACTTGAAGCTACTAACGGCACAAAATAGCTTACGGGCTGTAACCTCGACGTAATGCTTGGTTGCACCTTTTCCGGAGTATCTAAACATGCATGGAACAACCTTGGAGTGAGACCCTTTAAGTTCAAAGTGAGTGTCGAAGTATTCAACCAACCAAGCATTCAAGTAGTGTGTAGGAAAAGTGGCATCACATTTACTAGGAGTCTTAGAAGACACAATTTCTTTCAAGACCCTATAAATGTTGGCTAGGACTGGGACTGCAAGGCAGTATCTCTTACCACGAGCCATCGCACTTGCGCTCTTGAAAACACTAGGCTTGATTAAGTTTGGTCCCCCATCGGGAATAGCAAACTTACACAGCCAACACGAGATCAAAGTAGCTAACCAAGTCTCTTCTATAAACCTTTTCTCCAGTTTGAGCACATTGAAGGGAGCCTCGTCTTCTTTAGTTAGAATTCTGTGGGCATTGATTGTACTAGAGGTATTATAAGATTGCTTGCCTCTTGCATTCCTCTTTATCGACCTTCTAGTTGGCGTTTTCTGATATTTAGACTCGCCATAGAACCAAAACTTCACCCATGCGGCCGTAATGACCAAGTGCGAACCACCAACCTTAAGATTTAGGAGATGGAAGGCAGCAAATAGATGAAGACAGCATGAAGGGAGAGATGATATGTCTTTCGAGTTTGGAATGACCTCTTCGTAAAATGAGCCATACACAGGAAGCCCACCGATCAAATGTAAGTCCCATAAGCTAATGGAGACCTCTCCTACAGACGTGTGCAATGTGTTCGAAGCTGCACACCAACATTCTAGAAGGCTTGCAAGACATGGGTGTTCAGATCATATGTGAATAATGATGCAAGTAGCGGCTCGTAAAGATTGGCATCACTTAAGACTTTAGTATTGCGACTCAATATGTCTTCTAGCCATTCCCAATATTTAGGGAGGTAGGAAAACTCACCCTTATATTGGAGTGAAGGAGTCTTGGAAGAAGGTAGGGCCCATTGCATTTCTCCTGCACTTATCTGACAACCAAGGAAAGGAAATGGATTGATGTGGTCCGCGGTTGAGTAAAGGTTGGAGGCCAAAGTAAACATCCTTCAAATGACATGCGAATCCTTTCCAGTCGGGTCATGTAGTTCGTGAGATGATTCAACCCACCATCGAGATAGACTTGGAGGACAAGGAATGGCAGTAGATGGACTTTCAAGACAACGCCTTCCTCCACAGGTTGGTTCGTGAAGCACAAAAGAGTGATGGATTTGATGATACCGAAGATATCACCAATAAATTGCACGGTCCCTTGCGCGCTCCTATTGACACCTGCACAACGAGAAAAGAGAATCTTTGCGGAGTGCACCGGTATGGTACCGGCCAAATACCCTCCGAAGATTAAGTCAGAACTATTCTCACTACTCTAAAGTGCTAGAGAGGGTAAAATCATGCGTACCTTTCTTTGTGAGGGTGCTCGGTTTTTATAGTAGTAGGGCTGGACCCTTTTTCCTTGGAGTAGAAGTCTTTTCCTTATAGGAACCCCTTTTTGGGTGTATTTTGCGGGATCCTTTCCATATAGGAGTGTTCTCAGGTTTACCCGAAACGTGGAGAGCAAGTCATTCATTTATTCATTCAAACGTGGTTATCAAGAAATCTTTGCCTGACGCCGTCAGTATATCTAATGCCTTCACTACATATGCCGTCAGCTCCAAGGAGCCCTTCAGTCTCTATACCGTCGGTTTCAGAATACCTTTAGTTC
The DNA here is from genome assembly GCA_023055345.1 of Quercus wislizeni. Classification (NCBI taxonomy): domain Eukaryota; kingdom Viridiplantae; phylum Streptophyta; class Magnoliopsida; order Fagales; family Fagaceae; genus Quercus; species Quercus wislizeni. The sequence continues at coordinate 37,481,748 of JALGQJ010000004.1, forward strand.
TACTATTCCATCGTCCCGTGTTCTACATTTCATCCTACCATCAGCCATTATAAATCACGATTGACGGCACATTACCTTCCGTCTCTCTATTCTTTATAACTGATATTTTTGTCCCCATCAGTTGCCCTCTACTCCATATTTCTGTCAGTTACTTTTTATGCTGACGGTTTATGGAGTGCATTTCCGTCGGTGTTTACGTATATTTTTGACTAGGCGGGAAGATCATTAAGTGGGTTGCCTCGAGTTGCCGCGCATTTAATGCTTTGGACACGTGGTGATTCCCTATTGGCTATGCATCTGACGAGGCGTCGCTTCGTCTCCCGCGCCTGTTCATTCCGTACATAATGGGGGCCCTCCCCCTCATTTCTACTATTTCATTTTTGCTGATCTTCGAGAGAGAGACCGTCGCCCTAAGCTTTGTTGACTTGTTGTCCAATCTACGTCAGCTACTGCATTGCCGTCCTTGGGTCTGTTCCTTCAAGAAAGACAATCTACCAGTAAGTTCCATTCCTTCCCTTTCTCGTTTTTACTCATACCTGTATATTTCATTAGCGAGGACGTCAGAGTAGGCACTTAGATTGGATCCGTCACTTGTAGGTAGTCAGATGTCAAGTGACGCGTCGTGTGGGGAGTCGTCAGTCTGCGAAGGAGCGGGCTACGACGAAGCCTTTGGTTCTGGCGATGAATCAGAGGACTTTTTGCTTTCGTCAGGGGGAGGGACGTCGGCCCGATCTCCTGACGGCAATGAGAGTTGTATAGGTGAGGATGAAGTAGGAAAGGGAAGAGAGGGTGAAGGAGTTGAGGGTGATATGTGTACTGACGGCGAAGGTAGCGATAGTGACGGGGATCAAGGCGACGGGGATGAGGAAACCGGAGATAACCGTCCCTTCATTCTTCCTGAGGATTGGGCCGTCAACAAATTTTTGCCTAGGATGAGTAATAAAATTTTTGGAGAGTTGCGCATTCGTTACCAAATCCCAGACCACATCCCAATCCGTCTCCCTGAAGAGAACAAGACTTGTTACTCGTGGAGGACTGCTGACGTGGGTATGTACGATGCCATGTTTGCTGCGGGTTTGAGATTACCGTTGACGGCGTTACATCGTCAATTGGCTGATTTTCTGGGCCTTTCCGTCACTCAAATTGCCCCAAATGCTTGGAGAACTTTCATAGGGGCTGAGATTTTATGGGGCCGTCTAAGTGGAGGCAACCGTCAACTTACCCTAGACGAGTTCTTTTACTGCTACAAGCCACATCACATTGCTTCGTCTAAGGGGACATACCATTTTAATGCCCGAGATAAAAATTTGAGGCTGGTATCAGATATGCCAGATTCAAATAGGAACTGGAAGAGTAGGTACTTTTTTGTTGAGGGGACGGATTGGGTTTGCCATCAGGAGGAATGGGCGACGATGCCCCATGGTTACTTTGACAATACATGGGCTTTTGTAAGGGATTCAGGTTAATCCCGTCAACCATGGTCTTCTTTGTTTCCTTAGCGACGTTATTAACAATTTCCTTCCTTTCTTTTTTCAGCTTACACCCGTCCCCACATAACCGACGAACAGGAGGAGTTTATCCGTCGGGTTCTGGAAATCCCTTTAGAAGAGCGCAAGTGCAGGGATTTGATCACCCTTGACACAATTCATTTGTACTGTGGGGGTCCAGAGCCGTCGACTGAAGCTCAGAGGTTGGAGGAGTTCTCCCGTCGGCGTGAGTAGACCTTCCCCTTTGGCTTTGTTGGTTCGCCCCGTCCCTTATTCTAACAACCTTTATATTGTAGAAATGGAATCTGCTAAGCAAAGGATCCGAGCCGCTGCTACTCGTCAGAAGGCCGAGAAGAAGGCTCCGGAGGCAGGGGGGGAGGCGTCGTCAACCCCTAAGGTCCCTACCGGGCAGGCAAAGAGGAAGCCTGACGAGAGTGATCGCCGTCCGGCTAAAAAGGCCGCCGTCACTCCCGGTTCCATGAAGGAGAAATCACCCTCTAAGCCCAGCCATGGTGTGGGTAAGGGGTTAATGACCTCCCAAGGTCCCGTCACTGAGGGCCCAAGCCGTCTCCTGACCCACAGGGATTACGCCGTCGAGGAGGCCAGGTCCTTTATAAAGCCAGTGGACATAGAGCCCTGTGACCAGCTGGAGACGGAGGATCTGGGGGCGTCAGCTCTCTTTGACCTTACCAGGGTAGGTTTGCTACCTTTGTCGAAATGGTTTTATCTTGCTTTGATTCTCTTTCTGACGGCTGTGTTCTCTTTCTTAGGCCTTGGTGCATGTGACGGCCCTTCAAGATCGCTGTATTGCGAAGGAAGGTGTCGTCACTCGAGTTAGGAAGCATAATGCACACTTGATGAATGAGCAGGGGCAGTACAAGGACGTCGTCCGTACGCTGAATAAGGAGCTTAAGGAGGTCAGGGAGAAGCTGGTGGAGGCGGACCGTCAGAGTGACAAACTTAAGGAGGAGGTGACGGTTCTGGAGCAGAGATTACAGACGGCTGGGGCTGACGTGGTTCGTGACTTCAAGGCGTCACAATCGTTTATCGATTCTTGTGCCGGGTATTATGGCACTGGTTTCGATGATTGCCTTAAGCAGGTCGCGTCAGCCTTCCCAGGGTTGGATTTATCTGGGATCACCATGGATGACGGAGAAGATGGCCCCTCTCAATCTGCTGCCACTCCAGAGGCTAACGGCGTTGTTGTCCTTGCCCAGCCTGCTGCCAACCCTCCAACTCCTGTCTTAGTAGATGTTAAGGACCATCAAGCTGACGGGAATCCTGCTGACGGCTCTGCTCCTTGAATTCTTTTTATTTGTATTTTACTTTAGTCATTTTGAGAACAGCTATGTTACTTAAATTATTTTGGCAGACAATTATCTTTGGTTTTATGTATGTAGTTGCATCTGTGGCGTGGTATATTTTTTCCTCTGCTTCTGTTACATATATGCGTATGCTTTTTCTTTTATTTTTAGCCAGTGTTTTCTCGGGTCTTATAAACATGTTTGTTTGGTAACCCCGTCAGCTTACTGAGTGAAACCTTCGTCAGTATAGCCTCGTCTGACCTTTTATGGGCCGTTAGCCCAATGGTTCTTCCCGTCAGCTTCTTTAAGCATTCTGACGGGATGCGATGATCTTGTGATCTTTTTAGGCCGTTAAATAGTTCCGTTTGTGGAACTTGTCATTTCTTGTAGGCCTGCTGATTTTGGGATTTTGATAGTCCCGTCTCTTTTGGTGAGACCGTCAGCTTCTTAGCTTTAGGCCATCAGGGGCCTTGATGTACTTGTCATCTTTTCGTAGGCGTGTTGGTTTTTAGGACCGTCTATGACAGCCTCGTCTCTTTTGGTGAGACCGTCAGCTTCTTAGCCTTAGGCCGTCAGCTTCTTAGCCTTAAGCCGTTAGGGACTTTGATGAATTTGTCATCTTTTTGTAATCCCGTTGTTTTTTGGGCCTTGTCCATGACAGCCTTGTCTCTTTTGGTGAGACTGTCAGCTTTTATGCCATGGACTTGGTCGTTTTTGGTGTTCATTTTTTTATGAACTTAGTTATCCACCTTGGTAGGCCGTAGGTTTTTCTTTATCATAGACACTTCAGTAATTTAGAATAAATAAACTCCTCTTATTGTCATGCATTTGTAAATGAAAGCACTTCTAATACCGAGTGCTGCTTAAAACCAGAAAATAAATATTGTAGCAAAACTGAAGTAAATGATAAAAATAAACGATAAAGCTGAGGAGTAAAAAACTGAAATCTGTTGTGGATGGAGAAGGTTGATCGGTGTTGCCACTCCTATTGGTAATACTTTCGTAGGTGCTCGGTGTTCCACGGGTGTGGCAGTTTCTGCCCGTCTGTCGTCTCCAGGTGGTAGGTACCTTTTCTCTGCCAGGACGTAATCCGATAAGGTCCTTCCCAGTTGGGGCCAAGTTTTCCTTGGGTGGGGTCCCTAGCGGCACCCATGACCCTTCTAAAAACAAGGTCTCCAACTTGGAAATCTCTGTGACAGACCCGAGAGTTGTAGTACTGGGCCATGCGGTTCTGGTATCGAGAGAGCCTTTGCTCTGCTGTCGTCCTGAGCTCGTCCATCAGATCCAGCTGTAGTCGCATTGCCTCGTCATTTCTGCTCTCATCGTGGTTGTGCACCCTGTAGCTTGTGATCCCGACTTCAGCCGGGATGACCGCTTCACTCCCGTACGTTAGTCGGAACGGTGTCTCTCCTGTGGGTGTTCTCGCCGTCGTTCTGTACGCCCATAGTATGCTTGGTAACTCTTCAGGCCATATGCCTTTTGCCCCCTCGAGCCGAGTCTTGATAATCTTGAGCAAGGATCGGTTCGTGACTTCGACCTGTCCATTAGCCTGAGGGTGGGCGGGGGAGGAGTAGTGGTTCTTTATTCCTAACTGTGAGCAAAAATCCCGGAATGATTCATTGTCGAATTGCCTTCCGTTGTCTGAGATAAGAACTCTAGGAATGCCAAACCTGCATATGATGCATCTCCAGACGAAGCTTCGCACATTCTTCTCTGTAATTGTAGCCAAGGCTTCAGCTTCTACCCATTTTGTAAAGTAGTCGATGCCTACTACTAGGAACTTCAACTGTCGTACTGCTGTAGGGAATGGTCCCATAATATCTAATCCCCATTGTGCGAACGGCCATGGGGCCGTTAACGGGGTCAGCTCTTCAGTTGGTTGTCTGATAATGTTGCCGAACCTCTGGCATTTGTCACAGGCCCTAACATAGGCTTCGGCATCCTTCTGCATGGTGGGCCAATAGTACCCTGCTCGTACCAACTTGTGTACCAATGCCCTGGACCCGGAATGGTTTTCGCAGATTCCTTCGTGTACCTCTCTCATGACGTAGTCTGCCTCTTCCGTACCCAAGCATCTCAGATAAGGTCGAGATAAGCCTCTTTTGTACAGGACGTTTTTTATCAGGACGAACCTTGCTGCCTGGACCTTCAGTTTCCTTGCTGCCTCCTTTCCGTCTGGTAATACCCCGTCTTTCAAGTATGAAACTAATGGCACGGTCCAGCTACTGTCAGGGCATACTTCTTGCACGTTGCTGGGATCTATTAACGGGGAAAGCTGAACGAAAGAAAGTACATTACCAGGGATAACCATATGCTCTGTTGAAGCGGCTTTTGCGAGGCGATCCGCTCGCTCGTTCTCTTCTCTGGGAATCTGGACGACTCGGGCTTCGAGGTTATCCATTCTTGCCTTTACCTGATCAAGGTACCTCTTCATCCTTTCGCCCTTGCACTTGTAGTCTCCGTTTACTTGGTTAGTAATGACCTGAGAGTCGCAGTGGATGACTACTTTTGCGGCTCCTGCGGCTTTGGCGAGGTCGAGTCCCGCTATCAGTGCTTCATATTCTGATTCATTGTTGGTAGCAGGGAAGTCAAGACGGACCATGCATTCAATTGCATCACCTTCGGGTGACAGTAGTACGATGCCGGCCCCTCCGGTTAATCTGTTGGAGGATCCATCCGTATATATGCTCCAAAAAGGGGACTCTCCTGCCCCCTTGTCTTCGTCATGAGTGAATTCTGCTATGAAATCTACGACAATCTGTCCCTTGATTGCGATGCGTGGGCGGTACCGGATATCAAATTCACTCAGCTCTATGGCCCATAACGCCAACCAACCCGCAGTCTCGGGGTTGTTCATTGCCCGTCGCAAAGGCTTATCTGTCAGGACGTTTACCGTATGGGCTTGAAAGTACGGTTTGAGTTTGCGGGCCGCTGTAACTAATGCAAAGGCAAGCTTTTCCATTGGCGGGTATCTTTCTTCAGCACCGCGAAGCGCTCGGCTCGCATAGTATACGGGCTTTTGTACCTTTCCTTCTTCTCTGAATAAGGCAGCACTGATGGCTGTGGGGGAGACGGCTAGATAGAGAAAGAGTTCTTCCCCTAGCTGCGACGGGCTCAACAGTGGTGGGGAGGAGAGATAAGCCTTTAGTTCTTCGAACGCTTGTTGGCACTCGGTAGTCCACTCAAACGACCTCTTCAGCGTGCGGAAGAAGGGCAAGCATCTGTCTGTTGCCCTCGATACAAATCTATTAAGTGCCGCTATTTTCCCGTTGAGGCTTTGTACTTCCTTGACATTTCTTGGTGGCGCCATCTCCATAATGGCCCGGATTTTATCCGGGTTTGCTTCAATTCCCCTTTAGGATACCATAAATCCTAGGAATTTTCCCGCCTTCACTCCAAAGGCACACTTCCCGGGATTGAGCCTCATGTTGTAGGAGCGGAGAGTGTTGAATGTTTCTTTGAGATCCTCCAGATGATCCTCCTCCCTTCAGCTCTTCACTAGCATGTCATCCACGTAGACCTGGACATTCCTCCCGATTTGCTGCGCAAACATCTTGTTCATAAGTCTTTGGTAGGTTGCGCCTGCGTTCTTCAGCCCGAAGGGCATCACTTTGTAACAGAAGAGCCCTTGGCTAGTTACAAACGAGGTTTTCTCTTGATCAGCTTTGTGCATTCGAATTTGGTTGTACCCTGAGAAAGCGTCCATAAAGCTTAGCAACCGGTGTCGGGCCGTTGAGTCCACTAGGACGTCGACCCTTGGGAGAGGGTAGCTATCTTTGGGGCAGGCCTTGTTGAGGTTGGTGAAGTCCACACACATCTGCCATTTGCCGCTAGCCTTCTTGACCATTACTACGTTGGCCGGCCAATTGGGATAGTACACTTCCCTAATGAAGTTTGCCTCTTGTAGCTTTCGGACTTCTTCTGCAATGGCCTGATCTCGTTCAGGGGCGAACACTCTCTTCTTTTGCCGAATGGATGGAAAGTCGGGTGAGACGTTCAATCTGTGCACTATGACCGACGGGTCTATTCCTGGCATATCTTCATGACTCCATGCAAATACATCTCGATTGCCCCTGAGGAAGGTTATGAGTTCTTGACGGATTTTGGGGTTTGCGAGTGTCCCAATTCTGGTCGTTCTGTCGGGATCAGAACCGTCAAGTGTTATTTCTTCTAATTTTTCCACTGGTTCCGTCACCGTCCAGTGCTCCTCTATGCTTAAGACCTGAAACTGGTCTTCCATTTCCATCATGGCTATGTAGCACTCGCGTGCGGCCATTTGGCTTCCGCGCAGTTCCCCTACTCCGTAGTTAGTGGGGAATTTTATCATTAGGTGGTAAGTCGAAGTTACCGCCTTCCATGAATTCAGTGCAGGTCGTTCGAGGATAGCGTTGTAGGCTGACGAGCAATCGACCACCAAGAAAGTTATGTTCTTGGTTATCTGTTGAGGGTAATCACCTACCATTACGGATAGTGTAACCGCACCTAAAGGTAGCACCCTTGTTCCTTCGAAACCGACTAGAAGGGCATTTGTTGGGACTAACCGTTCCTTGCTGATTCCCATCTGCTGGAGCGCCGGATAGTACAGGATGTCTACTGAGCTTCCGTTGTCGATCAGCACCCTGTGCATGTTGTAGTCTTCTATCCGTATGCTGACGACCAGCGCATCATCATGCGGGTGGTGAAGGCGCCTTGCATCTTCTTCCGAAAACCCCACTATAGGGCCCTCTCTTTGCGCTATCCTTGGTACTTCACCTGTTAACTGCACATTCTGGACTACCCTGAGGTAGGTCTTCCGAGCTCTCTTGGATGACCCAGTGACGGCCGTTCCTCCCACAATCATTCTTATGTCCCCTATGGGGGGTCTTGGTCGCTCGTTATCCCGTCGGGGATTCTGCTCCTAAAGGGGCTGATCCGCCCTCTCCTTTCTGACGAACCTCTGTAACTTCCCCTATTTTATAAGGGCCTCGATTTGCTGCTTCAGATCGTAACAATCGGCTGTGTCATGGCCGTGGTCCCGATGGAAGCGGAAATACTTATCCTTCGAGCGTCTATTTGGGTCTCCCTTCAGCTTTCCGGGGTAGGTCAGGGCTTCCTCATCTTTAATCTGCATCAGGACTTGGTCTACAGGGGCCGTTAGCGGGGTGAAGCTCGTAAATCTTCCTCCTGGGGGTTTGGGGCGATGCTCATCTCGCCAGTCTCCCGTCCGGGCCCTCTTGCGCCCTTGTTCTTGTTGGGTGTCATCCTGCCTTTCCCTTTTTTTCGGTTTCTCTTCCCGAGCTGACAGCGTGTCCTCAGCGTTCATGTACTTGGTGGCCCTGTAAAGTACTTCCGACATGGTTTTCGAGTCATTTTTGTATAAGGAAAACAAAAACTTACCCTTTCGCAGCCCGTTCATGAAGGCGGCAACAAGTATCTTATCATCGGCTTCATCGATCGAAAGCGTTTCCTTATTGAAGCGGGATATGTAGGACCGCAGTGTCTCGTCCTCTCGTTGCTTAATGCTCATCAAGCACGCTGTCGATTTCTTGTATCTGTGTCCGCCAATGAAGTGCGTGGTAAACTGAGCGCTCAACTTCTTGAAGGTGCTGATTGAGTTGGGCGTTAGTCGGCTGAACCAAATTCTGGCTGCTCCCTTCAGCGTCGTAGGGAAGGCTCTACACATGATTGTGTCTGTTACTCCTTGGAGATGCATCAGGGTCTTGAACGTCTCTAAGTGATCCAGAGGGTCCCTGGCCCCGTCGTAACTGTCCATCTGTGGCATGCGGAACTTACTCAGCAGAGGGAAGGAGTTGACAGGGGCTGTGAATGGCGAGTCGGTCCTGTTGACTAGGTCGTCAAGATCACTGGACACTCGCCCCTTGAGGGCGTTCATCATAATCTCCATTTGCTCCTTCATCGCCTGCATCTCTGCGATGATAGGTGGTGGAGCCATATCGGCGAAGGAGGGGAGACTCATGTTCTGTCGTTCTGGCTTGCTCGGGGCGTTACTGGCCTAGGGTCCTTCTTGATTTCGTCGGTCAGCACTGGTTCCCTCTTGATCAGCTCCTTGGTTGCCCGGTGTTGCGTCTTTCTGGCGCAGCTGCTCCTCCAAGTCACGATTTTGTTTGGTGAGGCGTTCTACGGCCGCCGCAAGAGTCTTAACTTGCTTTTCGAGGGCGGTCGTGGGTGGTTCCTCTTCTTGAATGTCTTTAGTAGTTGCCATTGAGTGGGTGAGCACCATGCAACCTTTGTCCGGGAAGCGGTATTGTGGCTATTATACGCGTATCCCCACAGACGGCGCCAACTGATGATACCGAAGATATCACCAATAAATTACACGGTCCCTTGCGCGCTCCTATTGACACCTGCACAACGAGAAAAGAGAATCTTTGCGGAGTGCACCGGTGTGGTACCGGCCAAATACCCTCCGAAGATTAAGTCAGAACTATTCTCACTACTCTAGAGTGCTAGAGAGGGTAAAATCATGCGTACCTTTCTTCGTGAGGGTGCTCGGTTTTTATAGTAGTAGGGCTAGACCCTTTTTCCTTGGAGTAGAAGTCTTTTCCTTATAGGAACCCCTTTTTGGGCATATTTTGCGGGATCCTTTCCATATAGGAGTGTTCTTAGGTTTACCCGAAACGTGGAGAGCAAGTCATTCATTTATTCATTCAAACGTGGTTATCAAGAAATCTTTGCCTGACGCCGTCAGTATATCTAATGCCTTCACTACATATGCCGTCAGCTCCAGGGAGCCCTTCAGTCTCTATACCGTCGGTTTCAGAATACCTTTAGTTCTACTATTCCATCGTCCCGTGTTCTACATTTCATCCTACCGTCAGCCATTATAAATCACGACTGACGGCACATTACCTTCCGTCTCTCTATTCTTTATAACTGATATTTTTGTCCCCATCAGGATTGATCATTGAGAGTCCTCGATGAGTCGTAAAAGATGACCATGATGGAGCGCACTTGATTGCAACCACTTGGAGGAGACAAAGCTTGTAGAGGTCATGACTTGAACAAATATAGGAGAGTCACAAGTTAAGCGAAGAGTTGATAGGTTTGAGTCATCTAACACACTTGACAGCAAACCAAAGAAAATGAGGAATAACTTATTAGTTCAAATGCTCTGTACTAATAAATTTTTTTAAAAAAATAATAATAATAATAAATAAAACAAAAAAAAAAGGGGCACATGCAGTAATGGCTTATTAGAAGAAGGGCATGTGGCATTGAGATTCAAAACCACGGGCAAGCCATTCATTCAATGTTTAACATTCAAGCACCTAAACGTTGTAGGTACGTGTTGAAATAGCTATATGTGCATGTAAAGAAAAAGACAAGTTTGCATTTTGTCTACTAAGTGTAAAGATCATGTGTACCATGGCTCATTAACCATTAAAAATAGCATTCAAGTTCAAAACCACAAAGGAGCCACCATGCTTCTCGTGAAATTAAAGCGTGTGACGTGTCAATAATATGGCATAAGCTACTACATGCAAAACTATAGAAATCACGAAAGTGGGGCCTTCTCCCTTATAGAAGTAGGGTCAATGTATAAGCAAATATTTCTTGGTACCAAGTGGGACACACAGAACTAGTGCATGTTCATTGCTTTTGGGAGCGGCAAAGGCATTGCAATAGTTTAAGCTGGGCAAATACATGGAGTACCTAAAGTCAAAAGGCTCAGTGTCAAGGCTTAGAGAGGACAGCTGATAATTGCAAGACGACAGCTGTGGGAATGATGTGCGGACGAAGCTCTCATACTAATGATCATGAAACGAAGGCAGGAGCAAAGGCAATGAGGAGGATGTGCAGACGGAACTCTCGCGCCGATGGTTGCAAAACAAAGGCAGTGGCAAAGGCAATGATGAGGATGTGCTGAAGGAACTCTCGCACCAATGGTTGCAAGACAAAGGCAGTGGCAAAGGCAGTCAGACGGATGCACTGACGAAGCTCTGGCAATGATGGTAGGATGCGCCGACAAAGCTCTCGCATTACCAGGGCAATGGTGAAGGCAGTCAGAAGGGTGCACCGACGATGCTCTCGCACTGATAGAAGGATGCGCCGACGAAGCTCTCGCACTGATAGAAGGATGCGCTGACAAAGCTCTAGTACTAATGGCCGCAAGACGAAGGCAGTGAGAAGGTGGCGTAGATGAAGCACTCACACCAATGGTCACGAGACAAAGGGTGACAAAAGGACTCACACCAATGGATGCGCTGATGAAGCCTACAACCCGGAGTCCAGAGGTGACAAAAGGACCGCTATTGCTCAAATCCGTCGGACGCCGAGGCAAGAAGGACAAGAGGCTAACTCACTTAAAATTGATGCTTGGCTCACGCAGTGCCAACTTCTATGATCTACACAAAGTAAATCAAGTTGTTCAGCACAAAATAATAATAAAGAAAATATAAAGACAAGCACCAGAAAGAATGGAAAAAGAGGAAGAATGCCTGCTACGACTGAAGGAAAAAAAAAGGGTACGTGCTCAATTGCCTCTAACCCATAAAACATCACCTCCTTTTATAGAGGTGGCACTCGCAAGAAGCCCTAGTGATTCGCAAGAGTGCGGCTAAAGAAAAGACATGCTTGCTGAGCAAGACAATTGTGGCACCGACTTGCCTAACAAAACTAAGGAGGGCTTGCACTCTAAAGAGGATGTCCCTTGTGTGTGACCAAGCCCATGAAAGTGAAACCCCCAGTGTTTAAAAAAAAAAAAAAGGGTGCAACCAAAAGACATCTTGGATGGCAAAGTTGTAATATACAACATTGGGATGAAAGAAGCCCATATTTCACTTGGATGAAAGCCTTGTGTACCCGTAAAACCAAACCCATTATAAATAAATAAATGAAATAATACTTCAAACCTCGTTTTCTTTGCATCAAAAAGATGCAAAGCCGAATCTTGAAGTGGAGGCATTTGTAGACATCAAAATTTTATGATGTATTTACAACCATCCGATTGTTCATGATAAAATATTTGTGATCAAATTAATCTCTGATTGATAACATGGATGATCAGTGAATGAAATCAAGCCACATGGCAACATCAAATAAAGAAAGCCATATGACAGCGTCAGAAGAAAAGACCTATATGGAAAGTTCTTATTAAATGAAATACCAAATTAAATTCATAATTCAACTCTCAACAAATGCTGAGAGAAAATTCCAAATTAAATACTATTGAGTTGCCTATAAATAGAGGCTTCTTATATGAGAAAAGGGGGGATAATTAGAGAGAAAACACTACTAACATTCTGCCAAAATAAAGAGTCATCTCTAAAGTTCACAAGAATTCCACTGTTTATCAAGGCCTATTCCTACTTCTTCAAATCAAAGTAGAGATTCTCCTTTAATCTAGTTCGAGATCAAGCCAATGGCCCTTGCATCAAATCAAGCACATTCAACTATTCATTCAACTTGGAGACATCAAAGCACGATTCAAGATCAAGCTTCATAGCCCCTTCGGATCGTAACGTTTCTTAGAGATCGAATCAGAGGAATTTATTGTACTCTTTCATTGTAAAGATTCATACAGAGGATTTTACTCACACATATACAAATCAATACAAATTGATAATTTGTTACACTATTTCATAATCGTGTGATTCTTCTTTTACAAAAATTTTGTGTACAAGGGGCTTGAGATCAACCTAAAAAAAAAGGAAGAAGAGAAAGAAGGAAGGTAGATGTTAAAGGTAGAAAGAACAAATAAATAAACATGCAAAAAAGAAAAGGAGAAAAAATACATAGCAACAGGTGGCAATGAAAATGCATTCGAAGGGAAGGAATGTACCTCCAACTCGAGCTCATTAAATAATATGGGGCAGGTCGCAGAAGTGTCATCCTTATACTTAGATTGTAAATAATAATAATAATAATAATAATAATAAATAAATAAATAAAATTTAAAAAAAAAAGGAGAGAGATGAATGAGTATACATGTGGAGTTAGCAGTAGGAAAGCCCCATGAATAAGTAAAAGAAAAAAAAGGCAGAGTTTAGAGATAACATACTCTCCTCTTAATAGTGGTAGATGGAGTTGGTGGAGATGTCTTTCTCTTGCTGCCATGGGTCTTGCTAGAAGGAGAAGCATCCATGAATGGCCTTGGAGCGGAAGTCTTGGGCTTGCATGCAGTAGAGCGCCTGCTGAAACGGATATGAGCAGAGGGAGGAGGAGAACCCTTGAGGACTATGTTACCAATGAGAGGAAGGCTACCCTTATAGGGAACGATGTCTAAACAAGTCTCAAAAGAATCATCCCTTCTCTTGGTAGACTTGGGCTTAGCAGACTGAGACATCGAACCCTTCTTCGCAAGAGCAGGAAGGTTCAACACTTTCACTTTCTTCTCCTAACCTGTAGGATACTTACTAGCATATAAATACCACCTCTTCTCCTTTGCTTGCCACTCAAATATGGCAGACCTACTTTGCTTCCTAGCATATGCCACCATGGACTTGGTGGAAAGCAACAACCGCAGGTTGGTAGAAATGACGGCATGAAGACCATCAGGAGGAATGAGAAAAAACTCACAGCTACCTAACAACTCCTGCCTAAATGAAGTCATCATAGCCTACCAATACCTATACATCGCAGTTGTGCAAAGTCCCTCTCTCTGTGAACTCGGAATAATGACTACTATGAAATGCCTGCTCCAAAACTTAAAAGCACTAGGCTGCAAGAATGGTCGAATGGAAGTAGTGGACTCTAGAATGGCAGAGAAATCATTAGATATATCCTGATCCAACCTAAACTACCTCCTTACTCTGTTGGCAGAATAGTGTACAAAGCAGAGACCCTCATCGGTAAGGTAAGGCAGCCACCTAGCATTAGTGGTTGCCAAATATATAACTCCCTTCTCATCAAAGGTAGTCAACGAGGTGGTGGTCCTAGCTGTGTTAGTAAAGGGACCCATAATCGAGTCAACACATGTAAAGCAAGTGCCTAAGTTCCTGTAGGCCCTCCAACAAAATCCAACTCCTTTATCAAAAAACTGAATGGTAGGATGCCCAAACAGCCTCAACCCAACCTAGCAGTAAGCCGATGGAAAATCAGATACAAAACAACCACAGAAATCAGTAATAACCTTCGGACATGAACGATACTTCTCTTTGGCAAGGCGGATAGACTTGCATTTAGCCAAGCGCCTAGCACAACGCTCTTACAACAAATGCTACAAAATCGTATTATGGGCAAAAGTAGTAACTATGTGGCAGGATCCTGCCTCTCTTTCATCACTTTACAGAATATCTAACTGCACATACAGATGAACCAGAAACATAAGGGCCAATGGTAGACTCACCCCAGCAGAAATCTTTATTGCTAATCAAAAGTAGAGAGGTTTTACAAACGTAATGAGGATGGGAGCCAAAAATGAACTTATAGAGCCAAAATGCAACGAAGGCCGCATAGCAGACCACATTGGAAGCCTTAGAGAAAGCCCCAACCCAATGCGACAACTTCGCATTGCCACTCATCCCTTTCTTCAACTTAGCCTCCATGGCCTCCTCCTTGGTGGAAAGCTCAATGTTACTCGGGTCTACATCACCAATAATTGGCAATAATAGTTGGTTCACCATATCCTTGAAGGTCATGACAATCTTGCCACAAGAAAGGAAGAAGGTATGGGTGGTGCTACACCATCGACGGACCAAATGACGATGGTTAAACAAGTCCCTATAGTTGGACAAGCAACGCGATGAAATGATGGCCTTCAACATGCCAACTTGTCATAGCACTACCATAAAACCCGTATTAGACAACTCTTCGTCTACCCACTCCTTTCAACCCAAAAAGGTACCCAACCTAAATTCGAAGAGAATGGGCACAGGAAGTGACGTCCCTTGGTGTATATCAAGATCAGAAATGGAAGAAGCCACAGAGGCCTAAGCCACCTCTGTATCGCGACGACAAATTTAAAGCCACACATAGCCCACCAGTGGAGATAGATAATCGCCGAGCACCACAAGAAAATGAATATAGGCATTGTACCATAGGTCAATAAGGGGAGGGCACTCATTATTTGGGTTGCGACCCCCTTCCTCCTCCTCGGAACGGTACAATTCAGAGATGGGAGCCTTTTTGGCCATGATTTTGGTAGAAGGATCATCGGCGGCAACTTCTTTCCCCTTATGGTGAGAAGGACCTTTGTCTTTCGCTGGCATTATGATGGGTTATTTGATTGGAAAAGATTGGTGGTAGGTTTTCGGAAAGAAGACACAATGAAGGGAAGGGAATGGAAAAGGCGTTTTGAGCAATGATGGGAAAAGGAATAAGTTTAAGTACTAATGACAATAAAGATGACGTGAAATGATACAATGGGTCAGTTGTCAAAAGAAGCATCATATTAATGAAGCAAAGCCTATGTTTTAGAATAACAGTTAAACTCCGAAATTCAAAGAGACAACACTGTTCACGGCAATAAAGAAAATAAGGCAGGGCCTACCATTCAAAAATCCACAGAAAAAAGAAAAGAAAAGAGAGACTTTTTTTTTTCTTTTTTGTTCACATATGAGCCGCAAGAGCAGTTCATATGCTTAGGAGCCTAAATGTTGATGCCCGTTTTTGGCGAAAGGGCCTAATGGCAGAAAAAGCCCAACAATATGAAAGAGATGGAGAAAGAAAACAGCAAAGTAAAGATCATTCAGCTAGAATGGCAGGAATAATGGTTCATAGGCCTACAAAATAGTAAAATTCCCCAAAGAAAGCAAATAGGCCCAAGGGAGCCCCAAAGAATGAAGTAGTAAGCCCATAGGAATCATAAGAAATAGAAAGAAAGCAAAAACAAACCAGAGGAGCCCAAAGAAAGGAATTAGTAATTGAGATTGGTTCAAAGGCCAATAAACCCAAAGGTAAAAGATGTGGTAATTGGACCGGGGAAGCCCAAAAGATTAGCGAAAGCCCATAGGAATGTAAGAAATAGGAAAGAATGAAATAGGTCAAGGATGCCCAAGGAATAAAATGGGTCGGGGAAGCCCAAGATGTTATATGGACTGACCCAGCAGGAATGCTGGGTAGTGTAAACTAAAGGAATGAATAACATATGAAACTAGCATGGTAGGCACTTCAGCCCGTAAGCCCAGAAGTGGTATAGTAAACAAGGGTAAACAACATCATAGCAAGAACAATGCAGTGGGATGGCAGGAGCACCAGCTAGCCTACTGACCAGAAGTGAAAAGAGACATGGGCCAAATTAAAGAAGAGAAAGCCTACACCCAAGCAATGCTCAGCCCAAAGAAGAAAAGATATGCAAAGAACGAAGAGCCACGAACTCATCCACGCCACAAGAGTTAAACAAGCACTAGAACGTGCAGCAAAGTCAGACAAATCTGTAGGTAACGACAAATGTATGAATGCTAGAAAAGCAATGGACTCATATGAAAGTGGAGCACGCACAAGGCTCAAACACCACTTACCTATATCTAGCCAATATAAGGGAGGTGGGTCACGGGTTTGAGGTAAGAGAGGGTGTGGTTTGGCAGTTGGGAGAAGGGGGGAGCCTATTTTGGGATTCCCACTCAAACTTTTTTGGGAGAAATGTCCTGCTGGGATGACATACCACCTAAAAGAGGCAAACATGAGTTGGAATCACTAGGTGTATGCTATAGGGGTTGGTAAGAGAGAAACCTAGCCCTTATCCAGATGAAAGTTCAAGGGAAGTAAAAAACAATACAAAAACTACTTTTGTCTGGGAATGAGGCATGGCACAGCCAACATAGTGTAGTGGTGGTTAGGCAGCCAACAAACCAGTGGGCAATCCAGGAAGGACATCCACAATAGGCCAAAAGTAGTTGAGGGGTAAAAAGGGTAAATCTTGTCACAGCAAGCAATATAAAAGGGCATAACCGTGCACAATAAACAACAACAACGAACCAAAGAGCACGGATAACAAAGAAGAAAAAGAGAGAAAAAGGAAAATAAATAAGAAAGCAAAGAAAACAAGGAAACAAGGAGTGAGGAAGAAAATTGGAGTGACAGGAGTGAAAAGCATGAACCAATAGGCTACCCACTTCTCTCCCTCTCAATAGCCCACTATCTAGCAAGTTAAGAATCTAAGATTAAGCCACTTAGGTCCATTTTCCAAAGTGAGTAACTTCTATGACAGGATTCCCCTCTGAGGTTACCCACATTGGAGATTGGTTCCCTTATTGGACTTGAATCTACCAAAGAGCCAAGTTTGTTCCTTTAGCAGGCTAATCCTCTTTTCTTTTGTTATGGTTGATTAGCAAAAAATATTTTAGTTATCCTGCTATATCTTGTTTTTCCTGCTATAACATTTTTTTTGTAGCAACATTTCCTAATCTTGTCATGGCAAGCAATATAAAAGGCCATAACTGTGCACAGTAAACAACAACAACGAACCAGAGAGCACAGATAACAAAGAAGAAAAAGAGAGAAAAAGGAAAATAAACAAGAAAAGAAAAGAAAACAAGGAAACAGGGAGTGAGGAAGAAAATTAGAGTGACAGGAGTAAAAAGCATGAACCAATAGGCTACCCACTTCTCTCTCTCTCAATAGCCCACTCTCTAGCAAGTTAAGAATCTGAGATTAAGCCACTTAGGTCCATTTTCCAAAGTGAGTAACTTCTATGGTAGGATTCCCCTCTGAGGTTACCCATATTGGAGATTGGTTTCCTTCTTGGACTTGAATCTGCCAAAGAGCCAAGTTTGTTCCTTCAACAGGCTAATCCTCTTTTCTTTTGTTATGGTTGATTAGCAGAAAATATTTTAGTTATCCTGCTATATCATGTTTTTCCTGTTATAACATTTTTTTGTAGCAACATTTCCTGTTGTGGGCACATGACACCCTCAAGATTCCTGCTAGGGCTCTAACTTGTGCACAAGCTGGCCTAAGGTGTGTTTCAATTAGGCCAGTCCCGACTCTCCTATCGATCCAACCCAAGACACAAAAAAGGCCCACCACCCTCTCCAATTGCTAAAAGAGGTCAACATGGTGAACACTCCTTGGATAATAGTTCCCATCTCCCTAATGAAAGAACTAGTATTCACTTCTTGGACAATAGTAATTGAGTCTGACTCAAAAATTATTTGTGGGAGGTGCAATTCAAGTGCCAGTACGATCCCTTCCTCAACAGCTAGAGCTTCAGTGACTTCCACAAAATACGTAGCAGGCAGAAACTTGCCTCTTACAGCCACAATAATACCCCTACAATCTCGAATCACCACTCTAACACTAGAGAGTCTTCCATTCTCTGACTTTAATTTTATACATACTTGGAAGAGGTGTTGCCCATTCTACATCTGGGGGTTGTTGGCTTAGGAAGCTGGCCATTTTGGCCCCTTTGTAGTCACAGATAAGTCTCTGGGCATATCCCTAGATTTGCAACAAAGGAATCCCATTAGACTTGTGATCTACTTGATTTCTATTGTACCAGATTGACCAAGCCGTGGTGAATAAGACTTCTAGATCGTGTGAGGTGCCAACCTCTAGAATATGCATAAAAATATCTATAAGGTCATGTTTTTCAGCTAGTAAATTAATAGGGCATGTTTGCCAATACTACCAAACCTCCCAAATATTTTCACAAAAAATAGAGCATGTATTGTACTTTCTGGCTCCTTCCCACGTAAAGGGCATAATACATCTTTGCTGATTCCTCTTCTTCCTAAGTTTAGTAGAGTTTGGAGGCCATTCATGCAAGCTCTCCAAGTAAAAATTTTGACTTTAGGGGGGATCTTAAGCTGCCACATCTTTCTCCAAAGTGGGGTTCTAGTATCACTAGTTGAGCACTCACCTTTTTCCAAGTTTTCGACTATGGGGAGAGTGACATAATAGGCACTTTTTACAAAGAACTCACTCGGCCTATTTCCTACCCAAACAATATTGTCATCGGGGAGATTATAGCTTAGAGGGATGTGAATGATGGTATCAGCCTCAAAAGGTAAAAACAGAGTTCTAATCAAGTCAGCCTTCCATCTCTTTGTCTCTTCATCAATATGGGAGGAAACAATTGGAAAATCATCAAAAACTTGGGGTGGGGAACATACCTTGTATATGGATGGTGTGAGGAGCCATTTGTCTTCCCAAATATGTATTAATTTTCTGTTGCCAACTCTCCCCTAAGTGCCTTTCCTTATGACTTCCAAATTGTTGTTTTGTGCATATTATGTAGTGAAGTTCTTTGTCAGATTGATAAACAAAGATATTGACATAGACTCTAATAGTGGGATTTCAATAGCTTAAGAGGTCTTGGGATTAAGTCTTTGATAATTTCACTTGAGCCATGGTTGCTGAATTAGCCTAATGGGTTCTTTGAAATAAGGACAACTTTTGTGTTAAAATCTTTAAGACTAAATATAGGGGAGGTAATAATTGTTGAGTTCCAGGCAAGCAAAATCATCTTCCTTGTTTGGGGTTTCACATCTGAAGAATCAAAGTAAATCATCCCTTAATAGATTGATAGGAAAGAACAAACTCTGGTGAACTTTTAATAAAGTCAACTTATAAGAGTTAGGTGAACTCTATGGATCTTAGTCAAGGCCAACTTGAACAAAGTAAAATTTGGAAGTTAAAAATCCATGAGCACCTCAAGATGAATTTATGGCATATTGCAACAAATGTTTTACCGTTCCTAGATCGTTTAATTACCTTTAGTCCCAACTTGGATTCAACATGTTGTCTATGTGGTCAATTGAAGTTTTGGGACTCAGGGTAGAACATTTTAATAAAATATTTTTAAGGTTTTCTTAGGTTGAAGTAATAGTTTTGAAAAAAAAAAAAAGAAGAAGAAGAAGAAGAAGAAGAAGAAGAAGAAGCAAGGGTACATAAAATACAATATCGATTATAATAATGGGACTTATGAGTTATGACACCTAGACATCTAGTTGTTACATTGTTATTTCATAGCTGATGGGATCTAGGCATGCATAGATGAATGCATTTATACAACTAATGCTTGAGAGACATAATTGGTTGGTTAAAACCGTAAGGGTACCTTCCTAAAAAAAAAAAAAAAATCATAAGGGCGCTAGCAATGTATGGTGATCTTAGTTTAGTTGGATGTAATGTCCATTAATATGAATCATGATGAAACTGGGCGATATACATGCTTGATTATTAATGCGAATATGCCGATAAGTTCTTCAAGGAAAACCTTTAGGAGTTGGACCTTTTAGGAAGTACTTTGACAAAATTTCAATGTAAGTTGATAATGGTTTAGTGTGTACAACTAAAGTCACTGGTTCTAGAATGAGTGTGGATTATATTTCTAACTTCAGGCCTATTTAGGATTTGTAAATAATGTTAAGTTGGCATGTGCCCTAATTGGTATTAAGAATTGATGTTGACTATAGCAAATCATCAATATACCAAATATTAGATAATGCAAATAAATAAATTCTGCTAAAGTTAGTATGGAAGAGTAAAAGCCAATGATTACTCTTATAAAAATTCTTGTTTCTTTCTCTTTGTGGTCATTATTCCCCCCATCAATAAAAAGAAAATATATAAGAACAAGGGTGATTAAGGATGCAATATAAGCTATCAATGATTCAATAAAGTTTGTACTCAAATGTTATTTTCCTTTTCCATAAAATAGGCGAAGGAGAAGGTTGAGGGTTCAAAACTCATTAATCCACATGCAACTCACTAATTGAAAATAAGGGCTTTTGCTCTCGTTTTCTTGAAGAAAAATATTGCTTGTTTATAAATGTCATCATCTCATAAAATGAAGATCATGTTTAGGGCCTAATTGTTGTACCTTTTTTTTTTTTTTTTCGATGTTGTGTGTGACGGTTAGTGATAACAATTATTTTTTATTTTGTACAATTCAATAATTACCACGGAGGATGGAGGATTTGAACCTTGAATGTCATGGATATAATAGAAGGTGTCGATTAGTTGAATTACAAGACTCTCGGTGGTTAGTCATAACTTTAAATTTGTCTTATGATAAAAAACAATCATCAGGAGTTGAAACTAAAAAAAAAACAAAAAAAAAATGTCATTTTGCATATTTTTATACTTTTACATAGTTTTTTTTTTAATAAAATAAATTAATAAAAATAAATTCATCCAATCCTAATCATACAAGGTTTTTTTTTTTTTTTTTTTTTTTTTTTTTTTTTTTTTTTTTAAGAAAAGATTAGAAAACAGTACAAGTTTTAGGAAAGGGAGGAAACAAAGAATATTTTAATTACTTATCCCTATCTGTAATCTATCTATAATATTATAAAGTTGAATCCGCATGACTTTTTGTTGACCTTATAATATTTTGTCATATAAATTTTACTACCTCATAATTTTACATGTCTTTATTTTATTATATATTTTAAATTTTATTCTAAATTTCCCTTCAAAAAATTTATTTTCTATATTTAAATATTTCATTAAAATCTTTCCAAATCATATTTTCTTTAAATGATAGTGTGGGGGTCAAAAACTCTCATAATTTTGTTAAACTTTCTTGTGCATTGATAAAAAATAAATAAAAAAATAAAAAAATTGTTAAACTTTCTTGTGCATTGCATGGGCCATATAATTTATATAAAATTGATGATGTTTGACAATTGGTTGATCTTGTAATATTTTATCACATCAAATTTTAAGACCTCTTAATTTTATATGTATTTGTAAGGACGTGAAATGAACTCAAGCCCACTAAGAACAATGGACAATAGCCCACTTAGCCCAAAACAATGTATTTGTAAGAGAATGGGTCAATCCAAGGAATGATCTTACAAGAAAAGTGGACCACAGTTGATAGAACTCAAGACAGTAAGATTAAAGACACAAATTAATGAAAAATAAATCTCCTCAGTCAAGCCCGATGATGATGTGTTCTTATATTCAATTCAAGCTTATATGAATACACTTGTTCTTCTTTTTTTGTTTCTCTCTTTTTTTATTACCCCTCCCCCCCCCCCCCTCTCCCCCCCTTTTCATGGTGATCACTTCCTTATATAGTCCTTCACCCCTTCATCCCAACCTTCCACTTGTTGATTTAGTAAAGAATCCCTTGGATACTTGTCCCATCAAGACCTCCTAGAAGCTTTGTTGGTAGCTATGAGCTAAGTTGCCACTATTCAGGTGTTATTTCTCCATAAATGTGACCAGTTCATTAGGTGCAATGCATTTAATGTGGTGGTGGTAGCCTTCTTCTCAGATATTTTGTCTTTCATGGTTGATTAAGTTCTTTGCTACTTTTCAAATGTGGCTCAAATCCTCAGAAATTAAAGTTGACCTATCATTCTTTTTCTTTGTCCTCAACCTATTGACCTAGGCCCAACAACTCCATAGACTGTCCTCGAGCTTCTTATCGTCCTCGGGCATGGCTCATAGCCCAACATGCCTACTCGAGCCTCTTATCCCCACAATAGCCCCTCAAAACTCCAACTCTTTCTCCACTAAAGAGAGTGGGGTTTTGATTTCTTCCCCAAAGCTTTGCACACTTAAAGAACATTCCCACATGGTAACGTCTTTTCACCTGCTATGAGCATGCTCCTGACGCTTTGTAATTCACAACGCACCATTTATTACTTCACACGGTGCTTTGTCCCCCACGTTCTACGATGCGATGAAGATCGTACGGTGGGATCTTCCATGGATTTCGAGCGGCAATCTTGTCAGGTTCGGGGGTTCCATTTCTTCCATTTCTCAAATCTTCAATCTCTCAAAGAAGCAATTCGAGATGCTCCTTTCATATTCCTTTGTAAGTACCATTCAGTTCATATACTAACTTTAGGGTCCCCTCCTTCCTTAGCCTACAATTCTTTAATAGTTTCTTTTACTTCCTAGATGGGTAGGTTTGCTAGTTTGGTAGATACGCCCGAGGGTATAGAAGCCTTTAAAACCCAATACAATATATCGCCTGGGGTTAACATATGACATTGCCTTTTAGGGGAGTGGCATGCTTTTAGGCCAGAAGGGGTTGTGGTGATCCCTATGATTGCCTTTATAGAGGGGGAAATGCAAATCCCTATGGGGAGAGTAACTAGAGATTTTTTAATTGCCCACTAACTCTGTTTGACCCAATGTTCCCTGAATTTGTTTAAAATACTAGGTAGTGTTGATGCCTTGAACCAAAAGATGGGGGTAGACCTTTCCCACCACAACGTTAACTAGGTATATAACTACCAATATCTTAAAGACACCGAGTATTACCTCAAAACTAAGGTTCCTTCGGTCAAACTAATTTTGTGCCTCCCCAAATCTAACAATGGCTTGGACCAAGATTTCTTGATCGTCTCGGGTGAATGGCATGATGGCCTACACTGTCCAACGTGGGATAGGAAGCTAGGTGGGGTGTTCTTGGATTAAGTACCCCACTCTCTTCCCTTCCCATAGTGAAAATCTCAATTTCGTACCTTTTTTCTTTCTAGTTACCAAATGCCTTTTTTATGCTTTTTCTAAACACCATTTTATTTTTGGTTTTTGTAGATAAGCATTTTACAACTCCCAACTTCGGTTTAGTTAATGAGGCAGATCTCAACAAGATTCTTCGGTCTGAGATCTTCCTTCACAAGGACGATCAACTACATGCTGCCCACATTATCCTTGGGTACAAGCCTATCTTGTCTAGTTTTCAATCACCCAAAAACGTTATTAGAGCTAAAGATCATTGGCTGCATTAGATAGACGTTGTTGTGCTAGGATTCCTCACCGGACCTCCCCCTGAAGGAACCCATCAAGTTGAACTGCCCAACCAACATGTCGTCGTAGAGGAAGAGGTGATATCCTCGAACTCAACTCGAGAAGAAGAAGTTGTCAGGGTATTTCAAATGGTAGATTCAGAAGAAGAAGATTTTGAAGTATTTGACCGACTAGACCCTATAGAATCTCTAGGCACCACTTCTAGGCCCCTACCCTTCGCTCAAATCAACAGTAACCAAAAGCCAGCTGACATACTAGAAGCTATGGTACTCCAACATAAGAAGAACACTAGTCTTTTCGAGCTACTGGAGTCACATGCAGGAGGGTCCACACTTGAAGTAGCCATCCAACCTCGACCCCCAACCCCTCATCATACACGTACTTCCCCTTCTAAACAACTAGAAAAGAAGAGGAAAAGGGAAAAGAAGTATCTGAAGAGGGCGAAATTGCTCATTCTAAAGACCTTGAGCCCTAGGAGGGGGCAAAAATTACTAAGAGGGTTCGGGTACGAAGATGGTTTCTAATCGCCGCCCTAGGGTTTAGATTTGGAACCCAACGCTCAAGTTGGATGGAGCCCCACTCCCATGGACTCTTCCATTAGGGACTTTAAAAAGGGGAAAGCGGGCTACGTGGTCGACGCTCTGAAACAACCCTTGCTCTTGCCACAGGACATGGCCGATCTAAAGACCTTAAAAAAGCATGAGGCCTTCTTAACCTTGAAAAGGGACTTAGCCATGGTATGAACTTCAACTTATTTCTTGTGTTACATTTTTTTTTTTTTACTTGGAAAACCCCCCTTTCAAAAATAAAAATAATAAAAAATAATAAAAAAAACTTATTGGCCTTTCTTCACATTGTTACTTTCTTTCAGGCAATCCAAACAACAAACATTGCTGAAGAATGGGGTGGATCATACCCATGCTCAGCTAAAAGATGAGAAGGCATGTCGAGTATCTGCTATCAAAACTCTGGCCGTGGCCAAAAAGAAGATTAAAGACCTCGACACAAAGTTGACCAAGGCAGATAGAAAAAGGAAAAGTGCCGAAGCTACTCTTACCAATGCCAAGAAGCAGGCTGAGGATCAACATTATTGTTAAGGACATATTTTGTGTAATTGGCTAATCCTTTGACAAAACGCACTTTACTTGTATTTGGGTAAATCTATGATGTGTTTAATACTTCAAGAAACATGTTGTTCAAGTCTAGTATTAAAACCATGAAGATTAGACCAAGAAACAAGTGAAGAAAAGCTGTTCACTAAGGCTGGACAAATAACTCAACACCTGCAAATAGATAGCTCGACAGTTGCTCGATAGATAGCTATCTATCGAGGTTTAATGAGGCTCGACAGATACTATCTATCGAAGTATCTATCGAGGTTACAGGAATTCAATTTTCAGATTTGATTTTCAGCCCACACTTATGTATTTGTGTAGGGTTTCTTTTCTCACAACCCTAAACATATATAAGGCTTATTTTAGAGATCGTCACATAAGAGAATACAAGGAGAACATATGCAAAAGGTGACCGAAGCCTTATTCTCTCAACAAGAAGCTACTGCGTCTTTGCGCCTTAAGGTTTTGTAACTAAGTGCTTCTTAATTTTCATTGTTGATGAAGTGAAGAATTGTGTAGCCAACTTCTATGAACGCCACCCTTTTGATGCACAAATCCTAGTATGTGACTAATTCCTTTGCATGAGTCCCAATATTTGACTCACTCACCAACTTCTTCCTCAAGTTGGTGAGTGAGTCAAGTATTGGGACTCATGCAAAGGAATTAGTCACTTACTAGGATTCGTGCATCAAAAGGTTGGCGTTCATATATTGAAGAGTTTAGAGGTTCTGAAGTCGTAGAAGGTTTCCACTGTAAGTTCATCTACAGAGATTGTAGAGTCTAAGGACAAAGGTTTTATATTAAATCTGAAACTTCTCTTTACTATAGTGGATTGCTTTTTGGGAAGGTTTCCCCCCAGGTTTTTTACTGTGAAACTAGTTTGTTTCATTGGTTTTCTTAGGTCATCATATCTTGTCTTATTTACTTTTCTGCTATGCATGATTTTGACATGATATTGATGTTTATTTATTTTAACAAGTTTTATTCATAATAAATCTAATTAACAACTTGGGTTTAAAACTTGTTAATTTTATCAATCGGGGTCTAAATTTCCCAACAAGTGGTATCAGAGCGGGTACACTTTGATTGGATTAATTTCCTGAGTGTGATCTTTGACCCCTGTTGTCATGGATCGTGGACAATCTCTTTTGATTCCTCATTTATTTGATGACACTAATTATACGTACTAGAAAGTTCATATGAAAGTTTTTTTGCAGGCTTTAGGTGAACAGGTATGGCAAGCTATTGAAGTTGGCTGGATTAAGCCAAAGGAAGAGCCAATGGATTGGGATGAAGAAACAATCAAAGCGGAAAATTTCAATAGTAGGGCCTTGAATGCTTTGTTTTGTGGGGTGACCAATGAGAAATTCAAGAGAATATCATCCACGGAAGTTGCCAAGGAAGCATAGACCATTTTTGAAACCACCTATGAAGGTACCCAGGCAATAAAAACTGTGAAGTTTCAAAGACTCACTAGTAGTTTTGAAGAAATAAAGATGGAGGAGGATGAGACCTTTGATGTGTTCTATGCTAAACTCAAGGATATTGTGAATTCTACCTTCAACCTTGGAGAATCTATAGCAGAATCCAAAATTGTTAGAAAAATCCTTAAGTCCTTACTTGAAAGATTCCATGCCAAAATCACTGTTGTGGGGGAGTAAAATATGGGCCCATGATCTGGGCCCAAGAATGAAGTTTCGTCAGCAATACGCCCGAGGAGAAGAAGTCGCAGAGGACTGTTGTAACTAACAGTAGAACGCGTAAGGACCCAAAGAGGCTGGTCCGAGAGTAAGACGCTCCTCGGACATGACGTCCGATGGTGAGAGGAACCTCGGCTTTCCCTTAGTCCACCCTCCAGGAAGTTCCAGAGGTAAGGATAGATTACCGATGCATATGGAAGGGATAAGGATGCAGAAATATCTTGAGTAAAAGCTGCTACCACCGCATTAAATGCATCACAGCTGCTTTCCTGGCCGCATTTATGTGGAGAAGACCCCTGAACAGTGTGGAAAGTGATCTTTATCCCCAGGAAGTCAAAAAGCTGTAAGAAAGGAAATGGAAACTCAAGTACCGTGCTAGATGACAGACAAGTGGACGATGAGATCGGACAATGAAGGACTATATAATGGAATAAACCCTTCATAAGTAAAGAAAAAAAAAAGGAAAAAAAAAAAGAAAGGAAAAAAGAACATCAAGAAACAACTACTGTAGCGCCGGGAAATAGGCAACCTAAAAGAGAGCATCTTATCCAAGATCATACCCCTCGGATTTGATTATAACCCATGAAAATCACCCAAACCTTACTCCTCGGACGTAGAATCTTAGCTCGATTATGTGTTTTAGCCCCCTCGGCCAAGTACCCAGATCCCAGTAACTATTGTAGAAATCGCTGCTAGCCCAATTCTTTAACCCACTCTCTCACAAATTTATTGTATTGGGCTTGTTGGGCCCATTTCCTGTTTCTATTAAGGTGTGGGCTACAATTCGTGACCCTACAATTGGCGCCGTCTGTGGGAAAGAATTAGCGCTAGTAGGAAGTTACGGCAGTTATGGCAGGTTCCGGACCGCAACAGGCCAGTCCGCCCCATGCAGAGTCAGTAAACGTCAATCAGCAAGATGAACTCCATAATCTTGAATGGGATAACCACGTAGATAACCAGCGTGAGGGTAGTTCGCGAGCGATCCATGCTGGGAAGAGCGGCTATCGACGAAAGAGCCATCTGGTGCAAGGGCACGCTGACGAAAAGGACTTACAGCGTGAAATAGAAGGATTGAAAAAGAAGCTTCGTCGAGCACAGCGAAATCGCACCCCTTCAAGTTCTGATGTCTCCTCCAACAGTGAAGGGGAGGACAGTTACAGGAATTCTTTAGAGACTCCCCCCAGTGAATCCTATTCCTATGAGGAAGAGCATTCTCACAAGAGAAGGAGAAAAAGTTTGTCTAGACGGGGAGTGGGAGCCAAAGACATGAAGAAGGCTTTGACCCAAATTTCTAAGTCCCCCTTTACTAGGGGAATAGAAAAGGCAAAGCTTCCCAGACGTTTTCATCAGCCTACGTTCTCTATGTACAACGGACGTACCGACCCTGTAGAACACGTGAGCCAATTCAGACAAAAGATGGCAGTCTACTCTCAGGACGAGGCTTTATTGTGTAGAGTATTCCCCTCTAGCCTAGGACCGATGCCGATGAGATGGTTCGATGGGTTGAAGACTGATTCCATCGGCTCCTTTAAGAAGCTCACTCAATCATTCTGTTCCCGGTTTGTTACATGCAGCAGAGTTCCTCAACCCCTTGATTCCCTGCTGTCCATGACAATGAGGGAGGGGGAGTCTGTGAGGTCATATGCCGAGAGGTATTGGGAGATGTTTAACAAGATTGATGGAGATTTTGACGAGGTCGCTGTCAGAACCTTCAAGGTTGGTCTTCCCTCCGATCATGGTCTGAGGAAGTCCCTGACAGGGAAACCGGTCACCAGCTTGCAACAATTAATGGATAGGGTGGATAAATATAAAAGGATAGAAGATGATCAACAACAGCAGCAACAAGGAAAAGGGAAAGATAAGCTTGTCCCACAAGAAAGAAGAGAGTTTAGGCCGGACAGGTACAATAATAACCGGCCGAAAAGGGATTATGCCGAGCAGCAGACATCCAGCAACAGCCAAATAGTAGGGGCTGTATTCCGAGAGCCTGTGCACCAAGTCCTAGAAAAGGTAAAAAACGAACCCTTCTTCAAGTGGCCCAACAAGATGATGGGAAACCCAGAAAAGAGAAACCGGAACCTCTATTGTCAATATCATAGAGACCACGGCCATACCACCGAGGACTGTAGAAGCTTATGGGATCACCTGGACCAGCTTGTCCGGGAGGGCAGATTGAAACAGCTGTTGCACCATTCCAATAATCTGGGTAGCCATGCGGATACTCGGTCAGAAAGGGAGAATCCTCCTAGACCTCCAATTGGAATTATTAATGTCATCTTTGCGGCACCTGGCAGGACAGGGTCATGCCCCTCCAGAGTAATGTCGGTGGCTCGTCTGTACCCTGAGGATGACTCTCATGAGTCGAAGAGAGCTAAATCGAGCCGGTCCCTGGTCATGGGATTCTCGGACGAAGACAAGATCGGAACAGTTCAACCACATGACGATGCTTTGGTAATTACCCTCCGAATTGGGGGCTACGATGTAAAGAGGGTAATGGTGGATCAAGGCAGTGCAGCCGAGATCATGTACCCTGACCTCTTCAAGGGGCTGAACCTAAGGGCCGAAGACCTGACACCTTATAACTCCCCTTTAGTAAGCTTTGAAGGGAAGATTATTATCCCGAAAGGGCAAGTCAGGCTGCCAGTACAAACCGGAGTGGAGATAGTAGAGGTCGATTTCATAGTGGTGGACGCCTACTCCCCTTATACAGCAATTGTTGCAAGGCCTTGGCTTCATACTTTAGGAGCAGTCTCTTCCACCCTGCATCAGAAGATTAAATACCCCTCTGGAGGCAAGATAGAAGAGATATTGGGTGATCAAACCATGGCACGGCAGTGCATGATAGCAGCTATCCGACATGAACCTGAAGCAGAATCTGAGGCTCAAAAAGAAGAGCTATAGCAATCAAAACCCCCAATGTTGTCCAAGGATGGGCTGTCCGAGGAGGCGAAATGTGAAGATCTTGTAAAGGTCATAATAGGAGATGACCCTGATAAATTCTTTCAGGTCGGATCTCAACTACCCCAGTCAGAGAAGGAGGAGTTGATAGAGTTCCTCAAGCGAAACATAGACGTCTTTGCATGGGATGCTTACGAGGCTCCGGGGGTAGACCCAGACTTCATTTGCCACCATCTGAATGTTAATCCGATGATGACCCCCAGGAAGCAGCTCCCCCGTCGGCCGTCTAAAGAGCATGCAGAAGCGGTCCGTCAGGAAGTGTCGAAGCTAAAGAAGGCAGGGGCTATCAAAGAAGTCTTCTATCCTGAGTGGTTGGCAAATACGGTGGTGGTCAAGAAAAAGACTGGGAAGTGGCGAGTATGTGTTGATTTCACGGATCTTAATAGGGCCTGCCCTAAAGATCCGTTTCCCATGCCCAAAATTGATCAACTGGTAGATGCCACAGTCGGCCATCCTCGAATGAGCTTCTTGGACGCCTTCCAGGGTTATCATCAGATACCTTTAGCATTGGACGATCAGGAAAAAACTGCTTTTGTCACGCCAGTAGGGAACTACCACTACAAGGTGATGCCATTTGGTCTGAAGAATGCGGGTTCCACCTACCAAAGAATGATGACAAGGATGTTCGAATCATTATTAGGGAAAAATATGGAGATTTACATAGATGACATGGTGGTGAAAAGTAAAAGAGCATCTGAACACCTTGAAGATCTCCGAGTAGTCTTCGAAATTCTCAGAAGTTATAAATTACGTTTGAACGCCGCCAAATGTTCGTTTGGTGTTGGCTCAGGCAAGTTCTTGGGTTATATGGTTACTCACAGGGGAATTGAAGTCAATCCCGACCAAATTAAAGCCATCATCAGTATGCGAACTCCTCGGAACCCAAAGGAAGTGCAAAAACTAACCGGAATGACCGCTGCGCTGAATAGATTTATATCTCGATCGGCGGACAGGTGCCGACCTTTCTTTCTGTTGATCAATAAATGGAAAAGCTTTGAATGGTCGACGGAATGTGACGCGGCCTTTCAACAACTCAAGGACTATCTTGCTCGGCCGCCTGTCATGTCAAGCCCTGAGCCGGACGAGGTCCTTTTTGCTTACATTGCAGTGGTCTCCTATGCAGTAAGTTTAGTACTGATAAGGGTTGACAACGGCGTGCAACGACCAGTATACTACGTGAGTAAGTCACTGCATGAGGCAGAAATACGCTACCTCCCACTGGAAAAGGCCATATTAGCGGTGGTCCTGGGCACACGCAAGTTGCCTCATTATTTCCAAGCGCACACGGTGATTGTTCTTACTCAACTCCCATTAAAAGCCGTACTTAAAAGTGCAGACTACACGGGAAGGATAGCCAAGTGGGGTACAATTCTGGGAGCCTTCGACATTAAGTACATGCCTCGCACCTCAGTTAAAGGCCAGGTACTGGCCGACTTGGTGGCAGAATTCACCGAACCGGAAGCGGATAGTCAATCAGCATTAGAGGAAAGAGGTGCAAAACTAGCCTGTAGTATCACCAAGTGTCCCCCTCCGACGTGGGAAGTGCATGTAGACGGAGCATCAAACCAAAAAGGAGCGGGTATTGGGCTAGTGTTGACATCCTCAGAGATGATCACCGTTGAAAAGTCGTTAAGATTAAGCTTTCCTGCCACGAATAACGAAGCAGAGTACGAGGCGCTACTGGAAGGAATGACTATGGTCCTAAAGATGGGAGGAAAGTCCATTAACCTCTTCTCGGACTCAAGGCTAGTTGTGGGTCAAGTCAAGGGTGAATTTGAAGCCAAGGATGAAAGAATGCGAGGCTATCTTAACCGAGTGAGAGCCATGCAAATGGAGTTCGAATCCTTTAGCTTGCTACATGTCCCAAGAAACGGTAACACGCATGCGGACTCCTTGGCCACTCTTGCAACTTCCTCGGCGCAGAACTTGCCTCGCCTAATCCTTGTTGAGGACCTGCATCGACCCTCAATAATAGCAAACGTAGTACAGATCAATCAAGTAAGAATGGGGCCGAGTTGGATGGACCCCGTCGTGCAGTTCTTAAAGGGTGATATTCTACCCGAAGAGAAAACGGAGGCCGACAAAATAAGAAAGAAGGCTCCTAGCTATTGGCTGTCACAGGATGATAAGCTATACAGGCGTTCCTTCTCTGGACCTTATCTACTCTGTGTTCATCCCGATCAAACGGAATCGCTCTTGGAGGAAATGCATGAGGGAATCTGTGGAAGTCATACTGGAGGCAGATCTTTGGCGCATAGGGCCATTACACAGGGTTATTGGTGGCCGAACATGCAGAGAGAAGCTTTGGAGTACGTCAAAAAGTGCGATCAATGTCAACGGTATTCACCAAGTATACACCAGCCAGGAGGAACCCTCAATCCAATATCTAGCCCGTGGCCATTCGCTCAATGGGGCTTAGACATCGTCGGACCATTTCCTAAGGCTGTAGGAAACAAGAAGTATCTGATAGTTGGTACTGACTATTTCACAAAGTGGGTTGAAGCAGAGCCTCTGGCTAATATCCGAGATGTGGATGCGAAAAGATTTATCTGGAGAAACATTGTTACTCGGTTCGGTGTCCCGTATGTACTTATCACAGATAATGGACTTCAGTTTGACAGTAAGATGTTCAGAAACTACTGCGGAGAATTGGGTATCACTAACAGGTATTCTACTCCGGCTTACCCCCAGGGGAATGGCCAGGCCGAAGCTGTAAATAAGGTCATATTAAGCGGATTGAAGAAAAGACTGGATGATGCGAAGGGAAGGTGGGTGGAAGAACTCCCACACGTACTTTGGACGTACAGGACCACACCTCGTAGGTCCACTGGGGAGACCCCTTTCTCAATGACTTATGGGGCTGAAGCAGTCATCCCTTTGGAGTCCGGGTTCCCAACGACGAGAACAAGTTCATTCAATCCAAAAGATAACGATGAAAACTTGGCGAGAGGTCTGGACTTGATTGATGAAAAAAGGGAAAACGCAATGGTTCACTTGGCTCATTACCAACAAAAGCTAAAGCAAGGTTATGATGCCCATGTAAAGACAAGACCTTTGGTCTCAGGTGACCTGGTGCTGCGCAAAGTCGTGGGCTCGGCAAAGAACCCTGCTTGGGGAAAACTAGGGCCAAATTGGGAAGGACCATATCGCATCACCTCCAATGCTGGCATTGGAGCATATTTCTTGGAAGACTTGGACGGACTTGTAGTACCCCGCCCTTGGAATGTCAATAATCTGAAAAGGTATTATTATTAATAAACTTATGTTTGATCAATATTCGTCTTTTATGTTAAATATGTATACCTCTTTTCATACCTTTCTACCGTTCTCTGAAGTGTTTAAACTTAAATCCAATCATGCATGAGTCCTCGGACCAGATGATTTGGGTTAATTAACACCCTTACCATTCTCTGAAGTGTTTAAACTTAAATCCAATCATGCATGAGTCCTCGGACCAGATGATTTGGGTTAGTTAACACCCTTACCATTCTCTGAAGTGTTTAAACTTAAATCCAATCATGCATGAGTCCTCGGACCAGATGATTTGGGTTAGTTAACACCCTTACCATTCTCTGAAGTGTTTAAACTTAAATCCAATCATGCATGAGTCCTCGGACCAGATGATTTGGGTTAGTTAACACCCTTACCATTCTCTGAAGTGTTTAAACTTAAATCCAATCATGCATGAGTCCTCGGACCAGATGATTTGGGTTAGTTAACACCCTTACCATTCTCTGAAGTGTTTAAACTTAAATCCAATCATGCATGAGTCCTCGGACCAGATGATTTGGGTTAGTTAACACCCTTACCATTCTCTGAAGTGTTTAAACTTAAATCCAATCATGCATGAGTCCTCGGACCAGATGATTTGGGTTAGTTAACACCCTTACCATTCTCTGAAGTGTTTAAACTTAAATCCAATCATGCATGAGTCCTCGGACCAGATGATTTGGGTTAGTTAACACCCTTACCATTCTCTGAAGTGTTTAAACTTAAATCCAATCATGCATGAGTCCTCGGACCAGATGATTTGGGTTAGTTAACACCCTTACCATTCTCTGAAGTGTTTAAACTTAAATCCAATCATGCATGAGTCCTCGGACCAGATGATTTGGGTTAGTTAACACCCTTACCATTCTCTGAAGTGTTTAAACTTAAATCCAATCATGCATGAGTCCTCGGACCAGATGATTTGGGTTAGTTAACACCCTTACCATTCTCTGAAGTGTTTAAACTTAAATCCAATCATGCATGAGTCCTCGGACCAGATGATTTGGGTTAGTTAACACCCTTACCATTCTCTGAAGTGTTTAAACTTAAATCCAATCATGCATGAGTCCTCGGACCAGATGATTTGGGTTAGCTAACACCCTTACCATTCTCTGAAGTGTTTAAACTTAAATCCAATCATGCATGAGTCCTCGGACCAGATGATTTGGGTTAGCTAACACCCTTGCCGTTCTCTGATGTGTTTAAACTTAAATCCAATCATGCATGAATCCTCGGACCAGGTGATTTGGGTTAGCTAACACCCTTACCGTTCTCTGAAGTGTTTAAACTTAAATCCAATCATGCATGAGTCCTCGGACCAGATGATTTGGGTTAGTTAACACCCTTGCCGTTCTCTGATGTGTTTAAACTTAAATCCCATCATGCATGAGTCCTCGGACCAGATGATTTGGGTTAGCTAACACCTTTACCGTTCTCTGATGTGTTCAAATTTATATCCAATCGTGCCTGAGACATCGGACCAGATGATCTGGGTTAGTTACTACTTGTTTTATTTCCCTTTTTTAACGTTCCAATACAGATAAAAGCGCATGACTCAAATTTCTTGTTTGGTTATGTGTTTAACTAGTATGTCAACTTCCGAAACTTTTCAATTAAGTCGGCCATTCTTTTAATGCAAAAAAAAATGAATGGAATGACAGCGGAGGGATTAGCTATTACTTGCCATAATACGTAAAACAAAAGAAGTGTACTTTCCTTAATGATTAAAACAGTACATATCTTTAAAGTAATGAGCATAAAAAATAAATAAAAAATAAAAAATAAAAAAAAAACAACAAACAAAACAAAACAGAAAGAATCACTAAAACAAATGTCCTAGGCCTTGATCTTGGGGTCTTCGTGGCCGACTGTTGGTTGAGGCTTCGAAGAAGCAGCACCCGGAGCTTTACCCTGGGAGGTCTCGGCCTTTTCCCCTTCACCGGCGTCCTGACGGGTGGCTGTTGGGCCTTCCACAGATGCTGGAAGGTCTGAGTTTGCCGCAGGAGCTTCAGGCGCTGAGGCTGGCTGCTCTGGAGGAGGAGGATCAGAATCTGAGAGCGGTTGGATTTCAGGATTGTAGTACACGCTCTCGGGCCTCCTGAGGCTGGAGTCGGCCGGGACCCCAGCGGCGTCAAGGGCTTTCCCCCACGTGACGTCGCAGTAGTCCCTGGCGACCGAAGCAAACTCCTCAGTTAACCTGCTCTGGGTTTCTTCCACCCCCAGAGCATAAGAAGCTTGCTTCTCGGCCTCGGCTGCCTCCTTCTGTAGCTGCGCAGCTTCCTTGGCCTTGCGGAGCTCTTCGCGCAGACTTATCACCATCTGCTTCTCCGTTTCTAAGTTGATCTGGCAGAGGTGCAGCTCGCTGCGAAAAGTCTCCGCCTGCTTCTCCATATTGTTCCTTCCAGCCTCAGCGCTGGCCTTGTCCTGGTTGGCCTTCTTCACTTGCTCGGCCAACTGCTTCTGCTGGGTCCTCAGCACGCTCAAATGGTCCTCCGCAGTATCTCGGGCCTGGTGAGCAGCCCTCGTCTCATCGCGAAAGCGCTTTGCCCACTCTTCGGCCACGTACACTTGTTGCGCGACCTATTATGCAAAAGGAAAAAGTGTGTTAGACTTAAGAAATAATGTACAAATAAAAAGAAATCAAACTGAAGTAACTTACCATGGCCAAGTCCCTCTTCATAGAAAGGAGCAGATCAGGGTAATCAAAGCTCCTGTACGCCGCCAGGTCCGATGGAAGTAGGAGAGGTTGTAGCAGAGCGTCGGCCAAACGACCTGCATGGCCACCTCGAAAATGCCGAAGGGAGGCATCCATCATGATGGGGCCGCCATCGACCTCCAATTCAGGTGACCAGGTTCGTGGTGGCTGACGAGCCTGGGCCGCTGGTCGCTCCTCGTGGCTCTCCACGGAGTGGGACCTCCTACTTCTTCGCTCTGGTGCAGGCCTGGCCTGCTTATTGCCCCTTGATGGGCCTAACTCCCCCTCCTCAGCAGGCTCCACCGGCCTCTTCCTCCTCAAATCTGGATTCGGTTTGAGCCCAAGGTCAGCAGGCACTTGGGGCGGAGGAGGGGGAGGATGGGCAATTTGTTTGGATTTGCCCTTATCCTGAGAGGATGGCTCTTTATTCCTACCCTTCATCAATTCTTTTAAAGAAGGGCCAGTCTGGGGAGCCATGTCTTCCTCCTCGTCGGTGGTATCGGCGATGTAAGTTATCGCCTGAGCCGGAGGGTGCACGCTCGACTGCTCGTCCGCCCCTTCCTCGGCCTCTGATATATGTACTGTTTCCTCTTCAAACCTGAACTTGTCAATCTCTAGTTCTAGGGACGAAGAAGAAGCTGTCTCTTCTCTAAGGATGGCTTCCCCAAGTGTCACTTCGCGCAACGGTGCGACGGCGAGAGGAATTCCCTGTGGAATGGGATGGTCAACCGGCGGAAGGTCGTAGCTGGCAAGGAAGTTCGGCCGAGACACGTCTATACGAGCCAAGCGATGGTCCCCGGCTCGGATAGAGTTGCCGACGTCTAAGAAGGACCGAGAAATGGGTTCAAAATCCAAAATGAGGTGGACCGCTCGTAGTTGCCCGTCCTCGTTCACGAAAATTTCTGACCTCAGCAAATAATTCAATGCTGGAACGTTGATCAGGCTGAGCTTCGGATTAGTAAAAAATTTGTCTGTCAAACAAGAAAGTTACGTTATTAAGCCTCGGCTATAAAAAAAATATGGAAAGTCACTAACACAAAATAACCAAGCAAACTAGTGTAAAGGTAACAATCCTTAATGCTAAAGTTAGAAATCCTAGGTCTAAAGTGATCCACCTGGAGTCCCGGCCTTGGTTGGGCAGGCTAAGCCGTCGCTCCAAGGCCCCGACAAGATCAGGTAGTCGTCCTTCATCCCCTTATTTGACTTGGGAAGGCAGGATATCAGTTTGACCACGTTGTTACGGGACTTAAGGTAAAAGCCTGCCCGAGTCTCTATATGGCCCTCATACAGGTGGGCGACGTCGTACCACGTCAATCCTAACCCCAGATGCCGATCCAAGGCGTCGATTGACCCTAGGACTCTAAAGAAGTTAGGAGCACACTGATGGGGACACAGCCTATGGGCACGAAGGTAGTCCCGTGTAATCCTACCCATGGGAATGGTCATCCCCCCTTCTATGAAGGCAATCATGGGGATGACCACCTCTCCCATCCTCCGGTCAAACTCCACTCCCTCTGTGGTGCAGTGACGTACCACCACCTCTTGGGGAATGTGATACTTCTCCTTGAACAACTCTATCTTGGCCGGAGTGTCCACTAAGCGCTCGAATCTACCCATGGTTAGTGTCTATAAGGTGAGGTGGTTAGCCGAGGAGGTTAGCCGAAAGTACAATGGAAGTCGGAATGCGAAACTTACGTCGAAATGAACACGAATTGCTTCTCTGGTCACTGGAAGATCGTCGAGCTCTCTTTCTTGCACAAATTGGTGGGCGCCTGGATATGAACACTCTGAAGCTGTAAGTTCTGATAAGAAGCAAAAAGTCACGCCTGGAAGTTTTTATAGTGGGGTTGAAAAAAGAAAAAGAACCATAATCCCGCCCAAATATTGAAGTTGCGATCTGAGCCGTCGGATTCGTATTTCACCGTAGGATGTCTGGTTGAAACGCAATTCTAAGCGTTTAATGATGATTGTGCGAGTTCCCAAGCGTCAGAAGCCCATACGAAATGACAGAAATGGCCCTTACGTGCGCCTAAATTTAGATACAACTATGGACTACATCGTAATTACATTTATACATCAAAATCCTAATTTTCCTCCTCGGATCAGAAAGAAAAATTAGAATTTTGAGGGGCTATTGTGGGGGAGTAAAATATGGGCCCATGATCTGGGCCCAAGAATGAAGTTTCGTCAGCAATACGCCCGAGGAGAAGAAGTCGCAGAGGACCGTTGTAACTAACAGTAGAACGCGTAAGGACCCAAAGAGGCTGGTCCGAGAGTAAGACGCTCCTCGGACATGACGTCCGATGGTGAGAGGAACCTCGGCTTTCCCTTAGTCCACCCTCCAGGAAGTTCCAGAGGTAAGGATAGATTACCGATGCATATGGAAGGGATAAGGATGCAGAAATATCTTGAGTAAAAGCTGCTACCACCGCATTAAATGCATCACAGCTGCTTTCCTGGCCGCATTTATGTGGAGAAGACCCCTGAACAGTGTGGAAAGTGATCTTTATCCCCAGGAAGTCAAAAAGCTGTAAGAAAGGAAATGGAAACTCAAGTACCGTGCTAGATGACAGACAAGTGGACGATGAGATCGGACAATGAAGGACTATATAATGGAATAAACCCTTCATAAGTAAAGAAAAAAAAAAGGAAAAAAAAAAAGAAAGGAAAAAAGAACATCAAGAAACAACTACTGTAGCGCCGGGAAATAGGCAACCTAAAAGAGAGCATCTTATCCAAGATCATACCCCTCGGATTTGATTATAACCCATGAAAATCACCCAAACCTTACTCCTCGGACGTAGAATCTTAGCTCGATTATGTGTTTTAGCCCCCTCGGCCAAGTACCCAGATCCCAGTAACTGTTGTAGAAATCGCTGCTAGCCCAATTCTTTAACCCACTCTCTCACAAATTTATTGTATTGGGCTTGTTGGGCCCATTTCCTGTTTCTATTAAGGTGTGGGCTACAATTCGTGACCCTACAACTGTCATTGAAGAAGTGAAGGACATTGATCAAATTCCTTTAACTGAGCTTGTAGGGAACCTTCAAACCTATGAGATGGGATTAGGCTTAATGGGAAAGGGTGAAAAGAGTAAAAACTTGGCTCTTAAGGGCATAGAGGAAGAGATTAAGGACTCTAAAGATGAAGATGAAAATGAAGATGAAGATGAAGATGAAGATGAGGATGAGGATGAGGATCTGACCTTCATAACTGATGAGATTATCAAGCTTCTTCAATTTAGGAAAAAGGGTATGGGCAAACCTCCTAGGAAATCTAAATCCTCTAGGAAGAACAAAAATGAGAATCCTTTTATCCAATGCCATGAGTGCAAAGGTTTTGGTCATATGAGGATAGAGTACTGTTTGGATCCTTGGTTGAGTTGCATGTTTGATTGCATTCATGTCTGTGTTTTTCTCTTCTTTGAAAAACTATTTTTAAGTAGTCTTGACAGCTCCTCGACTCCTAACTTTTCTATCGAGCTCTTTAGTTTCTTTTTATTGCAATCTCGACAACTCTCGATAGCTAGGTCGATCGATCGAGCAACTTTCTGTCCCCTCGATAGATTCTCGATAGCTAGTCAATTGATTGAGGTTAGCTTCTACTCGATAGTATCTTGACACCTCTCGATCTATCGAGATTTTTTTGCATGCATTATTTTTCACATGTTTTGCATCTTTCTTTTATCTTGTCATCCGTAGCATCTTGTTTCATTACATTCATGCATTTATATGGATTTTTTTGTGCCCCTTGATCATCTTTATGTATCTCGGGTGAAGCTTTATAGCTTCTTGTACCCTTTGTCAATCATGACAAAAAGGGGGAGAAATTGTGGTTTCTTTTTAAGATTCTACATCTCAGGGGGAGAAATACATGCCTTTGTAAGGGGGAGATGTGTTTCATCTTGTTAAGGGGAGTGCTTACTTCCTTCTTCTTGTACACCGGTCTTGTGACCATGTTTACATACATTGTGCTTATCTTTGATATATATATAATGATGTATGTCTTCTTTCACCTATCCTTACATGTGTTGTTTCTTTTTTCCCTTTATGCACATGCTTCTTCTTACTTATATGCAATCTATTATTTCTGTTTCACACAAAGATGCCCTGATGAGTTTTGTTTAAAGTGTTTCAGAAATATAGGTTGTCAAAGTCTACTTGCCATAAACTCTCTTCTTACAAAGTTTTTCAAGAGTTTGTGTTAGGATAGATTTTATTGTATTCAACAAGTAAGTATGAGTTGAGTGATTTATGCCTTCTCTCATATGTTTATTTGTTTGTCGTGGTTTTGTCACGGATTGCTAAAGGGGGAGATTGTTAAGGACATATTTTGTGTAATTGGCTAATCCTTTGATAAAATGCATTTTACTTGTATTAAGGTAGATCTAGGATGTGTTTAATACTTCAAGAAACATGTTGCTCAAGTCTAGTATTAAAGTCATGAAGATTGGATAAAAAAATAAGTGAAGAAAAGTTGTTCACTAAAGCTAGACAAATAGCTCGACACTTGCAAACAGATAGCTTGGTAGCTGCTCGACAGATAACTATTTATCAAGGTTTAATAAGGCTCGACAGATACTATCTAATGCTACACAGAATTAGTAGGTTGGACGCTCCGGCTTCAGTGGACTACCAATGGTTGTGGAAGGCCTACAAAATGAACAGGCAATCAGAAAGGGGGTTGGAGTGGACCGACCAAACACCCTCCGATGGCTAAGTCAGTCTCACAAGGATGAAATTGTAACTTATTTTTGGGAGTCAAGTGTTCAAGAGACTTTCTTCGTTGCAGGGATAATTACAATGAGGGAAAACAAAGAAAAAACTGTGACCAGTGGGGACGAAGACGTTGCTGCTCCTCTAGTGGTCCCAGTAACTTCCGTCCAGGGAGGGAAGAGGAAATCTAAGTCAATATCTAGCGTTGTGGATCTGGACGACCTCCCAAGTCGTCGAGGTGCCAGGAAGTGGAAGCCTGTTAAGACTCTGATTCCCAAGGTTCCTAAGTTCACACCCCCGACGGTGAACCTAGACGATTCCCCTGTTGATGTGGAGCTCGTCCAAACAATTCATCTCGTCCAGACTGATCTTCCTCCCCCTTCTGCCAAAAATTCTCGCAAGCCTAGTCCGTTTGAGCCATCTGACCATCCTTCTAATCTGGTGCTGGACTAAAACTACACATGGAGGACATTCAAAGGGATCGTCACTGACCATGAAGTCAATGAATGCTACAACATGTCAGTGAGAGAATTTGAACGCTCTGGAATTCATGACCTTTTTAAGGTTGTGTTTTGCTTGTCCTTATGTGTGTTGTGTTTTGTTTGTTTGTTTTATATATATATATATATATATATATATATTAACTTCCATTCGTCCATGAACAGGCTATGTCAAAATTTTACATAGCAACCTGCCAAGCTAAGGAGCTTGCTGTGGAGGCCAAGACGGCTAAGGACAAAGCTAATGAGCTGAACAATGAAATATTGTTAAAGAAGGGGGAGGTGCTCGTCAGACTTCTTAAAGGCTGCAACATCTTCTCCACGTGCTTTCTCTAAGGACGAGACAAACTCAGCAATCTGCCCCTGAAGATTTTAATCGTCTGCAAGGAAGTGAGATGTGGCTGAAAAATGAGGTGGAAGAACTTAAAGCTGACAACACTATCTATCGAGGTTACAGGAATTCAAATTTTCAGATTTGATTTTCGGCCCATGCTTATGTATTTGTGTAAGGTTTCTTTTTTCACAAATCTAGACATATATAAGGCTTATTTTAGAGGTCATCACATAAGATAATACAAGGAGAACATATGCAAAAGGTGACCGAAACCTTACTCTCTCAAAAAGAAGCTACTGCGTCTATGCGCTTTAGGGTTTTGTAACCAAGTGCTTCTTGATTAAGGTTTGTTTATTTTAACAAAATTTATTCATAATAAATCTTATTAACAACTTGGGTTTAAAACTTATTAATTTTATCAACCGGGGTCTAAATTTCCCAACAGTCATCAACTTTGTCGAGCTAAAGAGCAACTAGCAATTGCTTAGGTGTAGATTGAAGCTCAGAAAAAAGAGCTAGAGAAGAAAGAGGAAGCTCTTGCTCAAGTCAAGCAATCCGGCTATGATATTAGGGTGAAAGAAACAGAAGATATTCTATGAGCCTAAATCACCGAAGTTTGCCGGGGTTACTGCCTTCAGGTGTGGACTGAGGCATTGAACTTGGCCGAGGTGGATGCTTCCTTCGGCTTGAGGAAAATCAAAAATATCTTCTACCCTCCAGCCCTGTGGGTAGTAGCA
This sequence comes from Quercus wislizeni, assembly GCA_023055345.1. NCBI lineage: Eukaryota > Viridiplantae > Streptophyta > Magnoliopsida > Fagales > Fagaceae > Quercus > Quercus wislizeni. Next base: position 37,523,158 of record JALGQJ010000004.1, read on the forward strand.
CAACCAATCTCCCAACCAACCACTGCTCCCCAAGCTTGTCCAACCACAAAGCCTTTTGATGTTGATGCTACTGGCGTTACTTTAGAGCCAACCAAGGAAAAAGAGACTGAGCATTCCAATCCACCACTAGCAGCCAACACTGATCCTCCTTCATCAGTCAACATTTAGGACAATGCTTCTTCTTTATTTTACTTATGTTTTTGTCTTTTTGTTTTTTATGTTTTTTTTTTTTTTTTTTTCTAAATCTTGCAGTCCACTCATGTACTTCGTTCACATTAGTGAAAAACTTTAATGAGAAGTAATGAAAAGCTTGCAAAGTTTCAATTCATTCTAAGTGTGTATTGCTACATACATACATAGTATTATTATTATTATTATTATTATTATTATTATTATTATTATTAAGGATATGACCTATCAAAGAAAAACATAATCAGATTTATTGGAAATCTCAAGGTCTATAGAATTGAAACATTAACCTTATCCAATCCATAATTAGAGATAATGATTGAACTATTCCTAACCTTAGGCTACTCAAGCCATAAGCCCGAAGAACCAAGCTTGACTGAGATTCTATTGAACACTTATACAAACAAAAAGTATTAATTTGCCTAAGCTATGTGGTTTGAGGAACTAGACATCATCAAGGTTCTATTTAATACTTAGTCAAATAAAGAGTATTAATTTACCCAAGGTATATGGTCCGAGGAACCAGGCATAACCGAGGTTTTGTTTAACACTTAATCAAATAAAGAGAATTAATTTACCCAAGGTTTGTGATTCGAAGAACCAGTCATGACCGAGATTCTGTTTAACACTTAATCAAATAAAGAGATTTAATTTACCCAAGGTATGTGGTCCAAAGACCGAGATTCCGTTTAACACTTAGTCAAATAAGGCAAATACTGAACAATAATAATTAAAACGAAAGATGACAAGATTTCTTTTCATTAATAATAATACCTTTGAAGGTTATTTACATTCCACGGATGTGGTACAACATTTTCATCCAGATCTTCCAAAAAATAAGCACTTATACTAGCTACATATGGCTCTTCCTAGTTAGGCTACAATTTTCCCCATGATGGGTTCCTTGCAATTCCTACCACTTTTCTCAATAATAAATCTCCTAGTGTTAACGGTCTAACCTTTACTCCTAAGTCGTACCCCTGTTTAAGCTTTTGTTGATAATGCGCCAACTAGACCATGGTCACTTCCCTTCGTTCATCAACTAAATCCAAACTATCTTGGAGTAACTGATCATTTTTGTTTGGATCGAATAAACTTGTCCTTAGCATCAAAAATCTTGTCTCCAAAGGGATTACTACCTTGGAACCATAGGTCATGGAAAACGGAGTTTCCCCAGTTGACCAACTAGGAGTAATTCGATATGTCCAAAGAACATGCGGGGGTTCATCAACCCACTTGCCCCTAGCTTCATCTAACCTCTTTTTCAAATCGTTAATTATAACCTTATTCACTGCCTCTGCTTGACCATTCCCTTGCGGATAGGTTGGGGTTGAGTACCTATTCTTGATGCCTAGCTTACCACAGTATCTCTTGAAGGCCTTGCTATCAAACTGGAGTCCATTATCCGAGATAAGAGTATAGGGGACCCCAAATTTGGTAACAATATTCTTCCACACAAACTTTTTTGCATCAATATCTCTGATATTGGACAACGGTTCAGCCTCAACCCACTTTGTGAAGTAATCTGTCCCTACAAAAAGCCATCTATGATTTCCCACTGCTTTTGGAAATGGTCCTATGATGTCCAAGCCCCACTGTACAAATGACCATGGACTAGAGAGCGTATTTAGCATGCCCCCTAGTTAATGGATGCTTGGGGCAAACCTCTGGCATTGATCGCACTTCCTAACATATTCCTAAGCCTCTTTCTGCATACTTAGCCATCAGTAACCTTGAGTAAAGGTCCTATGTGATAGCAACCTGCCTCTTGTATGATTACCACAGATTCTTTCATGCAGCTCTTCTAGTAGTGGCTCCTCTACCTCGGGGTGAATGCAAAGCAAGTATGGCCCAGAGAAAGAGCGCTTAGATAGCCAAAAATGTGGAGCTTTTCTTTGTATTTTCTCGGCCTCTCCCCTGTCTTGGGGCAACACTTCATCCTTTAAAAATGCAACTATGGGGTCTATCCAACCCAGACTAACCCTTATCTGGTGCATCCCAACCTTCATCAGTTCTGGCTTGGTAGGCTCAAATAAATCCTCGACGAGGATGACCCGCGGAAGGCCCTACTTGGACAAAGTTGCCAAGGTTTCCAGAAAGTTTGCATGAGTATTCTTTCTTCTCAGGATTTGCTGTATAGAGAAAGATTCAAAACCTGATTGTAACTTTTGAGCCTTATTGAGATACCCCTACATCCTATGATCCCTAGCTTCCAACTCACCGTTAACTTGTCCAACGATCAGTCTCGAATCCGAGAAAATCTCAATAGCTTTACCTCCCAGTTTCTTCACCATAACCACCCCGGTTAACAAGGCTTCATACTCGGCCTCATTGTTAGTGGTTGAAAAACTCAAACTCAAAGATTTCTTAATAGTAATCCTCTTTGGGGATATTAGCACTATTCCAACTCCAAACCCTTTTTTGGTTAATAGCCCAACAACGTAAAGCTTCCACGTTGGTTGGCTAAGGACAGGAACTATTGTGACTTGTACCCTTACTGATTCTCCTTCTTCAGCAACAGCCGCCCCTGGGTATTCAGTGAACTCTGCCACTAAGTCAACAAGCACTTGCCCTTTGATAGTTGAACAAGGCATGTACTTTATGTCAAATGCTCCCAAGATCCTTCCCCATTTGGTAATTCTTCCCATGTAATCAGATCTCTGAAGTAATGACTGTAGAGGGAGTTAAGTGAGGATCATGACAATATATGCCTGGAAGTAGTGAGGGAGTTTCCTCGTAGCGTGTAGTATGGCCAAAATGGCCTTCTTTAGTGGCAAGTAATGGGTCCCTGCCTCCTGCAAAGATTTGCTCACATAATAGATCGGCTTCTACACTCTAGCCTCTGTCCTTACTAAAACTAAACTCACGGTGTGACACGTAACCGCAATATAAGCAAAAAGGACTTCATCCTTTTCCAGCCTGGACAAAATAGGTGGTCGAGACAAGTATTTCTTCAATTCCTCAAAGGCAAGATTACACTCCTCAGTCCACTCGATTCTCTTCCACTTGTGAAGGAGCTGAAAGAATGGTCTACATCTATCTGTTGACCGATAGATAAACTTGTTCAGAGTAGCAGTCATTCCAGTTAGTTTTTGTACTTCCTTGGGATTCCTAGGAGGTTGTAAGCCATTTATTGCCTTAATTTGATCAAGATTAACTTCAATTCCCCGGAGCGTGATCATATATCCTAGAAATTTGTCGAAACTGATGCTAAAGGAACATTTTGAGGCATTAAGATGCAACTTATGTTTCCTCAGTATCTCGAATACACTTCCTAGATCATTCAAATGCTCAGTTACTTCTTTACTCTTCACGACCATATCATCAATGTACACTTCAATATTTTTTCCCAGTTGAGATTCAAACATTCTAGTCATCATCCTTTGGTAGGTAGACCCAGCATTCTTCAAACCAAAAGGCATTACTCGGTAGTGATAATTTCCAGTAGGAGTCAAGAAGTCAGTCTTCTCCTGGCTAGCCATAGCTAGTGGTATTTAATGGTAACCCTGGAAGGCATCCAAAAAGCTCATCCAAGGATGACTGACTGTAGCATCAGCTAGCTACTCAATCCGAGGAATCGGAAAGGGATCTTTGGGGTAAGCCTTGTTCAAATTAGTAAAATTCACACACTCTCCACTTCCTTGACTTCTTCTTCACTACAACTGTATTGGCTAGCCATTCTTGATAGAAAACCTCTTTGATTTCCCCTACACGCTAAAGTATATTTACTTCTTCCTTAACAACCTCAGCATGTTCTTTGGAAGAGCACCGAGGTAATTATTTCTTAGGGACAACTGTTGGATTCACATTTAGATAATGACAAATGAAATCTGGATCTACCCCAGGAGCTTCATACGTATTTTAGGCAAAGACATCGATATTATTCCTAAGGAAAGCCAATAACTCCTCTCTCTCTTGTGGAGGCAACCGAGTCCCAATTTGAAAATACTTCTCTATATCAGTATCGATAGTAACCCTTTCCAACTCTTCACACATTAGTCCCTTATCTACAATGTTTGGAGATTTGATTACTTCTGCTAATTGCTACAAGGCCCTTTCTTGGGTAGTCGAGGCTCCCACCTTGGACTTATGTCCGATCAACTCCCCGACCTACCCCCCCCTCCAAGGGGTACTTCACCTAAAATGTAAAGTCAAAGAAACAGCCCCAATAGCATGGAGCCATGGTCTCGCTAAGATAGCAATATAAGGTGAATAAACGTCCACCATAATAAAACTTACTTCAACCACTTCAGATCTTGTTTGAACAAGCAAATTGATCAGGCTCTTCGGGGTGACCATTTTCCCATTAAATCCCACCAAAGGGGAATTGTAGCTAACTAAGTCCTCGGGTTTCAAATTAAGTCCATTATATAGGTCGGGATACATGATCTCTGCCCTACTACCTTAGTTGACCAGGACCCTTCTCACATCATACCCTCTAATCCGAAAGGTTACTACTAGGGCATCATCGTGCGATTGAAAAGTTTTTGCCTTGTCTTCATCAGAAAAGCTCAATGTTCGTTGGATTTCCAATCTCCCACGTTTAGTCTCTGGTATCGAGTCTTCGATAATTGGTTTTACTATGGACATAACCCTAGAAAGGCATCCCTTAATCCGACTCGGGGTTGCAAGGATTACATTAATGGTTCCTAGGGACGGTCTCGAGATAGACTCTCGTTGGTATGTCAACTCGGTCTAACTCCCTTGCCTAAAAGGCTGATGTAGGAATTGTCTTAGCTTCCCCTCCTTTACCAATTGCACCAAATAATCATGGAAAGTTCTACAATCCTCGGTGATGTGCCCACGATCCTGGTGATATTGACAGTAAAGACCCTGGTTACGCTTCGTGGGGTCACCTTCCATCTTGTTTGGCCACTTAAAGTATGACTCGGCTTTTTTCTTCTCAAGGATCTGATGAACAGGCTCCTTGAACACTATACTAACAACCTGCGCACTAGGATGCCCAGCATGTCCAACAAAATCCCTACGAGGTCTGTTGTTATTATATCTCTCCTACCTAAAATCTCTTCGGTTAAGAGAAGCAATCTTTGCCTTCCCCTTCCCCTACTGCTGATCCTCCTCGACTTGTTTATGCTTGTCAATCCGATTTATAAGTTGGCACATGCTTCGTGCAAGTTTCATTGTCAAGGACTTTCTCAAATCATGCTTGGTAGGGAGGCCAATCTTAAACATTTTTATTGCCACGTCTTCAAAATTTCCGTCTATCTTATTGAACGTTTCCCAGTACCTATCAAAGTAAGTCTTCAGGGTCTCACCCTTTCTCATTACCATAGATAACAGGGAATCTAAAGGACGAGAAACCCTGCCACACATAACAAATCAAGCCTTGAAAGCCCTAGTGAGCTCTTCGAAAGAGCTAATTGAGCCCTCATCCAACCCATCAAACCATTTCATTGCGATAGGTTCCAAGCTAGAGGGAAACACTTTGCACATCAAAGCTTCATTCTTAGAGTGAACAATCATCCTTTGATTGAAATGACTAACATGCTTCACTGGGTCGGTCCTCCCATTATAAATAGTAAAAGTGGTTGCATAAAGCGACGAGGGAGTTTAGCCCTGTCAATTCTGCGTGTAAACGATGATTTTGAAATATGATGTAAAGCTTTACTCATCGCGTCATTCCCCATACTCCTGGGGGCCAAGCTTTTATTCTTCTTCTTGTGATATCTCTCCTCCCTATCCAGCTGTGAAGAGAAAGAAAAGGATTCACTAGGGGGTGTTTTAGACCTTGGTTTGTAACTGCCATCTCCATTGGAATCAGTTCCTGAACTAAGAAGGGATGCTTCTTGTTGCTTACATTGTAACTTCCTGTGGAAATGGTTTATCTCCAACCTGAAATTTCGCGTTTCCTCCCCATGTGAGACATGGCTTCCAGTTCTAGAGTGACATTTGCTGGTATGACCTGTAAGTACGCTAGGAGTCTGGTTAACTTCACGATCTCTCCTTTCTAGATTTACAAACTGGTCTTCACCTTGTGACCCCATTGATTCTTCTCTGTTTGGTCTTGAACCCACCATGGTTAGTCAAAACTATAAGTACTTCCCTGTTTCCCACAGATGGCGCCAATTGTAAGGACGTGAAATGAACTCAAGCCCACTAAGAACAATGGACAATGGCCTACTTAGCCCAAATCAATGTATTTGTAAGAGAATGGGTCAATCCAAGGAACAATCTTACAAGAAAAGTGGACCGCAGTGGATAGAACTCAAGACAGTAAGATTAAAGACACAAATTAATGAAAAATAAATCTCCTCGGTCAAGTCCAAGGATGATGTGTTCTTATATTCAATTCAAGCTTATATGAATACACTTTGTTCTTCTTTTTTTGTTTCTCTCCTTTTTATTACCCCCCCCCCCCTTTTCATGGTGATCACTTTCTTATATAGTCCTTCACCCCTTCATCCCAGCCTTCCCACCTATTGATTTAGTAGAGAATCCTTTGGATGCTTGTCCCATTAGGACCTCCTGGAAGCTTTGTTGGTAGTTGTGAGCTAAGTTGCCATTGTTCAAGTGTTATTTCTCCATAAATGCGGTCAGTTCATTAGGTGCAGTGCATTTAATGTGGTGGTGGCAGCTTTCTTCTTAGATGTTTCATCTTTCATGATTGATTGCTTTGCTACTTTCCCTTAAGCTCTCCCGAGGTGTCTTAGTTTCTCGGAAATTAAAGTTGACCCATCATTCTTTTTCTTTGTCCTTGGCCCATTAACCCAGGCCTAGCAACTCCATTGACCGTCCTCAGGCATGGCTCAAAACCCAACACGCCTACTCAGGCCTCCTATCCCCACAGTATTTATTCTATTATATAGTTTTAAATAATTTAAATTGTATCCATTAAAATCTTACTGAATTATATATATATATATATATATATATATATATGGGAAATTATTATTTTTTTAATAGTATAAAAACAAGTTTTTTTTTTTTGTTGTCGTTGATAGTTTGGACTTTCATTAATAATATTAATAAAAAGGTATATATATATATAATAACAACCCTAATAAATTTCTATTAATACTTATCATAATTATTTATAAACAAAAAATTAAATTAAAAAGAATTAAAGTTGACTCTATTAAACTTTATTTTCTTTTATGAATCTACCAAGAAAAAAAAACACGGTTGGTCCAATCGTTGCTACTTGCAATATAGAAATGTAATACTTGGGGCCCAAGTTTTGGACTTGTGCCTCAATCTTTAGTCAACCAAGCTAAGATATTTTTTTCTTTTTCAAAAAAAAAAACTAAATAATAATATCGCCAATGAATTAAAAAAAGAAAAAGAAAAAGAAAAAGAAAGAATCTATAATGTATATAAATTTTTTGATGGAAAAGAATCTCTGATATTGATTTTTCTAATTTGTCTGAAAGATCCTCTCATCCTAACGCTAAAATAAAAATACGCGAACAGCTCAACTCAACTCAACGCCCACAAATTCTTTTATTAGGGTTTTTATCTGGTCATAATATATTCTCAATCTCTCAACTCAAATTAAATTGGAAACCCTAGCGCAGCAGCTGAGAGAGAATGCCAGGGAAGGAGGATAGCTCCTCCGACAAGGAGCAATACCTTGACTTGTTCCTCAAGATCGGGTTGGATGAACGAACCGCCAAAAACACCATCGCCAACAACAAGGTCACTGCAAATCTCACTGCCGTCATTCACGAGGTATTGTTATATTTATAATTATTCCCAATCTGAGAAAATCGACACTTGGATGCTAAGTTTTCACTTCTGCCTGCATGCCTTGTTCACAAGCTTTAAGCAATTTGATGATTAATTTTCAGGCTGGTGTTACTGATGGTTGTAGTCGAACTGTTGGAAATCTCATCTACACGGTAAAGATTAATTTTGTCTGCATGTTAATTTTTCAATGTGCTGTGAAATTTGTTCTTCTTTGCATGTCTCAATAGAAAGTATTTATTTTGTTGCTAGCAATTTGTGTTGCAATCTGTGTGACAGGTTGCTACTAAGTACCCTGCAAATGCCCTTGTGCATCGCCCTACCTTGCTGCAATACGTTGTTTCCTCAAAGGTTTGTGCTGTTCTTAAACATTGATTATGATTTTTAATTTCATGTTTTTTACTGTGAAAGGATTTAGTTTTACGTGGTTCCTGTTTTTCCAGATTAAAACGACGGCGCAGTTAGATGCAGCTCTTTCATTTTTTGGAACTACTGCTTCGGAGGATTTTAAGCTGAATGAATTTGAAGAAGCCTGTGGTGTTGGTATGTCAAATTTGACATGTTTAGGAAGATCGTTTCTTAGTGTGTTTTTTTGTATGTCAAATTTTTAATTGGAGTGCTTTTACCCTAATTTAATTTAATTGTATATTGGGAGTATCTCGGTTTTGTGTGTCTCTGTAATTTTATCATATATTTTCTAACTTCTTCTTTCTTGATATTGATTTTCATTTGTTTTTGCAACCAGGTGTTGAGGTTTCCGTCGAAGAAATTGAACAAGCTGTAAATGAGGTTTTTGAAGAGAATAAGAGTGTGATTTTGGAGCAACGCTATCGAACAAATGGTTAGTGACTTATTCTATGGAATTTCTGATAATTTAATACATGTACTTTGATTTCCTTAATTTTTTAAAATGGCTTATCATATTATGATGTAGACATGTTGTAAATATTGTTACACTTTGACATGGAACAATCTCTTGGACAATTGGTTTGTTAAGGGGTCATATTGTGAGGTATTTGTGTCACTATGCTTGTGTGTGTAGATGCATCACTGATCAGCCTTAATTTATTTTTGTATTGCCAATTCAGTTCGTGCTTTGCCATCCTTTTCTTTTTATTGTGAAATTTTTGTTACTATGTGGTTCTGTGATCGTTTGTTCCTGCCTATTCCTAGTTGTAGGCATTTAACCTCTACCATTATGCTGCATGATCCCGTTCTGTTCAGCATTTGAACTTTTGTTCTATTTCTTTGTGTGTAGTGGGTGAATTGTTAGGGCATGTTCGGAGGCGGCACCCATGGGGTGATCCAAAAATTGTGAAGGTAATGTTTTTTAATTTTTATGTTAACCTCAGTTATGACTGGATCAATTTTCACTTATATAAAAAGAAAAAAAAATTGGATAAGTTTTGATAGGTAATCAAGTTAAATTAAATTTCACTAGTACTATTGCAATTTTGAGATGCAAAGGGATTTTGGGTGGTATGAGGGATGAGTCTAAGATCCATTTGGTGGGATAGGATAAGGTTTGTGTTCCTATGGAAAATTATGGTTTATGGATAAAGCATTACTGGGAAAATGGTTGTGGCGATTTGGGGTTAAGAAGACAAGGCTTTGAAGGAGGGTGATAGCTATGAAATTTGGGGAAGAGTGGTAGGGGGGGTGGGGGGTGGACTTCAAAGTTGGGCAGGGGCTCACATAGTTGTGGTCTTTGGAGGAGCATTAGAATGGGCCAGGATACTTTTAGTCATAATGCTCTGTTTGAGATTGGGGTGGGGAATTGGGTGCGGTTTTGGCATGACTGTTGGTCAACTGCTTAAAATGTTTTTCCCAGTTTTGTATGAGACTGCTACTGGTAGGGAGGTTTCTGTAGTCTTCTTTGGTGTGGCAAGGGATGGGGGAGAGGATTTGGGATGTGAGATTCCTTCTTGATTTTAATGGTTGGGAGGTAGAATCAGTGGAGTTTCTTCAACTTACGGAGTCTAATCCTCCTTCATCTGTAAATGGGGACTGTGTGAGATGGATATTGAAAAAGAATGGAGACTTTGATTTCTGTTCTTACTATATTATGCTTAGAGGTTCCTCTTCTATTATCTTCTCTTGGAAAGGCATTTGGGAGTTAAGGCACCTAGGTAGGTTTTCTTTGTTTGGACTACAGCGTGGGGAAAGATACTCACGGGTGATAATTTGATTAGAAGAGGTTTTTCTTTTGTGTATTGGTGTTGTATGTGCCACTGTATTGAGGAAACAGTGAATCATCTAATGATTCATTGTGAGAAGGCTTATCAATTGTGGTGTTTTGTCTTTAGATCATTTGGATTTTCTTGGGTTTTACCAAGAACAGTGATAGAGCCATTGTTTGAATGGAGGAATTGGTTGGGGAAGTACTCATCTGACATTTGGAATTTGCCACTGTTGTGTTTGATGTAGATTATATGGAGGGAGTGTAATATTCTCACATTTGAGTACGAGGAGAGTTTGGGGACTCAGCTTATTGCCTCATTTATGGGCTCTTTGTTTGATTGGTCTTAGGCTTTGGGACTCACATCTAATAATTCCCTTTTGATGTTTATAGATTCGCTTCTTCCTTGTACATAATTTTATTTTATTTTATTTGTTATCCTTTTCTTTGTATTTCTTGGCTGCCTTGTGTCCTTTTTGCATGAAGTAGTCTTTTCTCAATAAAATTTTCCTTATCAATTTTTTACCCATTGCAGCAATTTGTTGATGCAAAATTGCTTGATTTACTTGGTGAAAGGACTGCAGCGGATAATGAAAAGCCTTCCAAAAAGAAAAAAGATAAGCCTGCTAAAGTAGAGGTGGGCACATTTTGCAGTGCTTTTTTAGGTTTTCATGCTTCCTTTTGAGATGAGACTGAGAATTGTACCCCCTTCCTCCTTTATGCTTATGTAGGAGAAAACTGTTGCTGTTGTTACTCCAGAACAACCACCTGAAGAAAACCTAAATCCATTTTTGATATTTCCTCAACCAGAGGAGAATTTCAAGGTACATAATTGCCTCTTTCATGTGTTTATCAGCATTATGATCCTTTATCAACTTTTCTTATTATTTTTCTTGTAGCTATGTATCTTCGTTATTGACTGTATAAATTTTCTCTTAATCTTCATTTATGATTAAAAATGTATAATAAAACACCATAGTATTTCCATGCACGCTAACATCATTAGTGATGATTATGATTTTTGTATTAAAAAGAACAGCTATAAATAAGTGAAAAGTTGGTCTCATAATCTTTCTAGGAGCTTCATTATTTATCTATGTAAAAACATCATTTCCTAATTATTATAGGGATAAAGTTTGGCTACAACTCCCACTAAAAAAATTCATATTTTGAAAATCTAACTGTTGGATTGCATGTTCTTTATGTTCTTAACACAAATGTCAAATTTGGTGCTAATCTGATGTTATTTATTACTTGATATAAATTTATTTTTATGCATAATTTTAGGCTGCAAAAATTTGAAATTTAAATATTTGATTAATGACAAAGCTATTGATTTTTGATTTTTTGGAAATTTTGCAAGCATGGAGTAAAGAAGAAGAAAATGTAATTCAATGGTGAAAATTCACATCAAATAAAAGGATATTAAGTGGAGTTGTGCCAAAATTTGTCCTTGTGATATTACTATTGAAGCATTGACATTTGCATAAATTGAAATTGTTGTCTTATCATTGTTGAATAATTCATGATTTGAAGTTTTTCTTTGACAGCAACTTTTCAGAAACAGGATCAAGCTTGTTCTGATCTTGTTGTAACTCTGACTTACAAGCTAAACAGCTATCAAATTCATGATTTTCTTCCTTGCTACTATGGTTCCTTGTTGACCTTTTGAATTCACCTTTACTAGTTATTGTAGTGATGTTACTACGTGAGCATTGATGTTTGCATAAATTGAAATTGTAGTTCTATCATTGTTGAATAATTCAGGATTTGAAGCTTTTCATTGACTTACCTTTGATTTATGATTCTTCAAACCACTTTTCAAAAATGGTATCAAATGTATTCTTATCTTGTTGTGACTCTGATTTGTAACTTAAATGGTTGATAAATTCATGATTTTCTTTCCTTGCTGCTATTGTTCCTTGTTGAGTTTTGAATTCATCTTTCCATATCATCACATCTGCAGCTCTGAGTTTTGTAAAATTTATCACAATTCTCGTCTTTCAGGTACACACAGAAGTATTTTTCAGTGATGGTTCTGTCTTGAGATGTTGCAATACAAAGGAACTGCTTGAAAAACACTTAAAAGCAACCGGAGGAAAAGTTTTGACTCGCTTTCCTCCTGAACCGAATGGTTATCTACATATTGGTCATGCCAAGGTAAATAATAAAATTGTATATTTTAAGGTTTTATTTATTTATTTTTTTTTATAATTCAATAGTTACAACAAGTGGTGGAGGGGGGATTCAAACCCTGGTTTCCTCACAAAGAACATGCAATGCCAATGAGCTACAAAGCTCACCGGCAATTGTATATTTTATATTAGATTAACTATTTGTTTAGACCATATGTTTGTTCCTCATTCAATGACTTAAATGGTTACTCAGGCGATGTTTATAGACTTTGGCCTAGCAAAAGATAGAGGTGGAGGCTGCTATCTAAGGTGAGAATTTTTCAACTCCTTTGACTTTTTTTTTTGTGCTATCAATAAATTTCCTTCTTTTTTCACGTAGAAGGTCCATGTATTTTTACATTCAATTATCTGTCTTTGAGTGTTTAGTCTAGATTTATGCTTAATTTTTTGAGATCACTATAAGATAGATTCATAATATTTGTAATGGTTACTACAGATTGAAATCCACTACTATCAATAAATTCCATGATGTATAGATACTGATCACATGCTCGTTTGTGTGTGTGTGTGTGTGTGTGAGAGAGAGAGAGAGAGAGAGAGAGGATCTGTGCATGTTTGCACATATCATTATTGTGATGGATGGCTGAAAACCTATGCTTATTATCTGGAATTAAAATAACTTCCATCTGCTTCTTTGACAAACTAAAAGAATGTTCTTCATACCTTATCAATATGCTAGAAGATGATGCTTTTTCTGGCTTTGTTTTGTTGTTTTTGGTAAGTTATATGTGCACTTGGTGGGTCTCGAACCCAGGTCTTTGTACTCCACCTCGCTCTTACGTGGGGAGGAGGTGCCATTTGAGCTAGAGCTTATTGACCTTTATGGTTTAATGTTTGTTGCAAAATATTATTCTTCTTATTTTTTGTGTATTCTCTATATGAATTGAAAAGAGAACTTTACAGCTGCCCTTCTTTTGAGTTTGATCCCTGATTTTTGGCACTATTAGGTATGATGACACGAATCCCCAAGCTGAAAAGAAAGAGTATATTGATCATATTGAAGAAATTGTCCAGTGGATGGGTTGGGAGCCCTTAAAGGTATAGCAGTTGCTCTACATGAATAGCATATCCTTCATTGTGCTACCCTTAGTTTTGGCCACATTTTGAGGTTTTCTGAATTTTTGCAGATCACTTACACTAGTGATTACTTCCAAGATTTGTACGATTTAGCAGTGGAGCTCATACGAAGGGGTCATGCATATGTTGATCATCAGGTTGCTATTTGATAATTGTACAAATTTCGATCATCTGGAAAATTTAAACATTATTTTATGGTTTTATTTGCTCATGTTGCCTGCCTTTTGTTATGATTTGACTCATCCACTCCACTATCGATTCATTACAAAGTTCGTTGCTTACTTAATGTTTCAAGCTATGTAGTTATATGTAGCAAAATGGGCTCTTGACTATAATCTTTTTGGTCCAATTCTTCTTTGGTGGATGAAGAATTTGTAGCTGAGGCTGCTGTTGAGTTCTAGTGCTTTGTATTTACTTTAATGGGATTGTTCTCTTAACCAATCTTGATAAAGTTGCTGACTTTGTAAATGTTTGTTTTAGACACCTGACGAAATAAAGGAGTTTAGGGAAAAAAGGATGAACAGTCCTTGGAGGGACAGACCGGTTTCAGAATCATTGAAACTTTTTGAGGATATGAGAAAAGGTCTTATTGAAGAAGGGAAAGCAACACTGCGGATGAAGCAAGACATGCAAAGCGATAATTATAATATGTACGACCTTATTGCTTATCGTATCAAGGCAAGTGTGCACCACTAAACATCTTTTATTACTCCAAATAAGTGGAGATGGTTTTATTTATTGGTTAAAATTTCATTTCTTCAGTTCACTCCTCATCCGCATGCTGGAGACAAGTGGTGTATCTATCCTAGTTATGATTATGCTCACTGCATTGTGGACTCCATTGAGAATATCACGCATTCGGTATGTTTTCTACCTCTGATAGGTGTCATTTCCTGATTTCGTTCTAGAATAAATTGAAGATTTTTAAATTGTTGGAAAATTTATTTAAGAAACTTTTTTTTTTTTAAAGATATCTAAATGTTGTTAAAAGCACACTTAGGCCTGCCTAAAGTTCAAAGCTCAAAGTCCCTAGGTCTAAGCACTTTGCTTGGCTAAAGCTATGCTTCTTTAATGAACCACACCTCAAGCGAACTTTTTTAGTGCTTTAAAAAAAAAAAAAAACACAAAGCATACCTAGGTGTGCTCTTTTATTTTTATGTTAAATAATGTAAATCATCAATATTAACCCCTCAATCTTGAAGGGTCCATTGATTATGATACAAACATGATTCTTAAGGTGTTATGCTATACAAACATTTTTTGTTTGGTTTACATATAAAAAAAAATAAGGATAATTTACTATATTTGTGATTTGTTTATTTATTTATATTTTATTTTAATATATAACGTGTATGTGAGTATGATTTCGGATATAATAGAATGGGAGAAAATAATATATGTGGCTGACCTTGACTAAACTGTTGAACATCCATAGCTGACCTGAAACTTTTGAGATAAGGCTTGGTTTTTGTTGTTGATATATAAAGCACTAGTGAGCATCCACAACCTATGCACTTAATGTGCCTTGACGCATTTACCCACAATGTATCTAAGCTCCATTTTGTACTAGTAGTCTGTGCTCCTGGACGATTACATCTATACCTTGGAAAATGTGATTCTTTAAAAAGTTATACATTCTCTTTTGAGGTGAAAATAAGTTCATACAAACAAAGTTTAAGAACAAATTGATTTCTTGGTATTGTCTGTCATTTATTTATTGTGATAACCACCAGCTTTGATGCTTCCATACTAATAACTAGATTGGCCATGGCTTGATGCATTTCAAAGGATTGATAAATATTTAGAAAAGTCTTTCCGTCTGGTGGTTATATGGTAATGTTCTTTTGATGTAGCCTGATTTTGAACAAAGGAAAAAAAAAAGGATATGGCCAGATTAGTTGTTGGTTTAATGAAGCAGTCTAGATTAGCAAAATTTGAACTTATTTATTACTATATTTTGACTTGGTAATAGTTGGACAGGGGGCTTTACCTGCCCTTTAATAAAATTCTGATATATGTTGCCTTCTGTAGCCATAATAATGGTTATGTCTTCATTATGGCATTTGTTTTAGTATCCATTGAACTCTTTTGCATGTAATATGAGTCTTCACTCTCTGAGTTTCATTCCTGGCAATCAGTTGTGTAGATTTTTTTCATTAATGTTTTTGCATGTTATGAATTCTGCATGTATTTTGTTTATGACTTAGAACGTATCTGATTGTCAATGAACCATTATTGGTTTTGTAATGTATTAACTCTTTTAGTCAATTTTTGAATGTCTTATGCAGCTGTGTACACTTGAATTTGAGACGCGCCGTGCTTCATACTACTGGTTATTACATGCACTGGGCCTTTACCAACCACATGTATGGGAATATTCGCGACTGAATGTTACCAACACCGTGATGTCAAAGCGTAAGGTGTGTGATAACATGTTTCTGTAGGAAGCCTGAAAAAATATCTATCTTATCATGCCAATGAGTTATCCTTAGAGTAATTGAATATTGTATACTTTTGCAGTTAAACCGATTGGTAACAGACAAGTGGGTTGATGGTTGGGATGACCCTCGCCTCATGACCCTAGCTGGTTTACGTCGTAGGGGTGTGACTCCAACTGCAATTAATGCATTTGTTAGGGGAGTTGGGATCACAAGAAGGTATGCTTTTGTTCAGGGTGTGTATTGGGCATTGATTAAAATAAAGTGTATGATCTATGTCCCGTTGTTATCATAAATATACCTTTTCTTGTGCTGCAGTGACAACAGTATAATAAATTTGGATCGCCTCGAGTATCACATAAGAGAAGAACTAAACAAAACAGCACCCCGTACAATGGTCGTGCTACATCCGCTCAAGGTTTGTATCTTGTTTTGAACTATCTCTAGAATATTTTCCCACTCATGTTGCAACTTATCCTTTATTTGTTTCAAGGTTGTTATTACAAACCTCGAAGCTGACTCAATAATAAATCTCGATGCAAAGAGATGGCCTGATGCTCAAACAGATGATGCATCTGCTTTTTACAAGGTAACTGTGGATTTCTTCATCTCTTTCTTTCAAGGCTAAAATTATAGTTCTGTTCTTTTTAAGAGAATAATACTGCTTCAGTGCTGCTATATAGAATTTGACCAATCAGCTAGGAAACTTAATATTCTGTTTGCATCCTTAACTCATATTGGCTCGAGAATATTTGGCTCAATGTGGCAACTGTACTTTTGATATTACTGCCATAATTTATGCTTGGTCTTCAACAAAATTGACTAATATTAATTATGAGAATAACTCTACTCTTTTTTTGTACATATCACATTTTCTACTTTAATTGCAAAGTTCATGTTAATTGAGCACCATATTTTGCTCCATGTGTTCAGTTTATAATCTGTTAGTGGTTCTGCTTTTTACTGCTTCCACCTTAGGTCCCCTTTTCGAATATTATATACATTGAAAATTCTGACTTCCGGATGAAAGATTCAAAGGATTACTATGGGCTTGCTCCGGGTAAATCTGTCCTACTCAGGTATGCATATATTGTAAAGTCATCTCTGCCAGTCATATTTTTCAGATCTGCACTATACACTGAGAATTCTTTTTTTTTGTTGTAGATATGCATTCCCCATAAAGTGCACTGAAGTTATCCTAGCTGGTGATAAGGAAACTATTCTAGAGATCCGAGCTGAGTATGATCCTTCAAAGAAGACAAAGCCTAAGGTTCATTGTTGTGCTGGATTTCCTGTTTGATATGTGAACCTTCATTTGAGCACTACAAAATTAATTTGGTGTTGGGTGAATGCTTTGGTCAATTTTATTTCATTTTTTCTTGTCAAATTAAATATTATGCAGGGAGTTCTTCATTGGGTGGCTGCACCTTCTCCTGGGATTGATCCACTCATGGTGGAGGTCAGATTGTTTGACAGATTGTTCCTTTCAGAGGTTGGCAAACATCAACTATCTAACGCTTTCTTATTTCCCTCTTTATCTTTTTTATATTTGAAATAAATTCTTACCTGTGTTTTTATTGTTGAATCAGAACCCTGCTGAACTTGATGATTGGCTTGCTGATCTGAACCCACAGTCCAAAGTGGTGATTCCTGGTGCATATGCCACATACTTGCTGCAGAATGCTGCAGTTGGGGACAAATTTCAATTTGAAAGGCTTGGTAGACTCCAGAACCCTTTCACCACTATTTCTATATTGAATATTTTGATGACTTATTTGTAAAATATAAACAGAGGTGCACTTGCATGGCATAGAATTTATTGTGCATCAAGTTATAACTTAAGCACCTGAGTAAAATACGAATCCTCCACTTTCCAGTACCTGTGAGATATATTCTTTAAACTAATATTTTTTCTTTCAAAATTTATCCAACTGCTGTTATCATTTCACAAAGTTTGCATTTTTTTCCTTCATTAAAGCTTTTAAAAAGCCAAACCAATGTATCATATTTTCTACTCAAGCCAAACCTAGACATTTAGCTTTAGCTGTGCCAGTTACTTTGTGAATGTTTCTTCTGGGTGCACATGGTTCTGTATCATATATTGCTTTCCTATTTGATTGTATGTGTTTTATATCTGCAATTTCAGGTTATTTTGTGGTTGATAGAGATTCTACTCCCGGAAAGCTCGTCTTCAATCGGACAGTAACTCTAAGAGACAGCTATAGCAAGGGTGGTAAGTAGGTTTGTGACCATGGAAAGCACAAGTAAGATGTAATGTGGCAAAAGCAGGAACTACAATACTTGGACTATTTTGTGTATAAAGTATTTACTAAATTATTTTATATTTTTTTTCCTGGATGAGTGTATTCAAATTTTTTACACTACATCAAATATGTCATATGGTTAGTGAGGTCTATGCAGTGCATATGTGGGAAAATATATTGAAATCTCTTCTTAGTCTATTGGAATGTCGTCTTTAGCCCTTTCATCTTTTCATTATGTTGTAACCACTCACTATGTATAAGAGATATTTGTTGATAAGACTGGTTTCTGCTTTTAGGAATCCTGGTTCCTTTATATACGCCAAAATAATGCATGTCACAATTCCTTTTGGAACCAAAATTCACTTTCTTGCTTGCTCCCTTTTCATAATTCTTAACCTAATTGAAAACGGGAGTGGGTTATATTCTGGAAACAGTAATGCTGAAGAAAACATTTTTCAAAGTTGCTGAAGTGGTTAACTTTAGAGAAAAAGTAGTGGGTTAGTCTTCAGCAAATGTGAAAAAAAAATTGTTTAAGTACTTAGTAGCCATTAAGAGCTTGTTTGGACAAGCAATTTCCACAACTCAATTCTCAGTTTTCATAACTCATAACTCAAAAATGGTGGGACCAATAGTAAAAATGTTGTTTGGCCAAACGATAACTCTGTTTCTATCACTCAATTATTTGATTTTTGAGATATGAGTTATGGAAACTGAAAACAACTTTTGGCTGTTTTCAGTTTCCATAACTTATAACTCAATGACAATATTGTAATTAAACACACATAGGGGACTCACAGCCGCAACTTTTGACCACCTTTTGACTTTTTTTTTTTTTTTTTTTTTCCTGGGTTGGCGTTGGCTGTTTTTTTTTTTTTTTTTCCTGAGTTGGCCGTTCTTTTTTTTTTTTTTTTCCTTCTGGGTTGGCGTTGGCTGTTGTTTTTTTTTTTTTTTTTCCTGGGTTAGTGTTGGCTGTTTGTGTTTTTTTTTTTTTAATAATATTAGCTTCGGTGAGTTGGGTACTGAAAAAAAAAAAAAAAAAAAAACATTGTACCGGCTGACAGGTGTGGGACCCATGAATAGTGTGAAACAATTGAGTGATGAAAATAAAAATGATGTTGCCAAATGAGTGTAAAAAAATGAGTGATGAGTGATGAGTGATGAGTGATGAGTGATGAGTGATGGGAATTGAGTGATGATTTTTTGTTGTCCAAATAGGCTCTAATGTTCTGAATATGGCAGGGGTCTATTTCCTGTAATAGCGTAATTTCTAAGCTCTTTAATAATGTACCTCTAGGCTCTTTTTAATTATTAGAATGCCACTTCTTGCCTATCTTTGTTCTGTAAGAAATTTTTTTAAAAATCGAACTTCTCTTTTCCATCAGGTATTTTTTATTTAAAATTAGGATCTACAAAGAAAGTGTCTTTTCTATTCTAGATGGAACTTCAATGTTCAAGAAAAAACATTTCGAGGAAATTTCCAAAGTATTGAATAAGTGTTTTTTTCATTGACCGAGAACTATGTAAGCTTTTTCAACTCATTGAAATCTCAACATTCCAGAAAACAGATTGTTCAAAAGAAGGGGAAAAAAAACGTCATTGCCTGAGACAATTTGAGCAGTCTGCTATTTGATTCATTTCACTCTCATTTATGAGTCATGAATGTGCTGGTCCTTTAATAGCCGACTGCTTCCTCTAAACGTTTTAGAGGAGGCGTCTAAAGACGATTTAAATTGATCAGTCTCTTGGCTTGATAGACAATTAAACCAATTTTGAACAATTTTTGGTATTCATAGTCAAATAGCAATGAATCAAAACACTAATTTCAAGAGATTTATGTTTTAATCCAGTGGTAATGGTATCTTTTGTGATATTTCATGTAAGTAGTAATGGTATACTTTGTGATATTTCATGTATGTAGTTTGAATTTCACAACTTCAATAATACACCCTTTAATTCAAATGGATTTGGACAAAGCTTTAATAATACACCCATTGATCTACTCAACTAGAGTTCTTTAATGCGTACTTTAACAACTTTAGACATAATTGATGCGGATTAACCCGTTATTTTTTACTCCTAGGGTTCTAGCCTTGCAACTCGAACCATTTTCTCCTCTAAACCTTTTAACACTTTGTGTATCAAGATGTGTCAATTAAGTTATAAGATTCTTATTTTATTTAAGTATAGTTAGTTAGGACATTACCATAAATGGGGGTGCAGTTTGAATTGAAACAATTTTTTTTATAGCAACAAATGCTACATATATAACAAATTTCACAACTTGTTGAGGTGAAAGATTGTGATCAATGCACCATCACTTTCACTAAGGCTATTACTAACATCAATTATTTATTTATTGTATACCAATCACAACCTACTAATTCATTAGTTATTAAAATATTTTATCTTTAGACGTATTGTTTTTATAATAGTGTAGAGTTTAATATGAAACCACACATAAGTATGAGATTTAAATTGTTATTTTGTCTTAATTCAATGTCCGTTTAGATACAATTTTTTGTTAAAGTTTGTTTGCTAAAAGTAGTTAAAATATGATTATACCTTAAAAAGTTAGGTTTTAAAATTTTGGTTTCAAGCAAATAAATTAAAAAAGTTAAAAGGAAAAAACTAGAGACAAAGGGACACTTGCTCCACCATTGAAGTAATTTTTCTTGCTGGAGTAGTTATTAGTACATCAATTTGTTAGCGAAAGTATGGCACTTCACGATCATGACTAATTTAGTGAAATCAAATATGAAATATAATATAAATTTTCCTTTTTCCGAAGAAAACATTTTCGGTCAAAACAAACTGTGTGTTAAATCTTTTTATCATTACTTACTATGGTAAAAATTGATCACAAACCAATATATATATATATTTTTTTAGAAGAAAATTTATCCTAAAGTTTACTAGACCTTAGATGGAACTTTAATTCAAATCATTGCTATGACCCTAGATGGAATTTCAATTCAAATCTTCACTATGACATGAATCGAATTTAAAAATTAGTCTGATTGAAGCTCACCAACTTTAAAAGTAGTGTACTAGTGTGCTGTATAACAAACATCCTTAAATTGCTACCAAATGAGGAGCCATCCTGGTGCTGGGGTTTTTCACTAGAAATTTTGTCATAAACTTTAGTGCCTTTCACTTCAACGGACCTACCTCAATGGAAAACTTTCACATCTGTCGTAATAAATTCATAATTCCATTCTTTATAGAAAAAACGTTTGGTTGTGGACGAGGTGGTCCTAGACTTTAATGGGTTAGAGGACCAATAAGAGAGGCCGAGAACTCTTCCCAAGCAAGAAAAGTATAGGGTTTCTTTAGGGTGTTTAGTCTCTTCACGCCTATGTTTGACAATGAAAGGTCGATATGATTGAATTGTGAAAGGATGAATATCTAATCTTGAGTGTCTAATCTATCTTGCTTTCAAGGTTCCAACTCACATGGAAACTTAGCACCAATTGATCACTATTTTATTAGGTCCCACCTTTTCTTAAGGAGAAAACTATCTGATCTGACTACGGGGGGAGCTCTTAAAAAGATCATGATAAACATCTAAGAACAGGGTTCCATTCTGTTCTGCATAAATAATCATTTACTTCAATTCAATGCTACGATTATTGCATTTAAGACGTGACATTAAATATATTTTTAAATTTAAAATTAATCTCATTCATAAAATAAAATTCATTTAAAATAAAAACAATACGTTTTCATATAACTAGTCATTAAACTAAGCATCCTCCAAAAAAAAAAAAAAAAAAAAAAAAAAAATCAATAAACTAAGAAATTTTCTTTTTATTTGTTTTATAAAAGAGAGGGGAAAATGTTATTATGCGAAATGGAGAGAGAAAGACTAAAATGCTCTGATGAAGAAGAAGACACTTTGGCTCGTAGCACCAAAAAATTCAAAGAAAGCCATCAACTAGCAGGGGTTAAGGAAGTTAATCAGAATAACAAGGTGGGGGGA
This sequence comes from Quercus wislizeni, assembly GCA_023055345.1. Lineage (NCBI taxonomy): Eukaryota > Viridiplantae > Streptophyta > Magnoliopsida > Fagales > Fagaceae > Quercus > Quercus wislizeni. The sequence goes on from JALGQJ010000004.1 coordinate 37,545,183, forward strand.
GTTACAGAGATAAGCTAGTGGGGACAATTCCTGGGGCCTTTGAGAAAGAGTTTGGTTTTGACAGCTTTGTAAGGTTGAATTTATTCAATCATTAATTGGATTTATTCTGTGCCAAATTTGCTTATAATTCAATATTTAAAAACCATATATTTAGGTGGAAATCATGTAAGGGTAGTGTGTGAGAGAGTGTGAAGAAAAGCTCAAGAGTGTGCACTCAAGAAGGGCCTCGCGACTGGATCTCGCGACTAGCAAGTCGCCAGTCGCCAAAGCTGGCACATGTGTGAAGCATGTAGGGGAGTTGAAGGGTCACAACAGCTGTTGCACTACAGGACAAAACTTCCAGTCTGGCCAGTCAGTTAGCTCGTGACTCAAACTCGCGACTCATTCCAATCATGAGCTCAAGTCACCAAGACACCCTGTTTGGTTTTAACTGATTCTTCGCATTCCATACACACCCTACTATAAATACCCTTATACCCACGAAATGTAGAGAGCTTCCAGAGAGAATTTTGAGAGAGAAACCCTAGATAAAAAACAAGATTGACTCATCCACAATCTTCACATTTTGATTCTCAAAATTCCTCTACTCTCACCCTTTCCATTGACATATCCTTGAGAGGTACATTAGCCAAAATCCTTATCTCACCATACCCATATCTATGAGAAGGTTATTTGGTGCTTGGGAAGCAGTTTAGAAGGGACCAATTCATTTTGGTTGATGCAATGGGCTATTGCGGGATTCAGTAAGCTAGAGAAGACAAGGTTTGGCGAATCCCTGTTGGAGCAAGAAGCTTAGAGGGCTTAGGTGCACTAGGTAGATTACGTTTGGAGGGTCTTCTGCTATTCATGTATCCTAACTTTATTCTCTAGTGGATTATTGAACGCTTGGAGAGCGGCGGAGAGGTTTTACGCTGAGAACTTTGGTTTCCTCTTCGATAACACATCGTTGTATTGTCTTTGTGTTTGCATCTCTCTTCCCTTAATCTTTGCCATTTAATTACTGGTGTGGTTGTGATTATTTTCAGTTTAGATTGTTTTATCAATTCTATTTTAGCTTATTTTCATATTCCGCACATACATTGTTTGATAATAAGCTTGAATTGGTAATTTGTAATTTGAGGGTCTAAACGTTCATAGGTGTTTTACACACTATTTGAACATTCAATTGGTATTAGAGCGAGTGCACTTCTTGTGGTTTAATTACCTAAGTGCGATCCTAGACCCCTTAGCTATGGATGAAGTTATGGAAAAGGCTATGCTGAACTGTGGTTTAAATGTTTATGATAATGACTCTATGAGTATGTTTGAGGGGTGTCCTAACAATGAACTCCTAGAGTTATTAAAAACAATGAAACATGCTAGAATGTTTGTTCACATGTTGAAATATTTTGAAAATGAGAATCACATATTACACAATAGTCTATAAAAGAAGAAATAGAATATTGTGTGAAAAGGTTGATAATTTGAAAAAGAAAATTCAATCTAACAAGAGCATGAAAAATGAAGATAAGTTTCTGTTTGAAGGTCAAGAGTGCTTGTCCCATGCTTGCTTATTTGTGCACACTTCTTTGAAGATATTTAATCCATGTTTATGGTATCTTGACAGTGGCTGTTCTCATCATATGACAGGAGATAAATCACTGTTTAAGTCACTCAGAGAGAAAGTTGGTGACTATGTGACATTTGGCGATGGGAGTCATGCTTAAGTTCTCGATAAAGGGACTGTTGAGATATCAGGATTACCTCTATTGAAGGATGTCTTATACATCAAAGGGCTGAAGGCAAATCTCTTAAGCATTACTCAAATATGTGATGAAGACTTTCTTGTTCAATTCTCAAAGAAGGGGTGCATAATCATTGATGAAGAAGGGATTCAAGTCTTGGAGGGAAATAGGACTATCGACAATTGCTACGGAGTAGTTCCTACGACCCCAATTTCCTGTAGAAGTGCTCGTGTTGACATGTTGGAACTTTGGCATCACAAATTTGGGCATGCAAACTTCAAACAAGTAGCTAAAGTTTCTAAACTTGAAGCTATTGAGGGACTTCCAAAGTTTGGAAAGGTAGAGAAGACAATTTGTGGTGCATGCCACATGGGAAAGCAAACAAAGGCAAGCCATCACAAGGTAAATGTGATTGCTACCTCACGATGTTTGGAGGTTCTTCATGCTGATTTAATGGGGCCTACAAGAACTGAAAGTCTAGGAGGAAAAAGGTACATTATGGTCATTGTTGATGATTTCTCAAGATACACTTAGGTGGAATTTCTTAGAGAAAAATCAGAAGCATGTGAGAAATTGGAAGTTCTATGTAAGAGACTACAAAATAAGAAAGGGGTTTCGATTGTTAAGATAAGGAGTGATCATGGCAAGGAGTTTGAAAATGCAAGATTTGAGTCATTTTGTGAGAAGAATGGGATCAAAAAGGAATTTTCAGCCCCTAAAACTCCTTAACAAAATGGGGTGGTTGAAAGAAAAAATCGGGTGATTTAAGAAATGACAAGAGTGATGCTACTCAACAAGCAAATTCCTCAAAAGTTTTGGGGAGAAGTCGTGAACACCTTTTGTCACATTGGTAATAGGATATTCTTCTAAGCGGGAACAAAGAAGACCGTTTATGAAATTTGGAATGGAAAGAAGCTGAAAGTGAAGTACTTTCGAGTGTTTGGAAGTAGGTGCTAAATTCTAAATGATCGGGAGAACCTTGGAAAATTTGATGCAAAAAGTGATGAAGGCATCTTCCTTGGGTGTTCTACTACTAGCCGGGCATATAGAGTATCCAACAAGAGAACAAAGACGGTAATGGAATCCATCGATGTAGAAATTGATGATGCTATAACAAAGGTAGAGATGGTTGATGATGGAGAAGGGCCAAGTACCAAAGAGCCCACAGATGAGGTCGAAGCTCTTGATATTGAAGTTGAAAAACCTACACCAGAAAAGGAATTAACTCCCATGAACTCAAGAACGGAAACAAGATCAATGTCTAGAACATTAAGTCCTCTCACTCCTCTGGAAATCCATCCTCCTATCTCCTGAAATGATGAAGTGTCCACTTCAAAGAAGCCATCATTAAGGGTGATTAAAAACCATTCGGACAGTAACATCATTGGGTCTTTAATGAAGGTCTTCGCCTTAGAAAGGGAAACATACTTCTGATCAATCATGTAACGTACCATTGCTTCTGATCATGAAACAAGCTCCTAGAGCTTGGTATAATTGGCTTATCCATTACCTCTTGGATAGAGGGTTCAAAAGAGGATATGTCGACCGAACTTTGTTTGTCAAGAATGATGAGGATTATCTTCTCGTGGCTCAGATATATGTTGATGACATAGTATTTGGAGCTACCATTGATGCTCAAGCTATAGAGTTCTTCAAGGAGATGAAGAGAGAATTTGAGATGAGTATGCTAGGGGAGCTTACATTTTTCTTGGGTCTTCAAGTCAAACAAAAGAAGGAAGGCATATTTATTTCACAAGAAAAATATGATAGAAATATTGTCAAGAAGTTTGGATTAGATTCCAAAAAGCATGCCTCTACTCCCATGAGTTCATCTACAATTCCTCCGGGGTAGAAGTGAGTCTAACCTTGTATAGGAGTATCATTGGGAGTTTACTCTATCTTACAGCCACTAGACCGGATATTGCTTTTAGCGTGGGTGTTTGTGCTCGATGTCAAACTGCTCCGAAGGAATCCCACCTGACTGCGGTGAAGCAAATCATACGATATGTCAATGGCACTCTGGATTATGGCCTGTGGTACTCAAAGGACTCTAATGCTTGCCTTGCAGGTTATTCATATGCAGATTAGGCTGGAAGTGTGGATGATCAAAAAAGTACTTCAGGTGGCTACTTCTATCTTGGAAACAATCTTGTCTCTTGGATGAGCAAGAAACAAAATTATGTGTCTCTTTCTACAGTTGAAGCAGAGTACACAGCTGCTGGAAGTTGTTGCACACAACTCCTTTGGATGAAAAAGCTACTTCATGACTATAGGATTCCTCAAGATACAATGTGTGTTTTCTGTGATAACACCAGTGCTATAAATCTCTTGAAGAATCCGATTATGCTATAAATCTCTTGAAGAATCCGATTCAGCATTCAAAGTCAAAACACATAGAGATACGTTACCACTTCATTCGGGATTTGGTGGAAGATAAAGTTGTATGTCTTGAATTTATACATACAGACAATTAAAAGGCGGACATCTTTACCAAGCCTCTTAATGGTCCATGGTTTGAATCACTCCATAAGACCATCGGTGTTGGTACATTTCCTTGAATCTCATGTGTGATGTGTGCTTTACCTCTTTATCTTGATTTGATTTCTCTATCATAGGGCACACACTACTTTGTTGGCTATTTGTATAGCTTGTCCTGTTTGTTTGCTTTTTACTTTAAATGTTTTTACATTGTTTTTGATCAATCTTTATTTGTTTTTGTGTCAAAAATCCAAAAACACATAAAAAGTAGAAAATCCAAAAAGTTTGATCGACATTATTGTGTATTGTCACAAGCATGTTTTGCCTTGTACCTTTGTACTTATGGCTCTGTGCATTTACGAGTTTAGCTTGTTCTTTATGCACTCATACCATTGTTGGGAAAAATCCTGACATCTATGTGACTGTTGTAAATAGATCTTCAAACTTGTCATGAATGATTAGTCAATGGTTTTGTTGATCTTGAAACTTGCATAGACTTGTGCCTATATATATTCCCACTTGTTTTATTTATTATTATTATTATTATTATTTTTGCATAAAGAGCTCAACAAATGTAAATCTCAAAATGAAAAGATACAATGAGTTACAAAAGCCGTCGCACATACTAGTATTTGACTAGGAAAAAGGGAAAATGACTTTTATGAAATTGTATGATGCCCATAAAGCCAAAGGCTTGCTCATCAAATTGAAATATTAAAAATTTCAGGCATCGATCTCAAAATGAGATGTATTGATTCAAAAAGATCAAATGTTATGATGTGAATGGAGCCAAATGAAAAGTTTCAAAACTATGTTATCAAGTTTATGTGAGAGGTCATATATGCATTTTTCTATAATTGAGATTTGTCACTTTTTCTCGTGCTAATTATGTATGACTTGGTTGAATTGATCATTGAAGTTTCACATTAGACTAAGGACTATCTCAATTTTGGTATCCACACACATCACTCATGTTTATGCTTAATGAATCCCTTATTCATTTGTGTGATTGTACTTGTTTAAATATGTTGCACGTGCTCAATTATATGTTGATCAAACATAAAAAGATTTTTAAGTGTTTTAGTTGTTTTTGGAAAGTGTTATTTATTTTGAAAATTTTCAAAATTTTCAAAAACTGTGCAACCCTGTTCTGGCGACTTACCTCAAGGGTCAAGCCAGTCGCATGCCTCAGTCGCGAGCTTACATAGAAGGTTTTTGCAACTCACTAGTGGGTCAATGTCCTAGTCGTGAAAAAAGCTTAGAAATTTTTTACAATATTCTGGGTTTTTAGATTTCTCGAAACTCAGTTTGGTGACTTGTTCGCAGGTGGAAGCTCTAGTCGCGATGTATACTCAAAAAATTTCACGGCTTCCTTTGCGACTTGCTTGCGGGTGGACCTTCTAGTCACAAAAAACACTTAGACATATTCTTCAAAATTTTGTCTCAAAGGTGTTTGGCGGCTTGCTTTGGTGACTTGTTTGCAACTCAATCCAGTTGTGAAAATCGCGTGTTTTGCATAATGAGGGTCTTTTTCAGGACAGGTTTCAAAAACTTTTCATTTTCCCTCGCATCTTGTGACTATTCATCTTTTTGTCAGTATTTCCCTCCTTCAAAATCATTGTGTTCACACATAAACTCTCCATATTCTTCCTTACTTCTTCACCAAACTTTGAGAAAAGGTATGGATTTTGTGTCCTTCTCAATATATTTCACATTTCTTTTTTCAGATTTCTTGTATTGGGTGTTTTGATGATTTATGTGAATATGATGCTTGAATATGGGTATTTGCTGTTTTGATGTGATTGTGTTGTGAGTTTTGTTGGTTATGTGTTTTTACACTCTGTCTTTGGTTGCACATTGTGTTATTTGTAGCACACACACATTCAGTGACATGATTGAGACCTTAATCTCATGATTTTAGGGTTTTCTTCAATATTCCCATTTTGAGACTAACTTTGTGCTAATAGAATTTGTTGTTTTGTGTGGTTTCTGTTGCTCTTTGGTGTAACACGATGTAGCTTGAAAATGTCTCCGTTCAAAAGATCAACTGTGAAAGGAGGTAGCAACAAAGGGAAAGAGCCCGTGATTGATGTTGATGATCTTTCTCCTAAGTTAAAGAGGACCCAATCACCAACAAGAGTGTATGATCCTCACAAGTTCAGATCTTATGTTGCTTTTCAGACCTATAAGAACTACTTTCGAGATGCCTCATTGCTAGTTGAAAGGGCTGTTGACCAGCCGTCTCTCCTGGACACCAACATCCCTATATGGTTTGTCACCAAGGATTGGAACTTCCTTTTCTCCAACCTTGATGATGCATACGAGAATCTGGTGAAAGTGTTCTATGCTAATGCTATTGTTGAGGGAGAGGAGCTCAAATGTTGAGTTAGAGGAAAGATTTTCTCTGTGACTCTCATTTATCTGGTAGAAATCCTACACATCAACTAGCTGATGTTTACTAATCCACTGGTATATGACGATTTGAGTCCAGATGAGGATTTACTTTGGGATGCTCTTGGAAGAAACCTGGAATTCTCACCAAATGGGAACTCAATCAGTGTTTCCTCCTTATCTCTGGAACTAAGGGTGCTTACAATAATCATGTTCCATAATCTATATCCTTTATCCAGCACCGGGTACATGAACCTCAAGAGAGCTTTGTTCCTTCATGATCTAATTACTCATGAAGAGATCGATATTTGCCCTCATATCTTTCATATTTTGTGTAAGACAGTTGCAAGAACCGACTTAAGGACCTGTATTCCTTTTTGTTGCCTCATTTCAAGGATATTGAAACTCAAAGGCATTCATCCATCGGAAGATGAGTCTCCCTACTCGAAGCCAAGTCCAATCAACATCTGTACGCTTAACACTAGCATTGGTCATAGTCGAAAGGGAATTAAGACTGAGACTTCAGCATCTCATAGTGGTTCCCACTCTAGCTCATCCTCCTATAATGAGAATTTAGATAACATTATGGCATCCGTTCATGACATAAGCACTAAGATATCTGGACTTGTTTCTCTCCTGCACCATCACACCATCTGTTGTGATACGAAGTTCACTTCTCTCCAAACCCAATTGGACCAAATTCAAAGGAAGCTAAAGGAAAATGAGGACTAGCTATTCCATGACAAAAAGGGGGAGATGATGATGATAGGGGGAGTATAATGATAGGGGGAGGAAAAGCTTGATCAAAGGGGGGGGCATTGATGTTGATGTTGATTTTGAAGAGCAGGAGATAGTAAAGGCTTATGTTACCTAATATTATCATATATCAGGGTTTATGTTGCGTATTATGCAGTTTGTGTTTTTGTACCCATGCTTTGTAGCTTAGTACTTGTTGTTTATGTTACGCATTTCTTTAAGTACATCACCCTTGTGTCCTTGTTCGATTTTATATCCTTGATGTAATTACCTTGTGTTGTTGTATCGGTTGAGTGTTGGACATGCAAATGATACTTTGCATTGAGCTTATTAGCTTGCATATCCGAATGTTCATTCCTTGTGTGAATGATCATTGTGGTCACTATTTTTAGTGATTGTTTGTTTTTGATCAAGCTATGCTGTATTAATTTAATCTATATTGCTTTATCGTATTGTGCTTGCTCCATATGCATTTCAAGGTTTCTGCTTACAATGACCGTATTGTGTTGTTGTTTTCAGGAAATTCTTGTTCTATGGTTCAAGAGCTTCACAGATTCTAGAGTTAGGTGTGAGTGAGTTTTGTTCAACTGTTCCCAACTCACATGTTAAGTCTAGAGTTTGTTTTAGGGTTTTGTCACGAAATAGCCAAAGGGGGAGATTGTAAGGTTAAATTTATTCAATAATTAGTTGGCTTTATTCTGTGCTAAATTTGCTTGTAATTTAGCATTTAGAAATCATGTAAGGATAGTGTGTGAGAGAGTGTGAAGAAAAGCTCAAGTGTGTACACTCAAGAAGGGTCTCGCGACTGGCAAGTCACCAAAGTTGGCACATGTGTGAAGCATGCAGGGGAGCTGAAGGGTCACGTTAGCTGTTGCACTACAAGACATAACTTCTAGTCTGGCCAGGTAGTTAGCTCGCGACTTGTTCCAGTCGCGAGCTTGAGTCATCAAGACAACCTGTTTGGTTTTAATTGACTCTTCGCATTCCATACATACCTTACTATAATACCCTTATACCCACGAAATGTAGAGAGCTTCTAGAGAGAATTTTGAGAGAGAAACCTTAGAGGAAAACAAGATTGACTCATCCACAATCTTCATCTTTTGATTCTCCAAATTCCTCTACTCTCACCCTTTCCATTGATACATCCTTGAGAGGTACATTAGCCAAAATCCTTATCTCACCATACCCATATATGTGAGAAGGTTATTTGGTGCCTGAGAAGCAGTTTAGAAGGGACCAATTCATTTTGGTTGATGCAATGGGCTATTGCAAGATTCGGTAAGCTAGAGAAAACAAGGTTTAGCGAAACCCTGTTGGAGCAAGAAGCTTGGAGGGCTTAGGAGCACTGGGTAGATTAGGCTTGGAGGGTCTTCTACTATTCATATATCCCAACTTTATTCTCTAGTGGATTATTGACTACTTGGAGGGCGGCGGAGAGGTTTTACGCCAAGGACTTCGGTTTCCTCTTCGATAACACATCGCTGTGTTGTCTTTGTGTTTGCATCTCTCTTCCCTTAATCTTTGCCATTTAATTACTGTTGTGGTTGTGATTATTTTCGGTTTAGATTGTTTTATCAATTCTATTTTAGCTTATTTTCATATTCGGCACATACATTGTTTGATAATAAGCTTGAATTGGTAATTTGTAATTTGGGGGTCTAAACGTTCATAGGTGTTTTACACACTATTTGGACATTCAAGCTTTATGCAAGAAGACATTGAATCAGACAATGAAGAGGAAAACTCTCATGAAGGCAGTGTTAGAGTATGCTATTCTAAAGAAGATAAGTCTCGCATGAGACCCCTATTGCACCAAGCCCTCATCATCAAACCATTTGGGAGAAAGGTTGGATACTCATTCCTTGTCTCAAAGATTCGTAGCATGTGGAATCCAATAGGGGGAATGGATTGCATAGATTTGGGGTTTGATTACTTTTTAATCAAATTTGAACTCAGTGAAGATGTAGATAATATTCTAAAGGGTGGCCCTTGGTTTATAGGGCAACATTTCCTAGCCATTAGACAATGGGAGCTTGAGTTTAAAGCTTCTTCAGCTACGTTCTCCTCAGTTACAATGTGGATTAGATTGCCTGAGTTGTCAATTGAGTTTTATGAGCATAATGCTTTTCTTAAGATAGGTAGAGCTATTAGACCTATCCTCCATATTGATGCTCACATAGCCAACGGAGTTAGAGGGCGATTTGCTTGACTATGCATGCAAGTTAACCTCGATAAGCCTCATGTCTGAACTATTTATCTTGTTAAGCTTGAATAGAGCATTCAATATGAAGGCATCAGTGCTCTCTGCTTTACGTGTGGGAAGATTGGCCATAAAAAAGAAATATGCCCATACATTTTGCGAGATTCTATTAGAGAAACACAATAGGAGCAGAGTGGTAATGACCAAATTCTTGATGGTTCCTAGCAGTCGATGGTGGAGGGGTCTCCAGACAGAGTTCAGGAAGATTATGGGGATTGGATGATTGTGGCTTGATGTAAGTTGATGAACAAAGCTAGAGGCAAGCTAAACAACACTATATTGAGCCAATCAGATGAATTTGTCTAGTCTATGAATGACAAGTCATTGCCTAGGATAGAGGAAATAGGCAGGGCGGCAGGGAAAAGAAAAGCCACACAACCCCAAGCTACCATGGCACCTAGGGAGGAGTCTAAGACCTATCTGTCATATCATAGCAATTCATTTGATGGCAAAAAATCCAAAGGGAACAAACTTCGTGCCAAAACCAACCAGAAAGCTAAGGTTATCGTTGGAAGCCAACTAAATGGTGTGGGCTTGAGCAAGTCTAGTGAGCTTTTTGTTTTTGGTGCTGAAAATGGCCTTTTAAATGTGAATGGGCCAAACCAAGGCCCATTCCTTTTCTCAAGCTCATCAAGACCAGATACTAGCCCTAAGGAAACGAAGAAAAAAGCATAAACGAGCTCCTTAAGAATTAGCAGCTATGAAGAAAACAGACAAGTGGGCAATATTCTACAAGGGAAAGGTCATATCAATCAGAGACAAGATGATCTAGTGGATAAGGCAGGATACAATCAAAATTTGGGGGTGGTTTGATCTGGACCTAATACTAGCGTGGAAGAATTTGTTTCCACTCACGGAGGAGAGTAGGAGGCTGGGCTATCTACCTCTGAAAGACGAAGCTTGGGGGATGACTCCGAACCCATGGTAGAGATTTATCATGGATAGGCCTGCAGTGCAAGTCCCTCCACTAACAAGCTCAAACTCATCAGTTCCAAGATCAAGTATGCTAACCTCATAAATTTTTTTAACCAAGGCAGAAAGGGAGTGGACATAACCTGTGATCACAGTGAGGAAGATCCTTCAAGACAAACCTGTGGAGTGCTCTATGAGGGGGAACTTGCACAGGGTGAAGCTAATCTAGTTTGCAAAAGCCAAGATTAGTGGCACCATCCTTATCAGAGCGACGCAAGAGGAGATGGGGATAATAAAATATTCGACAACTTTGTTTCGTGAGAAACTGGAGATGAGATCAGAGTTGATAGGAGCATGGAGGTTGAGAGACACTGAGGATTCCTCCTCCTTGTCGCATTTTGATTCCTTAACAACCCCTTTTAAAATCATGAATATTTTGGTTTGGAACTGTAGGGGAGCTATGAAACCCTAATTTAGGAAAACAGTGATGGATTTGGTGTAGTGGCACACTCCGATTCTCATGGTTATCATGGAAACAAGGTTAAGTGGAGCTAGGGTTGTGGAAATTATCGAAACATTGCCTTTTGGTGGGTCTGTGGTGGCAGATACAATTGGTTTTGTTGGGGGTATCTGGTTACTATGAAGGATAAATTTGGTGCAAGTGGATGTCTTGGCATCAACAAAACAGGAAATCCATGCCATTATTTAGGTAAGATCTCAAACCTTAAGTTGGATCATTAGTGCCATATATGCTAGTCCTAGATTTGTTGAAAATGCATGCTATGGGATAATCTTAAACTGATTTCTAAATTGCATGACCTTCCTTAGGCTTTTATGGGGGATTTTAATGAGGTTTTATCTTATGGGGAAAAATATGGAGGCAATCTTATCTGTCAAAGAAGCATAAGGGCTATTCAATATTGTATGAATGAGTGCCAGATGATGGACTTAGGCTTCTCAGGGCTGAAATTCACTTGGACTAATAAAAGGGAATTTGGGGGTCTTATTCAATGTAGACTGGATACATGTTGGGCCAATCCTATATGGAAGTCTTTTTTTTGGGAGGCAAATGTGACACATCTAGCAAGAGTTAACTCAGATCACTGCCCTCTTCTTCTTAATCTGAGTCCTAACATAGTTAATGCTTCCAACAGACCCTTTAGGTTTCAACCCATGTGGTTAAACCACAATGACTTCCTAGCCATTGTAAAAGAGGAGGTTCAGTTTATGTTAAAGGATTGAGATGAATAGTGAAGAAAGGTGATTCAGTGAAGATGTGGATGGACTTCTGGCTCCCCAATGGGAGATTGAGGGATCATGTTGAAGGACCGCTTACCTGAGAGGAAGATAAGCTTACAGTCAAGCAATGCTTTGATGAAAATCATGAGTGGAATCCAAAAAGTATATCTTTTGAGCTCCTAAAAAATGTGCTTAATACCATCAAGGCCACCCCCTTCTCTTATGATTAACACTTAGAAGACTCTCCTATGTGGGCTTTCTCCAATTAGCTTACCTTCTTGCTAGGTGATTAAATCCCCTGAACCTAGATGCTATATCTTTCATGTGAGTTTGGAAGACTAAAGCCCCCCCAAAGATTCAATTTCTCATATGGCTTTGTCTCCATAATAGCTTACCTATGGCTGAAGTGCTGGAGGTTTAATCCTTGATCCAATGTGCAAGGTGTGTAATAGGAGCAATGAGTTTATTGAGCACCTTCTCAGAGATTGTGAAATAGCTCACAAGGTTTGGCAGGAGCTTCAAGTACCACACTGCCTAAGAGATTCTTTTACTTTCCTAATTAGAGACTGGCTTGAAGTTAATTGTAAGTCATTGATGAGTTCCAAATTTATGGGCATACCTTGGAGAATCTTGTTTTCGATGGGAGTTTGGCAATTGTGGCTTCACCAAAACAATTATGTGTTTTGGACAAGGAATGTGGACCAGTTGACATGGAAAAGGTGCATACAGGCCTATGCAAAATATTTCTCCATTGGGTTAGATACAAAAATTAAAAACCCAAAAACCATTGTTCCAGTTCGATGTGATAAGCCACCAGTGGGTTGGATGAAGCTCAACTCGGATGGGTCAGCTTTGGGGAATCCGGGAAGAGCAGGAGGGGGAGGTTTAATACATAACCACGATGGAAATTGGGTGCAAGGTTATGCTAGAGGGCTCGGCCATACCAGTAGCTTCATGGTTGAACTATGGGTGTTAAGGGATGGGTTGATCCTAGCTAGGGAGATGAGATTAAACAATCTAATTATAGAACTTGATGCTTTAAGTGTTGTTACCCTCATGAATAATGACTCTGATAATTTATTGATGGAACCCCTCTTAATTGATTGTAGGAACCTCTTGAAGGAGATCCCAAATAAGCGATTAATCCACATTTACCGTGAAGCCAACCAATGTGTAGATGCGTTGGCAAATTAGGAGCTAATTCCTCATCTTCTTTTGTTGTCTTTTGTAACCCACTGCCTATGGTGGAGAGTATTTTGGCTTTTGATAAAGCTAGTATGCATTGTAATAGACTTGTGAATTCCTAGTTTTAATGAAAGTTCATGGTTTATACCAAAAAAAAAAAAAAAAAAAAAAGAAAAAAAAGAAAAAAAAAAGGAAAGGGAAATAAGAAGGTGATAGTGCCAATTTTAATTTACCTTGCAGGTTATGGCATGACTAAAATTGGCCATACTATCGTTGTAGGAAAAGTCTAGAGGCAACTTTTGTCTCACAACTTTTGTCACAAATTTGATGTGATCGACTATAAGTGGTTGAGAAAAAATGGTGAATCTATATGAAATTGATCATCAACCATTCATAGTTGACTACTTAAACAAGTTGTGGCAAATAATATAGTTCTAGACGAATTGGTGAATGTATTATATATATATATATATCAAAAGAGTCAAATTAAGATTGTGTAAAATAGAATTGTAGGATTTTGATGTTGTGATGTTTTGGGTGCTGTTATTTTGAGTAATTACCATTTTATAAAATAGTAAATTCTACTAATCAAATTTATGGTGAGATTCATTATTCATGTGAATTCACTAATTAAAAAAAATATTGTATAATTTTACCATTATTTCCCATTGCAAAAAAAGAGTGAACCAATTTTGTAGCCTTAGATGACAACTAACTTTACCATTTTTTAAAGGAAGTTGTGGCCTTAGGCTATAATCCTACTCAATATTTTTTTATTAAAGGTGAATTTTGACAAATCCACCATTGAACTACGTTTTCTTCTTATGTCCTCCATGCTTGCAAAATTTTTAGAAAATTAAAGATCAATAGCTATGTCATCAAATAAATTGTTTAAATTGCAAGTTTTTGTAGTTTAAAATTATGCATAAAATATAAACTTATAGATCATATAGTAAATTAAATATGTGATTGGCACAAAATTTGACACGTGTATTAAAAGTGTAAAAAATATGTAATTTAACGAATAGATTTCCAAAATATGCAGTATTGTCAATTTTTTTAAAAGGAAGTTGTAGCCTAAGTTACAACCAATTTTGTAACTAAATTTTGTCATTTAGCAATGAGCTAGTCAAATAGGTGATTATACAGTTATAACATTTGACCATTTTGTAGGACCACTAAAATATAAAAAGTATGGGTTTAATTTTGATTATTTGCTAAATCATTCCAATGTTTTTAGGCAAGTTTTTGAAAGCTTATATTCTTCTAAGTTGTCATTATTATTATTGTTATTATTATTATTATTTAGATAATATTTGATAATTGGGAGATGTGAGATTGAATTTGAATTTCTCCATTATTGGAAACACTAAGAAGTACTAATCAATTGAGCTATAAGACCATGAGAGTTAATTTGGTATTGGATGTCGTTACAGTTTGACTAGGGGAAATTTTTTTTGATACCGGTATACTATTTATATATATTTATGTTTGTATATATTTATATAAGTATGAATTTATTAATTTTTATATTTATCAACAAACAATTAAAATCCACATATTTTATAAGTCTAAATATTAGCATAAATACTTTAAACAATATATTATTTTAAATAACATTTTTTTTAAAATCAAAATTTTAACGTTTTATAATTGTTTTATTTTACTGGCTTGAAATGCCAATATTGGCCAAAACATCCAAAATATGCCCATTACAACCCGATAAGTAATAATTCATAATTCTAATATAAGTTTTTAAATTGAGTTTAAATATTATAAGCATTCTATATATATATATATATATTCTATAAAACTTTCTATATTTACACATTGTATTATGTTAGGACATATGTGAGTCACTTATTAGGAAAATATGTCACTATTTTATGTAATTGGCTTATCCTTTAACAAAACGCACTTTACTTGTATTTTGGTAGATCTAGGATGTGTTTAATATTTCAAGAAATTGTGTTTCAAGATCAAGGGTTGAAGACCATGCAAGTCTGTCTAAGATTCAAGCTGAAGAAGTGTTGTTCATTAAATCTCGACAGTTAGCTATCCATCAAGCTTAAGAAGCTGTTCTAGCCCCGTGGCTCGACAGCTGCTCGACGACATCTTGACAGACAGGTATCTGTCGAGCTTTATGAAAAACAGAATTCTAGTTCTGTTTTGACTCTAATACGTGATTATGTGTTTGGGCTTTCTTTTCTCACAACCCTAGACATATAAAAGGATTATTTTAAGGGTCGTCAAAGGGTATACAAGTTGCACAAGTGTTGAGCAAAGTTTGTTCAAACAATTTGTAACCGGAGACAAAGTTTCGCCCTAATTCATCTCTTTTGAAGAAGTTGCTGTGTTTATGCACCGTAGAGTTTTGTGACTAAGCATCTTCTAGATCTTCATCGTATGGATAAACTAAAGAACTTTGTAGCCAACAACCTTCTCTAGTTGGTGATTGAAGTCGCGTACTAGGATCTGCACAATTGGTTAGTCACGTACTTGGGAGCCGTGCATCAAAAGGGGAAATTGTCACTATTGAACAAGTCCACTTGGGTATTGGGGTAAGGGTTCAACTGTAGGTTGGTATAAGGTACTGGGATTCCTTTACTTGTAACCGCTTGTTGTGATAATAGTGGAATTTTGAGAGTGGTGACTTGAAAATCACCCGGTGGGGTTTTTGCTGTATAGGTTTTCCCCATTCGTAAACAAATCACCGTGTCATTTATTTTCCGCTGCATAATTAATTATTTGGTAATTTTTTTGTGCTACCACGCATTTTGCATGTTAATTTGATTAATTAATAAACTTGGCTAATTAATCAATTAATTTATCACAAGGGGTCAGTTCATTTTTGGCCTATCAAATGGTATAAGTACAGGCACACTTTGATTAGGGTTTAATCTTTGCTGTGTTGATCCATTGACCTCTTTTTGTCATGGATAGAGGACAGTCGTTAATTATACCTCCTTTATTTGATGGCACTAACTATGCATACTGGAAAGTACGTATGAGAGCTTTATTGCAGTCTTTAGATGAGAAAGTGTGGCAAGCTATGGAGATAGGTTGGACTAAGCCTACAGAAGCATCGGCTGATTGGGATGATGCCAAGATCAAGGCGGAAAACTTCAACAGCAGAGCAATGAATGCCTTATTCAGTGCGGTCACCAATGAGGAGTTCAAGAAGATGTCTTCCATTGAAACTGCGAAAGAAGCATGGACCATCCTCTAGATAACCTATGAAGGAACAAAGGCTGTTAAGGATTCAAAACTTCAGAGGCTCACTACAAGCTTTGAAGAGATTAAGATGGAGAAGGATGAGTCATTCGATGAGTTCTATACCAAGCTCAAGGACATAGTGAACTCAGCTTTCAATCTTGGGGAAACCATTCTTGAACCCAAGATTGTGAGAAAGGTGCTCAGATTTCTACTTGAGAGATTCCATGCCAAGATTACGAAGATCGAGGAATCAAAGGACATTGACAAGATTCCTTTAATAGAGCTGGTTGGTAATCTACAGACTTATGAGCTAGGGTTAACAAGGATTGGTAAGTCGGGTAAGAGCAAGAGCATGACTTTGAAGGCCAAGAGCAGTGACACAGATGAGTTTTCAAACGATGAAGATTCTAAGATTAAGTCCTACATCACTAGGTAGTTCAAGAATTTATGAAGAATGCTAATGGAAAGGGCTTTGACAAGGACCGTAGGCAATTCGGTTCTTCTCAATTTAAGAGCCAAGACAAAGGGAAGAAGGATGCAAAAGATGGCGGTCAGTACACTGTTCCCGCAGGACATAAGTGCTTTGGGTGTCAAGGCTTCGGTCACATGAAACAAGAGTGCCCTACATATCTCAAGAGCATTGGGAAGAGCAAGGCACTTGTTGCTACTTTGAGCGATATCGAGCTTGAGGATGATTCTGACAATGAGGATGACGAAATTTTGAATGCCTTCACTGCCACTGTCAATCCTATTGATGGGATTGTTGAAGATGTGGTTGAAGAAGAGGAATTGGTGGAGTCTAAGTTTGAGAAGATGGATGATCAAGATGATATCCATACAGCCTATGAGAAATTATACAAGCTTTCTGAGAAACACGAGAAACTTTAAAGGCTGACCACCAAGAAGCTTAGTGATGTGGAACTTGACCGTGAAGAGCTTTCCACAAAGTTTGATGAGGCTAATCAGACTATTGGAGTATTGAGGTTTGAGAACAATTTCTTAGCTGAGAAAACTAAGAAGCTTGAAGCAGAGCTATTTCAAGTCAGAGCTTAATTGGAGAGGACTTCAAGTGCAAAGCTTGATGAGATGTTTAGTTTTCAGAAATCTGCTTCTGAACGAACATGTTTAGGGTATGGTTTCTCTTCATCTAATATTGCTTCAACTAGTACTACTATTTTTGTCCCTCCTAGCAATAATGTTGAAATTGAGAATAATGATGTTAAAACTGATTTGGCTAGTAAGAACTTAGACAAAGATAAATCTATCTTAGGAGCACCCCATAAGCAAGATAAGAAGGAAGCTAAAAACCCTAGGGCTAAGAAGGCTAACTCTTAAAAGTCTAAACAAAAGAAGCAGTATCTCTGTTATCATTGTGGAGTTGCCGGTCATACTCGACCAAATTTGCTATAAGTGGTTAGCCACTCAACAGAGCAATGGCTTGATAGCATCTAGGAACCAGAATCAACTTCAATCCTCTCTTGCTCCTCTTGGAGATCTTCTCAAAACCCTCGTGTTCCTTTCGAACTTAAATGGTTTCAATTCTTCCTCCTCACCACCGGTTCAAGGGTTTAATCAAAGGAAACGTTCTTCCAGGGTGTGGAAGAAAAAGGACTCAAAGTGATTCTATCACTTTCTTCTCTCTCTTTGAGTTTTTGTTTTTGCATAACTTGTGTGTTTTGCTTTTATTTTGAGTCAGTCTAGTTTTTATACTTTGCTTTGTTTAACATTTTTTTTGTTTGTTTTTCAGTTTTGCTTTGTTTTGTTTTTCATATTAAAAAAAAAAATTAAAATTGAAAAATCAGAAAAATACAAAAACAGTGTGTTTTGTGTACATTGGTATTTGTGTACCTTGGATGGCCATTGAAACAAAGTTTTCTAAACTTTGTATCTCTTGTAGCTTAGATGAGCATCTCTGTGCACAACTAAGCAAGTGAGCTTTGTGGCTCTTGTTTGTGATGAGTAAGATTAAGTGATCTCTTGTACTTAACACTTGTATCACTCTTTTTGACGGGAATGACTAGAAAATCCTAAGAGAAAGGCATAAATAACCATCTCACCACTGTTGCCTGCCAATCATGAAATGACACCTGTATGCTTTGGCATAGCAAAAGTGTAGTGTCAATGACATTTGTGTGCTTCGGCATATCAAAATTGGAATGTCAAATGCTTACCATCTTTGGGTATTTCTTTTCTCTCTCTTATATGCCCATGCATGATTTGCTTAAATAAAAATATGCAAAGAAAATGAAAAGCAAAATGCTAAAAAATGCTTTAAATATGATTGCAAGCGTGTATTCTAGGAGATGTGGGAGTTATAGGATGTACATCGAAAGTGATAGTCCACATCAAATAGTTATGATTGTGTGTGAGTTAAATTGATTTTCTCATATCTCAAATCGTCATAACATGTATACACTTATGCAATCTTGCGATATTTTTCACACACAACTCACAATATTCTTTGCTACTCTTGATACATGTGCAGGTACAATGTAATTTGGCCATCACAAGGTTTTACAAGTGTTAATATATGCTTACTAAACTGTCTTAACCTGTTTTGAATTATAAAATTGGTTAGACTTGTCTTGTGTGTGTGTGTGTGTGTTTTTGGGATCATTGTGCTTAATATTTTTGTTGAGAGATGTTTTTGAGAGCTTAAAATGTTGACTAGATCTTTGGTTGAGTTGCATGCTTGATTGCAATCATATATGTGTTTTTCCCTTCTTGAAAAATGGTTTTTAAGCTATCTTAACACCTCCTCGATATCTCCTCGACACCTAGCTATCTGTCGAGCTCTTAAGCTTTGTTCTTATTGCAATCTCGACAGATCCTCGACAACTAGGTGGATCGATCGAGAAAGTTCCTAGACCGTCGATAGCTTCTCAACAGCTAGTGGATTGATTGAGCTTCTGTTCTTGTGTCTTTGCTTTGTTTCTTGACACCATCTCGACAGCTGTATCTGTCAACATTGTGTTTCTCGATACCTTTCTCGACAAATGTCTCGACACCTCTATCTGTTGAGAATTATTGAGGATCTATATATAGGTTTTTTGCGATTCGGTTCTCATTTCCTCAATCTCTCTCAATCTATCCGCGCCTATTCACCTCCTAAACACTTTCTTCTCCCTCTAAACCTTCAACCCACGTGATTTTCGGCCTTTCCTTGCTTCAAATCACTTGGTATGTGTTCTTCTTCTCTCATTTTTCATGCATTTCATGCATTTAGACCTAGGTTTTGGGTTTTTTGAAAAAATTTGGAGTTTTTCAAAATTAATGAGTTGTTGTTAAAATTTTTGGGATGGGTTTTTGATTAAATGAGTTTAAAATCTCATGCATTGCACCACATAAGCATTATAACATATTATCATGCATTTAGATGTGTGCAAATTGATTGTGTGCTAGTAGGATTGGATTGGGCTGAGCCCATGATGCAATTTCTTTTGCATATCACATATTCATGCATTCCCCATGCATACATACTCTCTTTTCAATATACTTGTTATATTTGAATTGCTTTGGGACTTTTCTAATTGTCTCTCTTTTTCTCCCTCTCTTTCTGTTTACGTTAGTCGTGTCTATGACACTTAAGCGTAAATCTGCTCTGTCTCAGAACCCTCTTCGTTCAGGGGCATCGTCTTATTTTGATCCTACTCTTTCTCATATTTGGTTCAGTGATGAGGATGCCCGAAAGGACTTCTCAGAGAACTTTTCTCAACGAGGTGTTCATTCGGAACGCTGAGTCATTTTGGTGGACTTCACTGACACTAACCTTCCCACTGTCATTCACAGTCGGGGATGGGAGTCATTGTGTGACATCCCGATCACCTGTCCATCTATGCTGATCCAAGAGTTTTACTCCAACATGCATGAATTCGATTTTTTAGTACCTCTCTTTTCTACTTGTGTTCGAGGTATGCGCATTGTAGTTACACCGCAGCTTATTGCGGATGTGCTTCATGTTCTGAGGGTAGAGCATCCTGACTACCCCGGTTGTGAGCATCTGAGGGCTGTGTCCAAAGATGAGATGATTTCCGCCTTCTATGAGCGTCCCGCAGATTGGGGTGATTGTTAGTTTACACCATGTAAGGCCATTGCTAAAGGTCTTAGATTCATGAACATGGTGATGACTTTTGTTTTGCACTCACTCTCTCACTATAACTCTATCATAGAGCCTCGTGCTTGATTTTTGCTAGCTTTGTTAGAGCACCTCACTATAGATTTTCTTTCACATTTTATTCTTTCTGTCTTAGATGTTTATAGGGATATGGCTACCCATGATAAGCTCATTTTCCCTTCGGCTATCATACGAATTCTATGCCATTTTTCTATTCCCTTTCCCTCTTCCGACCATTTTTCCGTCATATGTGCCATAGACTACGCTACCGTTAAACGTCGCAAGGTGCAGTTTAGGTCACGATAGTCGAATTCAGCAGCTCCTCCCCCTCGTTCAGCTCCATCTCGTTCAGCTCCATCCATATTTGCTCCTTCCGCTTCTATGGGCAATGTGACTCTAGGAGACATCATGGCGTAGCTGCAGCGCATGGATGCTCGCCTTGATACACTCTCTACAGAGTTGTATTAGTTGAACGTTCGTGTCAGTCGTATTGCACAACAACAAGCGACCATGGGTGGTTATGCTTCTGAGGCTTCTCCTTCACCACCTCCTTTAGTGGCTTTTGATTCTGAGGATGAGAATGATGATGATGGTGATGACGATGATGCTTCGGATGATGATGATGGAGATGCTAGCTCTACCGATGAGATGTCTACTTGACACTCTTACCCTTTGTCACTCGTGACAAAAAGGGGAAGTAGTTTTGGATATGAGAGTAGTCATTCTTAGGGAGAGAGTTAGAATATGACATTTTGTTAAGGGGAGTGTTGATATTTTTGAGGGATGTAGTGAGGATTACTTGTATCTTTTTCTTTTCTCTATTTTAGATACATTTATTCTTGTACATGGGTCTTGTGACCACTTTTGACATACATTATACTTATCTTCTTTATATGTTGATGTATGTTTCTATCACTTACCTCTTACATGTGTTGTTTCTTTTCTTTCTTTCTGCACATGCTTCTTATTACGTGTATGCAATCTATTATTTCTGTTTCACACAAAGATGTCTTGATGAGTTTTGTTTAAAGTGTTTCATAAACTCTCTTCTTGCAAAGTTTTTCAAGAGTTTGTGTTAGGATAGATTTTATTGTATTCAATAAGTAAATATGAGTTGAGTGTTTTATGACTTCTCTCATATCTCATTTGTTTGTTGTGGTTTTGTCATGGATTGCCAAAGAGGGAGATTGTTAAGACATATGTGAGTCACTTGTTAGGAACATATGTCACTATTTTATATAATTGGCTTATCCTTTGACAAAACGCACTTTATTTGTATTTGGGTAGATCTAGGATGTGTTTAATACTTCAAGAAATTGTGTTTCAAGATCAAGTGTTGAAGACATGCAAGTCTATCCAAGATTCAAGCTAAAGAAGTGTTGTTCATTAAATCTAGACAGCTAGCTCGACAACTAGCTATCCATCGAGCTTAAGAAGCTGTTCCAGCCCTATGGCTATCCATAGAATTCCAGTTCTATTTTGACTCTAATCCGTAATTATGTGTTTGAGCTTTCTTTTCTCATAACCCTAGATATATAAAATGATTATTTTAAGGGCTATCAAAGGGTACACAAGTTGCACAAGTGTTGAGCAAAGTTTGTTCAAACAATTTGTAATCGGAGACAAAGTTTCGCCTTAGTTCATCTCTTCTGAAGAAGTTGCTGTGTTTGTGCACCGTAAGGTTTTGCGACCAAGCATCTTTTAGATCTTCATCATGTGGATAAACTAAAGAACTTTGCAGCCAACAACCTTCTCTAGTTGGTGATTGAAGTCGCGTACTGGGATTCGCGCAATTGGTTTGTCACGTACTTGAGAGTTGTGCATCAAAAGGGGAAATTGTCACTACATAACAAGTCCAATTGGGTATTTGAGTAAGGGTTCAATTGTAGGTTGGTATAAGGTACTGAGATTCCTTTACTTGACCGCTTGATGTGATAATAGTGAAATTTCGGGAGTGGTGACCTGAAAATCACCCGGTGTGATTTTTGCCATGTAGGTTTTTCCCATTCATAAACAAATCACCATGTTAAATATTTTCCGCTGCATATTTAGTTATTTGGTGATTTGTTTGTGCTACCAAGTGTTTTGCATGTTAATTTGATTAATTAATAAACTTAGTTAATTAATCAATTAATTTATCATAAGGGGTCAATTCGTTTTTGGCCTATAATATTAGAATGTTTAGCACATCATATTTATATGATTTTACTATTAAATTTATGGTGTGATTCATTATTCATGTAAGAAGAGGTAGTATACATTATTGTATTGCTATAATATTGTATAATTTTACCATTATTTTCCATTGGAAAAAAAGAATGTGAAAATGTGAAAAATAAGATGTTTATTTAGCTGTGGGCTAGTCAAATTAGTGATTAGTCATATATAACATTTGACCATTTTATAGGACCACTAATATCTAAAAGGTATGGGTTCCAATGTTTTGAGGACTATGTTTTTCTAAGTTGTCATTATTATTATTATTTTTTATAATTTGATAATTGGAAGAGGGAAGATTTAAATTTGGATGTCTCCATTGCACTAGAAAATACTAACTAATTGAGTTATAAGACTCTTGGTTTTCTAAATCATTTTTCTATTATAAGTTTTTAAATTGAATTTTAAATTTTATAAGCATTCTCTATAAAACTTCTTATATTTATACATTCTATTATGTTAGGTTTTAGACCCCTTAAAATACATTTGGATCAACTTAGGAATTTAGCCAAGTTGTTACTTAGTCAAATTAATTAAATTTAGGTTAACACAATCAAATAATAATATCAAGTAAAGCAGCGGAAAGATAAATAACACAAATATATGATCACCCAGGAAACCAAACCGGTAAAAACCTGGGGATGATTTAACCTAGCTATCCTCAAGGTAAACTTGAATCCACTATCTTGAAAGAATCGAAGTTCATACAATAAGACTTACAACCCCCACGCTCGACTTTTTATTGCTACCCACCAGTAGAACTTACTGACACAACCACGTGCAAGCTCCGAATCCACAGACTCCTTCTTTCTTGGATTCTCCACCAAATACAAGCACAGCCGCTTGCGTTTTCTTTAAGCTTCAATGGCAGCAACTGGAATGATCATCAAGGTGTAGAAAATTCTTCTCCTTGAAAACCCTAAGTTTATGTGAAGGAAATCTTCTCAAAGATCTCATAAGAGATTCACATAAACCACAATATGAGCCACTCAAAAACGTAGCTAGGGTTTCCCTTATATACCTAGGGCAAATTAGAAACCCAAACCAATTAAAACACTTAGGGCTGAGTTGGAAATTCCAATTAAAAAAACGTCAGACACGATTTTCGATTGATCGAGCCTAAGCTTCGATCGATCGAAATGTACTGAAACAGTTTTTTTTTTAATTTTCACAGTAGTTTATTCCAACTTTACAACAAAGAACCAACTTTGAGCACTTCTAAAACAACTTAAATACATTGTTTTGATCATGGTTTGCCAACAATACAAATTAGGATTCTAAATACATAAAACCTAAGTCTTTAGAACCTAACAAACTCCCCCTTTGGCAATCCGTGACAAAACATAACTTAAATAGCTCAAAGTTTACAAAGAAAAGCCATTTACAAAATAATGCTCATAAACACAAATTCAATCCTAACTACTATCCATCAGTTGTAAGAGTAGACAGCAGCTTAATTGAATCAACCTGTATATTTCCTGAAACACTTAAACAAAATGCATAACCGCATGTGTGGAAAAAATACAAGTAAAGAAAAATAAAAATCTTGATTTCAAACAACACATAATAAAGACATATAATAATGAAGAACTCATAATCATAAATCAATAAGCAGTTTGAAACAAGAAACACAAAAAAAATACTCCCCTTATCATGAATAACCTAACAAAGTAAAAACAATGTGGCAAAAGGTAAAAAGGTAAAGTACAAAGTGAAGCACCTAGATACAATCTAAACAACTCCACAAGCTCCAACCAATCAAAAATAAACTCTCCCCCTGAAAACAAAAACAGGTACAAATATGCCAAAAACATCTTATATGTACTCCCCCTTTTTGTGACAGAATGCCAAAGGGCAATCAAAATCCATCATCAAAAGGAGGTGGCGATGAAGAACTCCGAAATCGTGCCAAATCTGCTCGCAATCCTCTAATCTAATCCAGAATGTCCACCAAAATCTGTCCTTGAGCTGCCTGAACGGTCAAGACATGATCCAATGTACGTCGAATGTCTGAATCATCCGAAGTAGTCGGTGGAGGAACATCAGTAGCAGCAGCACCACCACCAGAAGTCTCAGTAGCACCTATAGAAAAGGGAGGAGGGGGAACACTACTAGAAGATGCACCTCGAGAGACCGAAGGATTAGCTCTCAGATGAGCAGCCCTCTGTCGAAGGAAGGTAGCACCTAGGGGACCAACAACATAGACAGGCTCACTAGCAGGAAAATTAGCTAGACCAAGGAACAAAAGAATCCTATGAATGAAAATAGGATATATAAGTGCATGTCCTATGGCAGAACTCCTATGAACTTCGTTCAAAGAACGAAGGAACAAGTGAGGAAAACTGATAGATGCACCAGACATAAAAGCATAGAGAAACACACATCGCTTCAAAGGGATGGTGTGGAGATGAGAAATGGGCAACAAGGAATGACACGCAACTCTAAGAAACAAATATGTGGTCTCAGAAAGCGCAGAAGAAGTGATTCAATGATCAGAACCCCACTGGATAGATGATCCAATAATGTGTGACATGACCTCATCAATAGGAGATGACTCATCATAAGGATAGACAAGATCAGTGACAACCGGAACCCCAAAAGCCTCAGCCACTACCCTAGGGGTAATGGTGAACTCAACACCTCGTATCCAACTCCGAACAACGGTATTGGAATCATAGATGTGACATGAGAGGTTAGAGAAGAACTCTCTAATCAAAGTGTTCGGGGGTGGATGATCTATCTCTAAGAGGGACAACCAACCTCTAGATTCAAGATTAGCCCTAATGGCTGGATCGACCTCATCTAGAATCACAGAATGCTCAGCCCAAATCTTACGCTTACTATTAAGTTTCTCATAAGCCTCACGCGAACGCTCGTTCCTAAACAACTGAACCCTAGAAGGAGACACAGAAGGGGTAACGGAACCCTATTAGCTCTAGTATTCCTAGGCGTAGTGCTAGAATTAAGGACCAAGAGCACACAACAAAAATAGTAAAAAGAAACAAAAACAAAACTAAGGGCAGACTGCAAGTTAGCACAGAAAATATAGAACAAGAAGAACTATATGATGCATGAACAGATTAAATGACATGATACATGAGCTAAGGCAGTAAATTAAGTTCAAAATAAGTTTAAACTCACAAAATTGGCTTGAGCATAGAGTTTCCAACTAAAACCCCCCAAAAAATAAAACCACTTGTCAATTTTTTTAAATAAATTGACCAATTGATCATTACACAAGTTAGAAAATAGTTTAGAATGATCAATTACATCAAATCAACAAGCCAATTTCATCAATTTCAACCTAATTGAACAAAATCCCCAAATCGGATTCAATATAAACCCTAAAATTTTCAATTCTTCATAAAACCCCAAATTGATCAAATTAACCCACAACAATCATGAATATAACAATATCCCAACAAAACCCAATGATCAATTTCAGAAAAATAGCCTTGAATCAACAAAAATCCCAAGATTAAAAAGGTTCGAAAATACCCTTTAAATGCATGAAAAAATGCATGAAAACATGAAAATAAGAACAAAAGGAGGGATAAAATGGTCTTATCGGCCTTGAGGGAGGAAAACCTTGCAAAATTGAGGTAGAAAACGACAAAAAAATCTTTGTGCTGCCTTGCCAAGTCGGAGAGAGAAGAAAAGTTTGAAAAAAACTTTTGAAAAGGTGTTTGAATCAGTCAAAGAACTGTTTTTAAAAAACCTGAAACACGATGTTCGATTGATCGAAAAACAGGTTCGATCAATCGAACCAAGCAGAGGCTCACAGAATTTTTAAAACAAGATTTCGATTGATCGAAAATTAGATTGGATCAATCGAAATTCTGGAAAAATTGCTTTTTAGAGAAAAAAAAACTGATTTTTTGAAAGCTTACCTCAAAGTATTGAATATAAGATATAAAAAAATGCATGAGTATGAGATGAAATGCTCTCCCAAAACACAAGATTTAAACCCAATTTTCAAAAAATTTAAATTTTAAACAATCTCCCCCTTTTTTAAAGCAACAAAACAGTTTTGCATAAAACTCAAAGTATTTTTCAAACGTGGTTGGTCAGACCATAAACACACACAATTATATATACAAAGTTTAGCAAGGAGTAACTTATGTTGTGTGTGCAACTAGCAAAAGCCTAAGATACATGTGAGGTGATATGTGAACGGAAATCAACCACAAAGTCTACAAAATTCATCACATAGAATTTAAAAGAGACTATCACCTAAAGAGTTACATCATATAACTCCCACATCTTCTAGAACATAAGCTTGCAATCATGTAAGTTTCTTGAAATTTACCTTATAATATACACACCAATTTTTAATTTAAGTGACTTGGCATTCAGCCTAATAGTACACACAAATTTTTAATTTAAGTGATTTATCATTTAAATCGAGGCTTCACCTTATGTTCTTTTTGTGCATGTGCTACACTTTCTCGAGCACAAAATCTTATGATATGCACTAAGGTGTTCATGATTGGCTAGTGAACAGTGGTGAGATGGTTATTTATGCATTTCTCAAAAGATTCAAGTCCGACAGTCAAATAACATGTGACTTCAAGATAAAGACAAAGTGATAAACACCATAAACATTTTTCCCACACAACATGTTCTACAAAGCTTCCACTAGTGAAGTGCAATAAATAAGCTCATCAAAGGTAAACAAAGTACAATAGACGTGTCATGTGAAAATAAATTGACCAACCTTGTTTTTAAAAACAAAGAGAATAGTACAAGAACAACAATGTGCTTTATTTTTCCTTCCCTTTTTTTTTTTTTTTAAATTATATTAAAAAAAACACCTAGAATGGAATGCATGAATGTAATGCAATGCAACTCCTAGAGACAAAAAAAGAAAAACACAAAAACCAAAGAACAAAGAACAATGGTCACAAAGGGAAAGCAATGAAGCACAAGGACCATGTCAGAAAGACTCAGTTAGTTTGAGTTTTTTGCATCCAAAACTTTTTAGATGCACCATGAGCATTGGAGTTTGTATTCACATTAGAGTGATTTCCAACTCCAAGATTGGAATAAATGTTGAGCGCCTTTACCAATTCACTAATAAGTGCTATAGGATCTTGTGCTTGAGGCACTGGTACTTTTGGCTTATTTGCTCTCTTAGTAGCTTGCAGCTTGTAACAGTTTGGACGAATATGTCCAGACTTCCCACAAAAATGACACACCCAAGCAGGCTTACCATGCATCTTGTCCTTAGAAAGGGTAGACTCCTTAGGTTTAGACTCTTTCGGATCAACCCTAATCTTCCTAGATGGTGAAACTTCTATGGGTTTGACAACCTCACTAACAGGGGATTTGACAGTTTCACTCACAACTTCACTCACAGAAGGTTCAGAAGAAGATGAAAGAACAAAGTGTGTAGAATGCGGAGCAGACACAGAGATGCTTTCAACAAAACCTATTCCAGATTTGTCAGAAAGAGACTTTTGAACACCAAGCAGTTGATCAAGTTTAGAACTAGCAGATCTAGCAACAGATAAATCAAGTTCCAAAGATTTAACTTTATCAAGCAATAACATATTCTCAGTTTTCACATTGTTCAAAAGTTCATTAGCATCAAACAGTTTAACAAGCAGATTCTTCTTATCAAGCTCAAGAGATTCAATTTTCTTCAGGCCAAGTTCAACATTCATAGCATCCTTTGCAGCAATTTTGCAAAGTTTATTGTAGGCCTCTTGAAGATCTTCGTCTTCAGAGAGTTCCCCATTAGAAAGGTTCTCTTTAGCAGATGTGCTTTCATTCACTACAGCAGTAGCTGTGAAAGCAATGAAGTTTCCATCCTCGTCATATTCTGGCTCATCATCAGAAACTTCACCATCACTAAGGGTTACAGCCATAGCCTTACCCTTAGACTTCAAGTAAGTAGGACATTTAGATTTCATATGACCATACCCTTGACATCCAAAACACTGAGGACCCATAGAATTATTAGAAGATTGACCTACTTTTTCTCTAGGTTTGTCATTATTGTTAACCTTAGTGAGATCATTCTTCCTAAAATTTCTAGGTTTAGCAGTGTTCGCACCTTTTGCCTTTCTATTGTTATTTCTGAGAAAGTTTCTAAAGTTCTTGACAAGGTAAGCAATCTCTGTAGCAGAGAGCTCATCATCAAATCCACCAACCTCTATATCATCAACTGACTTAAGAGCCATTGATTTGGATTTGCTAGTTTTGGGTAGGTCCAACTCATAAGATTGAAGAGATCCTACAAGTTCATCAACAGGGATGGAGTCCACATCCTTACTCTCAGTTATGACAGTCACCTTGGGTCTAAAATTCTCAATCAAGGATCTATGAATCTTCCTAACAATTTTAGGTTGATCATAGATTTCACCCAAGTTATAAGCAGAATTAGTAATATCATTCAGTTTAGCATAGAATTCATCAAAAGATTCATCATCAGACATCCTAATGCTTTCAAATTTAGAGGTTAATTATTGCAATTTATTGATTTTGACAGCCTTTGTGCCTTCATGCACAGTTTGTAGGATATTCCAAGCAGTATGAGCAACCTTAACATTTGAGATTCTCTTAAATTCCTCCATAGAAACAGCGTTAAAGATAGCATTCATAGCCTTGCTATTGAACGCAGCTGCTTCTTTTTGAGAAGTTTGCCACTCACTAACAGGAGTAGTGGGCTTCTCCCATCCGTATTCAATGGAGTTCCAGACTCTCTCATCAATGGATTTCAGGAATGCTTTCATCCTTACTTTCCAATAAGCATTATTATTCCCATCAAATTGAGGAGGAATAACCAGAGAGTGTCCGTGTTCCATGACAACAGGGGTCAAGGATTAGCTCAAAGATCAAAGGATCAACAACAAAAGAACTACCCGCTCTGATACCACTTGTTAGTTTTTAGACCCCTTAAAATACAATTGGATCAACCTAGGAATTTAGCCAAGTTGTTACTTAGTCAAATTAATTAAATCTAGGTTAACACAATCAAATAATCATATCAAGTAAAACAGCGGAAAGATAAATAATACAAAGATATGATCACCCAAGAAACCAAACCGGTAAAAACCTAGGGAGGATTTAACCTAGTTGTCCTCAAAGTAAACTTGAATCCACTATCTTGAAAGAATCAAAGTTCATACCATAAGACTTACAAGCCCCCACGCTCGACTTCTTATTGCTACCCACCAGTAGAACTTACTGACACGACCACGTGCAAACTCTGAATTCACGGACTCCTTCTTTCTTGGATTCTCTACCAAATACAAGCACACCCGCTTGTGTTTTCTTTAAGCTTCAATGGCAACAACTGGAATGATCATCAAGGTGTAGAAAATTCTTCTCCTTGAAAACCCTAAGTTTATGTGAAGGAAACCTTCTCAAAGATCGCACAAGAGATTCACATAAACCGCAATATGAGCCACCAAAAAACGTGGCTAGGGTTTCCCTTATATACCTAGGGTAAATTAGAAACCCAAACCAATTAAAACACTTAGGGCTAAGTTGGAAATTCCAATTAAAAAAACGTCAGACACGATTTTCGATTGATCGAGCATAAGCTTCGATCGATCGAAATGTACTAAAAAAGTTTTTTTAATTTGCATAGTAGTTTATTCTAACTTTACAACAAAGAACCAACTTTGAGCACTTCTAAAACAACTTAAATACATTGTTTTGATCATAGTTTGCCAACAATACAAATTAGGATTCTAAATACATAAAACCTAAGTTTTTAGAACCTAACATATTAGAATCTTTATCACATCATATATATATATATATATATATATAAAAGCTCCCATAAAAGCAGATACTTTGTGTGGGAGAAATCTAAATTTGTGTAGCTTGACTATTTGACATCATATTATATTAGTTGTCTTTCTAGTCATGCTGATGTCCATAGCAATGTTTTAAACTCATTTTTCCAGCTAGAAAACAAAGTTCACAGGAATTTTTAAAATTCAACTACGTCGGTTTTTTCCGTGATTACAAGATGGAAATACTTTTCTTCCTAGAGTTTTATTCAGTAGATTATTAATATTGTCTCCGTCAATTAAGCCAGGATTGAACAGACTAGCATAAGGTTTTAGTCTAACTACTGGACTTTTCAAAGTTAGCCATGAAGACCAAGCAATACCTCTAATGAAATTATCAGAAAAAAAAAAAAACAAGTGCGTCCATAAGCGCAAGTAGTTTTCCACATGCATAGGAACTCTCAATTAGGGTAGGCCTTATTGAAGGCATTGTCTCGTAATAGTGCATTTGAGGAGCACAGATGGATTTTAATTTTTGAGAAAGTAGCGGAAAGTGGGTGGAAAACTTTTGCTGAAACTGACCTGAGCTTTACCTTTTTTTAAAAATTTAATTTAATTTTTAATTTTTGGTTTTGTCTACTGTTAGACTTAATACTTCCCTAAAATCTTTGTTTGCGAACTTGTGTTTGAAATAACTAAATGTTAGGTTTTAGACCCAAGAAAACACAGTTTGTTTAACCTAATAAATTAGTCAAGTTATTTATTTTTTTTAATTTTTTATACAAGATAGAATTCTATTCTAACTTAATCTAAGTGTATATGTGTGTGAATCTCCCTCTTGGAGACTTGAACCCCGGCTCTTGCCTCCTAGATCTTACAAAAAATCGCACCAAGGGTATGCGGTGGTAGCCAAGTTGTTACTTAAATTAATTATGCAAGCCTAGGTTAAACAATAATCTAGGCTTTTATTTTTCTGTTGTGTATGATATGTTTGATTATTATTTAACTTTTTTTTTTGGAAAAAAAAAAAAGAGGTTAAACAATAATCAAACATATCATACACAACGGAAAAAAAAAATAACACAATAATATGATGACTTAGGAAAATCAATAAAACTTCAAGGTAAAAAACTTGGGAGGATCTATCTTAAGAGAACAATTCACTATATCAAATTGAGATTTACAATCAAGAATACCAATTTGTAGTAAATCTAACACAGTTACCAAACTAAGCTCTGAACTCCTCAAACTTCTTTGATTTGGATTTGCTCTCACATGAACCACCTATTCATATCTTGATCTTTAGTACGCTTGATAGTTGAAGGCTTGACTGCAACTTGAATCCACCAGAACTAGCAATATGGATTTGATTTCCAGTAGATACTTGAAAGAGTTAGAAGGTACAGAACCTCATGGATCTCACAAGAGTAACTCTAAAGATTTGAAAAACGTGTATTAGGTTTTTTCTTTTATACCTAGCAGTGTTGGACTCAAACCCTAAAAGTTTTGCAGGTTGTTAGGCTTCAAATAAAATTCTGCAGATTGCAGTTCAATCGGTTGAGGCTTCTCTTTGATCAGTCAAGTTTGACAGTTTTTCAATTCTTCTTTTTGTAGCTTGTACTTTCTTGAATCTCGAATTGTTTCAAGTTGTATCATAAAACATCAAGTTTGTGAATCAAGTAAATAACACAAAAATAAAGAAAACACTTAAATAAAGCTAAATCCCTCTAAATACAAATACTCCCCCTAAGTACAAGAACTCTTCCCCTATCCTACTTTACTCCCCCTTTTTGTTATGAATTGCAAAAGGAAATCAATTCAATCATCCAAGGGTGAAGGTGGGGAAAAAGAACTCCTATACTCATTGAACTCAATTCTCAAAGTAGCAACATCTGTAATCAGTGAGTCCAAAATCTGTCCATGGGTTGCTTAAGTCATCATGAAGGTCTCCATCATGGTGTAATGTGACGAATGAGTCCCTAGTACTCTCTCTAGCATGGAGCGAAGGGATGGGTGCAGCTCCAGAAATACCAACAGCAGGGGTATCCTTATCCTTAACATCAACAACAACTATAGGATCCACAGATGGATCAATCTATATATCTCCTTGAGGAGGATCCACTTTTTGTCACTTTCCCTTAGCTTATTGCTGGAGTCTTTTTGGTGCTCAACTTTGCTTCAAAATGGTTGCTCCAATGGGTGCTATCTGAGAGACAAGCTCAAAAGAGGAGGTACACTTAAATCCTTGATGTTCTAAGATCCTAATGATAGAAACTGGGCAGAAGAGATCATGTTTCTTGAAAGTATTTCTATTGACATCTGCTGTGGTCTAAATGAAAAGAGAAGGGAGACACATAGAGGCACTGGTAACAAGGGCATACAAGAATATACAACGATAAATAGTAATCATAAGTATATGAGAGATATGATAGATACTATTACAAGCAATTCTAAACAAAAGATAGTTTTCCTCATTGAGTTCACTAGACTCAAGTCTAGGCTCATCTTCCCATGTCATTGGTTTGCCACATAGAAGTGACATGACATC
Organism: Quercus wislizeni; assembly: GCA_023055345.1. Classification (NCBI taxonomy): domain Eukaryota; kingdom Viridiplantae; phylum Streptophyta; class Magnoliopsida; order Fagales; family Fagaceae; genus Quercus; species Quercus wislizeni. Next base: position 37,577,971 of record JALGQJ010000004.1, read on the forward strand.
ACTAAGAAAGGGAGGGTCAGTGTATGGATAAGTAGGGTGATAGACCGTAGGAACAGTGAGAGCATCAGCCATTACTTTTTTAGTGATTCGATACTCATCATCACCCTTAATCCAAGTAGTTAAGAAGTGACCACCAGTTGTAGCAAAGTGGATAGACATGTTAGAGTAGAACTCTCTAATTATGGTTGTAGGAGGAGACACTAAGTCTGAACAAATGGACAACCAACCCCTAGACTCTAGATTTTGTTGAACAAAAGGGACCAACTCATCTAAGTTAACATTTCTCTCACTCCAAATAGACCTAAATTTGATCAAGGTATCATATATCTCAAAATTCTTGAAGGAATGGAACCTAGTGGAATCAAAGACTTTACTAGAGGAGGTACTTTTGGAGACTCTTAGCGGTGGTTTTCTTAGGAGCCATTTCTAAGTTCTAAGAGGGAGGAATAGAAATAAAAATACAAAGAAAACACAAGGATAGACTGCACTAGAGAAATAAATAGGATATAGGAATGTAATCTTGAAATCTACATGATGTATGATGCATATACTCATATGATGCATGAAACTAATGCATTAAGGTGTTCAAAATCAAAAAATTTTGAAAACTGCTCAACAAAATCAAGTTTTATGAAAATCCCCAATTAATGAAGTACATAAACCCTAATATTTCAAAAACACACAAATTGAGCAATTGATCATCACAACATGTATAGAACATATTATAAACAATCAATAACAAGGATAAATTTTACCCAGTTGAACAAAATCCCCAGTTTTCTCAAGAACACATGAACCCTGTAAGGTTGAATTTTATCAACCATTTTGTTGGCTTTATTCCGTGTTAAATTTGCTTGTATTTTAACAATTAGTAACCCTGTATTTAGGTGTGATTCATGTAAGGGTAGTGAGTAAGAAAGTGAAAATAAATGCTCAAGATTGTGCAAAGAAACAGGGACTCGCGACTAGATCTCGCGGGTGGCTCGCGGCTTGCAAGCCGCTAGAAGTTGCACACGTGCCAAGCACGCCAAAAGTTGAAGCGTCATGCCAGCTAGAGCACTACAGGACAAAAAGTACAGTCTGGCCATTCAGTTACCTCGCGGTTGGAACTTGCGATTGAATCAAGCCGCGAGTCCAAGTCGCCAACTAGCTCTGTTTTGAAAAACCTGACTCTTCACATTCCATTCTCACCCCATTATAAATAACCCTTATACCCACGAAATGTAGAGAGGTTCCAGAGAGAATATTGAAAGAGAAACCTTAGAGAAAAACAAGATTGACTCATCCACAATCTTCACATAGAACTTCTTCAAATTCTTCCATTATCTTCCTCTCCATTGTTAAATTCTTGAGAGGTACATTACCAAAACCTTTTCTCACCATACCCATATTTGTGAGAAGGATGTTTGATGCTTTGGGAAGCAGTTAAGAAGGGACCAATTTCATATTGATAGATGCTATGGCCAAGTAGCGGAATTTGGGAAGCTAAAGAAGAAATAGGTTCGGTGGAACCTCGTTGGAGTAGGTGCATGGAGGGCTTAGGTACATTGGGTAGATTAGGCTTGGAGGGTATTCTGCTGTTCATGTATCCCAACTACATTCTTTAGTGGATTATTTACCGCTTGGAGGGTGGCAAAGAGGTTTTACACCGAGGGCTTCGGTTTCCTCTTTGATAACACATCATGTGTTGTCCTTGTGTTTGCATCTCTCATCCCTTAATCTTTGCCATTTAATTTCTGTTGTGGATGTGATTTTATTTAGTTTACATTGTTTATCAATTCTGTGTTAAACTTGTGTTCATATTCCGCACATTAATTGTTTGACATTAAGCTTGAATTGGTAATTTGTAAATTGGGGGTCTAAACGTTTATAGTGTTTTATACAGTAATTGAACTTTCAATTGGTATCAGAATGGGTTCACTTAGATTGGTTTCATTACCTTAGTGTGATTCTTGACCCCATATTGAGATGGACCGATCTCAATCTTTAAATGCTCCACCATATTTTGATGGTAGCAATTATGCCTTTTGGAAGGTGAGGATGAGAGCATTTTTGGGCTCTATAAATGAGGCTGTTTGGGATGCTATTGAAATAGGTTGGACAAAGCTTGAGGCATTCAAATCCACTTGGGATAAGGCAGCCCTTGCGGCATCAAATACTAATAGCAAAGTTCTTAACGCAATTTTTTGTGGTGTGTCCCCAGATGAATTCCATCAGATTTCTCATATCACCATGGCGTAGGAAGCATGGAGACCACTTATGAGGGTACAAAGAAAGTTAAGGAAACAAATCTACAGATGCTGACTACCCGGTTTGAGGAGCTCAGGATGAGGAAGGATGAGTCATTTGACTCTTTCTATAGTAAGCTAAATGAAGTGGTCATCAGCAAGTTTAACTTGTGAGAGAAAACAGAGGACTTGAAAGTTGTAAGAAAAATTCTTCGTTCATTACTGGAGAGTTTCTGTGCAAAGGTGATTGCAATTGAGGAGAGCAAAGACCTTGATGAAATCAAAGTCCAAGAGCTGATTGGTTCTCTTCAAATGTATGAGCTTTCATTACCAAATCAAAGAAAGAGCAAATCACTTGCTCTTAAGATGACAAATGAAAGGGTAGACGCTTATGGTTCATCGAATGAGGATGTAGTCGAAAAGGATGTTGCCTACCTTGCAAAAAATTTCCGCAAATTTATAAAGTTCAAGAATAGTGAGAAATTTGGTGATAAAGGGAAATTCATGAGTTCCGAAAAGGAGAAGAAGGACTTCAAAAAGAGAGAAGGGAAGGAGTCCCAATCTACTTAAGGAGTCACTTGTTTTTAATGTAATGGACATGACCATTTCAAAAAAGAATATGCTAATTACTTGAGATCGAAGTGCAAGGTGTATGCCACCACTCTTAGTGAATCAGATTCCTCCACCTCCAATTCTGAGGATAGCTGTGATGAAGAAGGGAATTTCTCAGCATTTATGATTGTTGCTCATGTCAAGTCTTTGGAGAACTTGAATTTGCTTGTAGAAGAGCTTGGGGAGCATAGTGATAAGGAATTCATGGGAATTGTAGAAGAATCGGATGCTGAAGAAGATGAAGATATAGCTGGTCTTAGAGAAAACTACAATTCTTTACTTGAAAAGTCAAGGGAATATGCAAGGGTGTCCAAGGCAGCTGTGAAAAAGATGAAGAAAGCTGAGGAGGACTATAGAAGTCTTTTAGTGAGATATAAGGAGGCCAAGTGTGAGATAGAGACGCTAAATGGTGAACTAACCGAAGCTTACACCAAGGTGAAATTTCTTGAGCTTGAGGTGGTTCAAGCAAATGCCAAGGTATAGCGAGTCTCCATAAAGAAGCTTGATGATGTCCTTTCCTCTCAGAAGACCTTTTCTGACAAAACCGGATTAGGATACACTAGAGAAAGTAGTTTAGCTGTGAACATCTCCTAAGAAGTAAAGTTTGTGATGTCCAAAGAGCTGATTGTAGATGCCTCTACTGTTGAAAAGAAAAATGTTGAGAAGAAGAAGAATGTATCTGACCAACGGGTGTTGAACAGGCCCTGTAATCAATCTGTGGTCAAGTCTGTAGCCAGTGCAAAATCTCTTCCACGATCGCAAAAAGGTCCTAGAATGAACCATCTGTGTCATCACTATGGACTTCAAGGGCAAGCCCGACCAAATTGTCATAAGCTGAGAGCATTGAGGAATGCAACATGTCCATGCATTAATGATCCCGAAAATGATGGACGTGATGAAGATGATTGGTGCATTCATCAACTGCTTGACGAGTGGGTGAAGAAGGGTACTCATGCATAAGCATTACAACATGTCCATGCATTAATTCTTCCTATATTGTCTGACTATGTTTGGTTGTGTGCTTGTTGGTTGTTTAAGTTGTCGGTTGTTTGAGTTGTCAACTAGTTTTTTGTTTGCTTTTGCATTAAATGTTTTTACATTGTTGTTTTTCATCAATCTTTTCTTTCTCATGTGTCAAAAATCTAAAAACCATATAAAAGGTAGAAAATCCAAAAAGTTTGATCGACATTATTGAGTTTTGTCTCAAAATATGTTTTTCCTTGTACCTTTGAGCAAATGGCTTTGTGCATCAATAAGCATAGCTTGTTTCCTATGCACTCATATCATTGTGAGAGAATTTTTGAAATCTATGTGACTGTTGTAAATAGATCTTCAACCTTGTTAGAATGACTAGTGAATGATTTTGTTGATCTTAAGACATGCATAGACTTGTGCCTATATATCTTCCCACTCTTTTATTTATTTATTTTTTTCTAAAAGAGCTCATCAAATGTAAATCTCCATATGAAAAGAGATATTGAGATACAAAAGCCTGTCGCACATACTAGTATTTGACTAGGAAAAAGAGAAAGCGACCAAAAATTAAATTGTATGATGCCCAAAAAGCCAAATGCTAACTTATCAAAGTGAAATATCAAAAATTTCTGGCATTGATCTTACAATGAGATGTGTTGATTCAAAAAGATCAAATGATATGTTGTTCATGGAGTCAAATGAAAAGCTTCAAAGATATTGTACTCAAGTTTATGTGGGAGGTCATATATACATATTTCTATAATTGAGATGAGTCACATTATCTAGTGCTAGTTATGTATGCCTTGTTTGAATTGATCATTGAAGCTTCACATTAGACTAAGGACTATCTCATTTTTGATATTCACACACAACACACATGTTTATGCTCAATGAATGTCATATTCATTTGTGTGATTGTACTTGATTAAATGTGTTTTCACATGCTCAATCCTTGTTGATCATATACAAAAAGATTTTTGAGTATTTTAGTTGTTTTTTGAGAGTCTTTTGTTTTTGCAAAAATGTCAAAAATTTCAAAAACAGTGTTGCCCTGTTTTGGCGACTCAGTCGCGGGTTGGTCCAGTCACATGTCCCAATCGCGAGCCCACACAGAGATTTTTCGCGGCTCACTAGTCAATGCCTCAATCGCAAAAAATACTTAGAATATTTTTCAAAATTTGGGTTTTTAATGTTCCTTGTGACTCAGTTTGGCGACTTGTTCGCGGGTGGAAGGTCCAGTCGCGAGGAGACTTAGAGATTTTCGTGGTTTACCTCGCAACTTCCTTGCAGGTAGAAATTCCAGTCGCGAAAAAAAAAAAAAAACACTTAGATAAATTTTTCAAAATTTTTGTCTTGAGTGTTCTGGCGATTGGCCATAGCGACTTGCTCGCGATAACTTAGTCACGAAAATCGCGTGTTTTACGCAAATAGGTCAGTTTTTAAATGTTTTTAGTTTTTCCCTCAAACTTCTGTGACTATTCATTGTCTTCCTTAATTGAAACTCTCTCAAACTCCCTGTGTCACTCTCGAAGAACCTCCATTTTTACATCATTTCAACCACATTCTTTAAGAAAATGTAAGGGTTTTCTTATTATCTTATAGCATTTCATGTTTGTAGCATGTGCTTTCTTGATTTCTGTGTTGTTGTTTGAGTTGTGTGACATATGTTATTCATGTATGGAATGGGTTTACACTATTGGGCTAGCTAAAGGGATTTTGTTGATTCTAGTGATTTGATACTTGCTTCACTTGTATTCTTGACTGTTGCTCTGTGCATATCATTTTCATGGTAGAATGTCACAATGACAGACATTTGTGGCTTTGTGATTAACCATAGTTTACAGTGAACTGAACTGTGTATGTTTATTCATCATTGCTGAACATCTGTTACATGTTTTAGTATACATTGCTTCAGTGTTGTTCATTCTCGCATACTGCTGACTAGGTTCATGTACTATGTTTAAGTGATATCTTGGTCTAAATTTCCATGAGTCTCCAATTTTTGACTATCGTGAATCTAATTATGTTGATGTTCGTGTCATGTGTCTGTGCACTTGGATCTTTGCTGTGCGTTTGTTCCTCTGCAGATGTCTCACAGATCTTCCAAAGGAAAAGAGATTGTATTTGGTGTTTCATCATCCCCTGTTGCTAAACGAACTCCTCTCTCATCTCAGTCATTTAAAGACTCAAACCGTGAGAGGTTCAAAACTTCTCTTGATTCACAAACTCACTCAAGCATATTTGAAGATGCTACTTCCATAGTGGAACGAGTGGTAAGATTTGACACTTTAGGGACAACTTTTATCCCTAGAATCTTTGAAGCTAAAGATTGGGCCAATCTGTTCGAGAATTTCGAAGACACGATGGAAGAGTTGGTTAGGGAATTCTTCTCAAATGCCAGATACATTGGAGTTGAGTTAAAATGCTGGGTAAAAGGAAAAGAGTTTTCCATCAATTCGAACTACATAGCTAAGGTCCTTCGCATCACTAGACTTGAGGATGTGGACCTCACCCCTTGTGATGATCGAACTCCTAAGATTCAAGACATTCTGCAAGCTCTTGGGCCTGATCATGAAGTCTCCAGTAAAGGCACATCTATAAACACTACAAAGTTTGCTCCTGAGTTGACCACACTGAAGCCAATCATGTTCTCCAATCTCTACCCGTTGTCGAACACTGCTTTCATCAATCTTGGAAGAGCTCAATTCCTATGTGATCTTATTATAGGAGCCCTGATTAATATATGTGCCCATATCTTCTAGACCATTGGGAAGACAGTGGCTCGATCAGCAACACGAGCATGTATTCCGTTTTACAGTCTCATCATAAAGATCATACTTCTTGAAGGTGTCAATCCCCCATCAGATGGAAAATTGATGAACCGTCCTCGACCAATATCCATGGTAACTCTCCAAGCTAGCAAGAGTGACTCCTCTAAAACACCAAAGAGTGAACACATAACTCTTGCTACAACATGTGCTCATAGGTTAGATACACCTGTGCATACCGCGACTTTCTCTCCTATCACCCCTGAGTTACAGCCGACTAGCAATCAGCCAGAACAGTCTTGTCCTCAAGTTGATAGGTTGGGTATTTTGTTTGAAACTCTTCATATGCGCATTACCGGAATTGAAAGACTTATCTTCTCCACCAACAATCAAGTTCAATTGTGCCTCACGACCATGGAGAATCAGCTAGATGCTATTCAGCAAAAGCTAGAGGACAGTCTTTAGCTATTCGTGCCAAAAAGGAGGAGAGCTTATAGTAAGGGGGAGAGCAACACAAAGGGAAGTGTGCATAGTAAAAAAGGGGAGTTGTGTGCTCAAGAGGAGAAAGTTGTCATATACACTCACACATACCTTTAGACATATTGCTTAACTTTGTCTAGCCTAGTTTATCAGTTATTTACTTATAGTTTTCTATTGTCTTTACAAACTCTTGGTTTTGTCTAGCTGTGTTACTTGGGTTATTGTTTTGATTTAAAACTCATGGATCTGTTTTACTTTTAAAACACTTATGTTACTTTGGTTTGATAATATTTAAAGTTATTTTTCAATATATTGTGTTTTGTGTTTGTGCCATGTTGCTTTTGTAAGCTTTTAGGGTTTGTTTCCATGAGTGATTTGTAGGCTTTTATGGTTTGTACCATGCTATGCAGCCTGTAGGTTTTGTTGCCTAATACTTCTAGTTAAATGTTATGCATTTTCTTTAAGTATTCTCACTCTTGTTCCCTTGTAGGATTTTGTTCCTAGATGCATATACTTTATGTATTGTGCATTGGTTAAGTGTTGGGCATGCAAGTGATTTGCATTAAGCTTATTGGCTTGTATGTCCGGATGTTCATTCCAAGTGTGAATGAGCATTGTGGTCTCTATTTTATAGTGATTGCCTGTTTGGTCAAGCCATGGTTTATTTCTTATTCCATTTTACTTGATGGCATTGTGCTTGTCTCATATGCAATTACAAGTTTTTCTACATACAATGATGATACTGTGTTGTTATGTTTCAGGAGATTCTTGTTCATATGATTCAAAAGCTTATCAGATTCTAGAGTTAGGTGTAAGTGAGTTTTGTTCAACTGTTCCCTACTCACATTTTAAGTCTAGAGTTTGTTTTAGGGTTTTGTCACAGAATAGCCAAAGGGGGAGATTGTAAGGTTGAATTTTATCAATCATCTCGTTGGCTTTATTCCGTGTCAAATTTGCTTGTATTTTAGCAATTAGTAACCTTGTATTTAGGTGGGATTCATGTAAGGGTAGTGAATGAGAGAGTGTGAAAAAATGCTCAAGATTGTGCAAAGAAATAGGGACTCGTGACTGGATCTCGCGAGTGGCTTATGGCTTGCAAGCCGCCAGAATTTGCACATGTGCCAAGCATGCCAAAAGTTGAAGTGTCATGCCAGTTGGAGCACTACAGGACAAAAAGTATAGACTAGCCGTTCAGCTACCTCGCGGCTGGAACTCGCGACTCAATCAAGTCGCAAGTCCAAGCTGCCAGCCAGCTCTGTTTTGAAAAACCTGACTCTTCACATTCCATTCTCACCCCCAATATAAATACCCCTTATACCCATGAAATGTAGAGAGCTTCCAGCAAGAATATTGAGAGAGAAACCCTAGAGAAAAAGATTGACTCATCCACAATCTTCACATAGAGACTCTTCAAATTCCTCTACTCTTTTCCTCTCCATTGTTAAATCCTTGAGAGGTACATTACTAAAAGCTTTTCTCACCATACCTATATCTATGAGAAGGCTGTTTGGTGCTTTGGGAAGCAGTTAAGAAGAGACCAATTTCATAATGGTAGATGTTGTGGTCAAGTAGCGGAATCCGGGAAGCTAAAGAAGAAATAGGTTCGGCGGAACCTCGTTGGAGTAGGAGCTTGGAGGGCTTAGGTACATTGGGTAGATTAGGCTTGGAGGGTCTTCTGCTGTTCATGTATCCCAACTATATTCTTTAGTAAAATATTTACCGCTTGGAGGGCGACGGAGAGGATTTACTCCAAGGGCTTCGGTTTCCTCTTCGATAACACATTGTGTGTTGTCCTTGTGTTTGTATCTCTCTTCCCTTAATTTTTGCCATTTAATTTCTGTTATGGACGTGATTTTATTTGGTTTAGATTTTTTATCAATTCTGTGTTATGCTTGTGTTCATATTCTACACATTAATTGTATGATATTAAGTTTGAATTAGTAATTTGTAAATTAGGAGTCTAAACGTTCATAGTGTTTTATACACTAATTGAACTTTCAAACCCTAATTTCGAAATTTTCCAACAAACATGAAAATTTTGAAATTAAAGCGTAGGAATCATGGTATTATCATGCATACACAAAACCCATTGACCATTTTAAATCAAAACACTCAAAATCGTCAAAATCCTCAATTTTTCTATGTTCCCCATTCTTAGAAATTTAAATGATTTATGCATGAAAAGATGTAATTTGATAAAAAAGAAAGGGTAAAAGAGTCTTAGTAGATGTGCAAAAGAAAACCCTTGAAACTTTGACTCAAAAAGGATAATTTTTTTTTTTTTTGTTTTTTGTTTTTTGTTTTTTAAGTTCTAAGAGTAATCACGAGGAACTGAAGAAAAATGATAGGATAGTACAAACTAATGTCTGATCTATCAAAACCTTAAAATTTGAAAATTTTGAATTTCGATCGGTTGTGAGGAATCGAGCATCAATCAATAAAGATTTCTGGGAAATTTCAATTAATCAAGCATCGATCAGACATCAATCGAACCAGGCAGAGAGTTTTGACCTAAAATTTGGACATTTTCGATCAGTCGAGAATCAGATTTGATCGATCAAACCAGTGAAAAATTTTCGAATTTTGGAAATTTTGCAAAGAAACATCTCAAAAGCAATTTTTATGACATGAAATGCACATGAACACATCAAGAAAATTTCAAACACATTTTGCACTCAAGTTCTCAAACTTAAAAACAAACAAGAAGTAAAAATCACTCGATTTAAAACTTCTACACTATTTTTCCTCAAATTCCACCAAAAAGAAGAAAAGTGTATTTTCTCACATCAATTCATATGCAATTAAAGATGACTAGACTAGACAACACACATAGTCTGATGTACAAGATTAGCAAAGATTTGCGTGAAGTGTGTACAACTAGTAAGTGTACAAAACACAAGATAGGTGATTTTTGGATAGAATTTACTCAATTTTTCTACATTACCAATCACATTGGTTTGAGCATGACTATCACCTAAAGAGTTACATCCTATAACTCCCACATCTCCTAGAAAAATGCTTGTAATCATATTTTAAAAAGCATTTTGATTCTTTTTCTTTTTATCTTTTTCTTTTAAGCACAGTTATACATATCATGCATGGGTATATAAGAGAGAGAAAAGAAAATCACTTTTTTAAAAACACCTTTTTCTTGTTGTACAAGTTCTACACCTTACCGAGTACAACTTTTATGATTTGCACACAGATATTTATGATTGGCGAGTTACAATGGTGAGATGATTATTTATGCCTTTCTCCGAGGATATTTTAGTCCTTATGATCAAAATATGTGACATTAAAATCAAGATCGTTTGAATAAAGATTAAATACAAATCACACAATAAAGCATAAAGTAGCACAAACTAGTAAAGTGCAAAACAAAGCTTATCAAAGCTAAATAAGGTACACAGTAATGAATGCAAAGTTTCATTGGCCATCCTTAATAACACACTAAATGGTGTGCCATAATTTTTTTTTGTTGTTTTTGATTTAAAAAATAAAAATAAAAAAATTCTAATCCACCTAGAATGAAACGCAGAAAATTAAATCCTAAACAAAACATTTTGCCCAAAGAATCAAGAGATAAAGCACAAGGACTATGTCAAACAGGCTCATTTATGACGAGTCTTTTGCATCTACATCGTCTTAGATGCAAGCTTGAAATTGGAGTTCTTAGACAAGTGAGATTGATGTTCAAATTCAGAATTAGCATAGAGGCTAAAAGTTTTTACCAATTCATGAATAAGTGTCATTGGATCTTGTGCTTTTAGCACAAACACTTTTTGTTTGGTTGCTTGCTTTCTAGCTTGCAACTTGAAGCAGTTAGGGCGAGTATGCCCAACTCCACCACAAAAATTACAAAATTACTGAGGCTTGTGTTGTTTCTTAGCAATAGGATGAGCAAAATTACTTAGCTTTGGTGTCACTTAAATCTATCATGATTCTCCTAGTGGCCAGAATTTCTTCCTTATGAACTCTTACTTCCAGTTTAGGCACAGAAACAAGAGGAACAAACTTATTTTGAGTCAACAAAGAAGAAGAACCACTCTTAACATAACCTAACCTAAACTTATTAAATGATGATTTTTGAACACTCAACATGTTATCAAGCTTAAAAATAGAAGTCCTACCCAGTTGTTCTCTAGCAACATTCAATTCAGTTTCTAGTCCCTTAACCATTTCAATCGAAGTCATGTTCTCAATCTTAATAGCATTGATCAATTCATTAGCATAAAAAAAATTGATTAAAAGGTTTTTCTTTTAGAGTTCAAGAATGTCAATCTTTTTCAAAGATAAGTCAGCATTTATGGCATCTTTTGTTGCATTCTTGCATAGCTTATTATAAGCTTCTTGCAAGTTAGCATTTTCAGAGAGTTCCTTATCAGAAGGACTCTTAACATTTTCCTCAATAGATTCATCTACTACAGCAATAACAGTGAAGGCATTGAACTTACCTTCTTGATCACTATCAGACTCGTGATTAGATTCCTCATCGTCACTAAGAGTGACAGCCGTTGCTTTCCCCTTAAACCTCAAGTATGTAGGACATTCAACTTTAACATGACCATAACCTTGACACCAAAAACTTTGTTTTGCCTAAAGAGTTGCTAGAAGATTGACCAACCTTATCTTTATTAAAGTTAGGTTTTTCAGATCAATCACCTATAGGTTGTTCATGCTTCTTCACATTCTTATGGCCAGCAAAGTTTTTGTTTCTTGCAATTTTATTATTATTTTTCAAAAAATTCCTAAACTGTTTAGCAAGATAGGATATTTTAGTAGAAGAAATCTCATAATCAAAAGCATTATCATCAACATCATCTACTGATTTCAAGACCATAGATTTGGACTTGTTGATCTTAGGTAAATCAAACTCATAGGTTTGAAGGGATCCAACCAATAATTCATTCACACGGATTGTATCCACATCCTTGCTCACAGTAATGGCAATGACTTTGGGCCTAAAGTCTTTAGTAAAGGATCTTAAGATTTTTCTAACTATCTTAGGTTCCTCGTAAACTTCACCCAAATTAAAAGGCAAAGTTTACTATGCCATTGAGTTTAGCGTAAAACTCATCAAAAGTCTTATCTTCTGCCATTCTGATATCTCAAACCTAGAAGTTAACTATTGCAATTTATTGATTTTCACAACTTTGGTTCCTTCACGCACAGTTTGTAAGATATTCCATGTACTGTGTGCTAACTCTACATTAGATATCTTTTTGAATTCTTCTAGGGAAACATCATTAAATGTCGTATTCATTACCTTACTATTAAAGCTAGCTACTTCCTTTTGAGCATCAGTCCATTGAGCCCAGTTTGTTTAACATAATAAATTAGCCTAGTTGTTACTTAGGTTAATTATGCAAGCCTAGGTTAAGCAATAATCAAATATATCATACACAGTGGAAAAGTAAATAACACAATGATATGATGACCCACAAAAAACCAATAAAATAACTCATTTCAAGGTAAAAAAAAACCTGGGGGGAACTATCCCTAGAAAACAATTCACTATATCAAATTGAGATTTATAGTCAAGAATACCAATTTATAGTAAATCTAACATAGTTACCAAACTGAGCGCTAAACTCCTCAGACTTCATTGATCTGGATCTGCTCTCACATGAACCACCTATTCATGTCTTGATCTTCAATACACTTGATAGCTGAAGGCATGACTGCAACTTTACTCCACCGGTACTAGCAATTTGGATTTGATCTTCGGTAGATGCTTAAAAGAGTTAGAAGATATGAAACTTCACAGATCTCACAAGAGTAACTCTCAAGACTTGAAAAACATGTATTGGGGTAGGGTTTTTCTTTTATACCTAGCAGTGTTGGACTCAAACCCTAAATGTTTCATGGGATATTGGGCTTTAAATAAAATTCCGCAAATCACAGTTTGATCGATTAAGGCTTCTCTTTGATTGGTCGAGCTTGATAGTTTTTCAATTCTTTTTTCTGTGGCTTGCATGTTCTTGAATCTTAACTTGTATCAATTTGAGCAATGTTTAAAACACTTCAAAGACACTAAGATCTTATACTAGACAAGTTTTTGTTCTCGGTTTTCAAACATACAACAAATTTAGAACCTAAATGTTTATGATTAAATATTTAGAACCTAACACTAACCTAATGCATCAACTTATTAGTGTGTTAATAGTTTCTTGAACCTTTTAAAATACGGTGTAATTAAGTACTATACGTTTTAGTCTTTGTCAAACATATTCTAAAACAATAAGTCTAGAGTCATATAAATTTTTATCGAAAAATTCATATTTCTATTTGATGGTGCATGATAAATCACCTAACTCCAGACTCGTCCATGATGGTCGTCCAAGGGAAACCATACAAATAGACCACGAATAGAGAAGATTGCTAATACAGCATACTCATCGAAGAGGAGGTCGTTCGTCCAAGAAAGGTTTAGAAGACCTCCTTACATTCCATGGATGTCCTTCCTAAACGAGCTTAGGACGAGCTTGATACTCGGCACGAAACATAATGATCAAAGTCCTTTACCATAAACGGTTTCCAAATAATGGTTACAAAGAACAAGTTCATGTAACTTCTATAGCAGCTATGAAGGTTACCTCCGAGTCTTCCAAACTCCTCAATAATAGGAGCAGTTGCCAAACTAGTAACTGACCCAAACTGTGTGCTATATAAGCATTCATCTATGAAAGGGTAAGTCATTCAGACACTTCCACAAAAATTATAATTCCTAAAATACTGACTCTACCATTGGAGGATTCTTGCCCAGTCTTCCCCGGTCTCCTCTAATTTTGTGTTTACTTTTTCAGGACACTACCAGTAACCTTGAGATCACTAACTCCCGAGACATTCAGCCTATTGATTTCCTTGTGTTCATCAATTGGCACCATCTGTGGGGAGAAGTTTTGTTAGATCTTATCTTTGAGTTCTAGAATTCCTTTCTCCGACAAAAGGCTACAATGGTTCAAACAAGATCGAGGGCTACTAGTCTAGGCCATTAAGAGAGTAGGGATGCCTCTAGCAATCCCCCCCGCGATCGTTAATCTGCACCTGCCATGCAACCATCCTCTGTTCAACATGCGCAATCCATGGCGGTCACTATGGCGGAGTTAACTTGCCAAAACCAAGAATTGACAAGGGAGATTAACTTCAGGAGGCAACGACATGAGGCGTATGAAGAAGAGCAAGGCTAGAGCCGGGGAGATGGAAGAAATGCTAAGCCTGATAGCCAATTAAGGGGCACCACATCAAGAAGGGTGCCATACTTAGAGAGGGAGATAGACTAGATGTGAAGGGTTATGGTGTTGGAAAAATAGATGTGCGCAACGGAAAAAACCGAATCCACTTCATTAGAAAATGATAACATGTGCTACGTAAGTTTCAGAATTAGAGAACAAGAATGCGTACCTTGGTGCGGTGAAATTCAAAACCAAAGATCAGAAGTTCTTGGGAAGACTTTTAATCTTCACTCCAATTCCGCTTGATGCCCAAGATGTGTGGTCTCTTAATCAGTTTCCAAGGAGAGAATAAAGAGTGTCCAACACTCACATAATTCATTCCTTATGAGAACTCTCATGAAAAGACTTAATGAAAAGTCTCATGAAAAAGCCTTATAAAATCTGTATGTTTCTCTCCTTATATATATAACTGATTATCTAATTGGGCTAGCCTTTTGGGCCTTCCCAATTGGGCTTTAGTGTATGGCTTGGAGTGGGACCAAAAGGTACCAATAAGACACTAGCTCCAATGGGCCTTGGGCTTTTCTGTCAACTCTTGACAAGTCCAAAGTTACCATTAACTATATTTAATACCACTATATAAATATAGTTGCACTCTAGGCCTTATCTATAAATTATATCCCAAGACTTTATTGTACATGCAACCCCTTCATTAAAATATTCGTAGTAATACAAAGTCATGAATATTGACTGCCACTTTGAAGATTACTACATTTTAATCCTTGAGTACCCGGTTTAATTCTTTATGTTATTCAATATATATTTATGAAATCCAATTCCATAAATATATATACTTTAGTAACTCCTTACTAAAGTGGTTGGGCCCAATACTCTGAATAACCAAACCTATTAAACTTATCTCAAGGGAATATTTTATATCTCCGTTAGGCGATTATGAATTCTATCTTGAAAATATATGTTCCATCAACACTAAATGCGGTTGTCCAACATACTGAGGTTTTGACCGTAATTTATAGATCTCACTCCTGATATATCAAAGCAACCTACATCTCATGATCAGGTCCATTATTCTCTCAGGATTTAGAGTTAATGTAAATAGAAGTCGTGAGATTTATTATTCATTTGACAGTCGTTAGGAGAATAATAAATCTCACAGTGGTCTAGTTCAATATGTTTTAACTTTTAAAACATATCAACATATCAACTAGAAGTCTCCACTTCCATGATCAAGACAAATCATCTTAGTTGATATGTTATAGTCTTCACAGATGAAATGCCCAATTTCATCACCGACTACGAACTAAAATTCTGAGTTTACAAAGAACTTGTGATTTATATCTTTTTGTGACTTTTCACATAAATCCCATACTATGCATCTCATGGACTAAGATAATGTCCTATTAGTTCATATATAGTCTCATATAATTAAACAACTTAATTATTTATAACATGCCAATAAATTGGATTTTAGGGCATAAACCCCAACATATGGATGAGATGAGGGAGAACATGAGAAGAGCAAATCTCATAGAGGATCTAGTTCATCGAATAGACTCCCCCTTCACGGCTTCCATCAATGATCACCCCTTGCCTCCAAAATTCAAGATGCCTTCCTTGGATTCGTAAGATGGAACGCATGACCCATTTGATCATATTGCTACTTTTAAGACTACGATGCACCTTCAAGGGGTCTCGGGTGAAATTATGTGTAGAGCTTTCCCTACCACCCTCAAAGGTCCGACATGAGTGTGGTTCAGTAAAATACCCTCGAATTCGGTAAGTTCTTTTGAAGAGTTGAGCAAGTTATTTGTTAATAACTTCATTGGGGGACATAGACACAAGCGTTCCTCGTCTAGCCTGTTGACTATAGAACAGGAGGAGGATGAAAGCCTACAGTCCTTTATCACTCGTTTCAACAGGGAAGCCCTAACGATGGATGAAGTGGATGACAAGCTACTCTTGGCGGCCTTCCACAATGGGGTTAATTCTGACTTATTCATCCACAAGCTTTATGAGAAAGAACCTCAATCCATGGCTGAACTCGTCCATTCGGCCCAAAACTTTATGAATGTAAAGGATGCGATCATAGCTAAGAAGAGGAAGAGAGCTGAGAGAATGGAAGGAAACCCTGCGCGTCATTTTGAGCAAGGTCCCTGTCCAAAGATGGGATGAACGGAAGATAAGAAGGACTAAGATAACAAGAAGGTAGGCCCTTCGGCATGGAATCAATAATACATGCCATTGAACATGCCCTTTGAGCAAGTTCTCATGCAAATCAAGGATGATCCTTCCTTGAAGCGGCCGGAGAAAATGAGGGGAGATCCCAACAAGCACAATAGGAACAAGTATTGCTGCTTCCATAGAGACCATAAGCACGACACAAACAAATGTTACGATTTGAAATAGCAGATTGAAAATCTTATATGACTAGGAAAGTTGAGAAATTTCCTTGGACGAGAGCATAAGGATGAGAAATTGAAAGGGAAGGTAGAAGAGTCGTCGCGACCCCCACTTGGAGAGATAAGAGTTATTAGAAGAGGAAGTTTAGCAGATCAGTCGTCCAAGTCCAAGAAGACATATCTAAAAATGGTGCAGAATGTTCAGCTCTCTAAACGATCTCCAAGGACGAGGACCACGGATGAGCCAGCAATCACATTCACGGATGCAAATACTAAAAAAGTTCACCACCCCCATGACGATGCCATCGTTATTACTTTGCTTATTGCGGACTATACAACCAGAAGGGTGTTGGTGGAAAATGGAAGTTCATCGGAGATTCTATATTACCCTGCCTTTTAGCAAATGAGGCTCGGATGAGACCAACTTCATCCAGTAAACTCTCCCTTGGTAGGTTTCGGTGGAATGAAGGTGTAGCCTGTAGACATTGTCACATTACTTGTCGTGGTAGGGGTATACCCACAACAGGTAGCTAGGACGTGAATTTCTTGGTGGTAGATTGTTCATCCTCCTACAATGCTATAATTGGAAGACCAACTTTAAATAGTTGGAAAGTAGTTACGTCCACTTACCACTTATCAGTCAAATTTCCAACGGAGCATGGGATAGGACAAGTGTAGGGAGATCAACTGGCAGCAAGAGAATGCTACTTGGCCATGTTGGCCATGGACAAGCAAGTTCAAAAGATGAATATTGAGGAAAGAAGAGTTGTGGCAGAGCCCACCGAAGCAGTAGAAAACATTTTCTTGGACGAGAATAACCCCGAGAGGTGTACTAGGGTTGGAGCAAATTTAGAAGAAAAAACTAAATAGGATCTCGTCCATTTTTTGAAGAAAAATACCGATGTGTTTGCTTGAAGCCATGAGGATATGCTAGGTATAGACCCTAATGTCATTACCCACTATTTGAATGTGTATCTTTCTTCTAAACCCATACGTTAGAAGAAAAGAGTATTTGTGCTTGAGAGAAACAATGCTATTAAAGAAGAAGTGCAAAAGTTGGCCGCAGCAAAGTTTATTTAAGAGGTTTATTATCTGGATTGGTTAGCTAATGTAGTGATGGGTAAGAAGGCAAACGGCAAATGAAGAATGTGCGCAGATTTCACTAATCTAAACAAAGCGTGCCCCAAGGATAGCTATCGTTGCCATGCATTAACCAGCTGGTGGATTCTACTGCAGGTCACAAGTTACTTAGTTTTATGGATGCTTTATTCGGATACAATCAGATAAAGATGGACGAGGCAGACCAAGAGAAGACATCCTTTATCACTAGTCAAGGCTTGTTTTGTTACAAAGTGATGCCCTTCAGTTTGAAGAACACAAGGGCAACATATCAGAGGTTGGTTAACCATATGTTTCATCCAAAAATTGGATAGAATGTGGAAGTCTATGTGGATGATATGCTGGTGAAGAGCCTAGATGAAGGGAAGCACTTAGACGACATGCAAGAAACCTTTGACACACTTAGGCAATACAACATGAAGTTAAACCCCAGCAAATGCGCTTTTGGAGTTTCATGGTTTCATATAGAGGAATTGAAGAAGATCTTGATAAAATACAAGCGATACTGGATATGAAGCCTCCGCGAAGCATCAAAGAAGTCTAATCTCTTACTGGACGAGTTGCTGCCCTTAACAGGTTTGTCTCTAAAGCTACTGACAGGTGTTTGCCCTTTTTTAAGGTTCTTAGAAAGGCATTTGAATTGACGGACGAGTGCCAAAAAGCTTTCCAAGACCTGAAGATATATCTCACCATGGCTCCCTGGCTGAGTTCGTCTATGTTGGGAGAGGAATTGTACTTGTACTTGGTAGTGACTCCACATGCTGTAAGTTCAACGTTTATTAGGGAAGAAGGAAGGGTGCAAAAGCCAATCTACTACACAAGTAAAGTGCTCAGAGGAGTGGAAGGACGATATCCACTGATAGAGAAGTTGGCCTTTACACTAATAATAGCTTCTAGGAAGTTGAGACATTACTTCCAAACTCATGTCATCAATGTCATGACGGTTCATCCGCTCAAAAAGGCAATGAACAGGTTGGAAGCTGCAGGACGACTGATCCAATGGGTTGTCGAACTCAGGGAATTTGACATCAGGTACCAACCTAGAAATGCAATAAAGGCTCAAGCCCTGGCAGACTATATTGCAGAATTCACTTCGAGTTATGATGACTTAAGCGAGGTGGAAAACAGTAAGAAGTGGATCGTCCATGTGGATGGGTCATCTACACAACATATAGAAGGAATAGAAGTTGTTTTACAATCCCCGAAGGGAGATAAATTGAAGCACAAGTTTTTTCTACAATATCAAACAATCAACAATGAAGTTTAGTATAAAGCCCTTCTTAAAGGGCTAGAGTTGGCCAAGTCTGTGGAAGCAGAATCGATACTCGTCCTGGGAGACTCTTAGCTGGTCATAGGCCAAGTAAATGGGATATGCAAAGCCAAAGAAGAATAAATGAAGAAATACCTTAATAAGGTAGTACGCCTTGTAAAGAAGTTTAAAGAAGCTGATTTTGTTTAGATCCCAAGAGAAGAGAACATGGAAGCAGACATTTTAGCAAAGGAAGCCTCAGCAAGTGAAGCAATGGATGAGTTTGATGAAATTCAATACTTGCCTAGCATAGACTTCCAGAAGTACAGCAAATAGAAGGCGGAGAAAATTGGATGACTCCAATAGTATCATACTTGAAGGAAGAAAAGCTTCTAGAAGGAAAAGAAGAGGCCAAGAAGCTCAGAGTTAGATCGGCCAGGTACATACTCATGGACGAGGTACTATACAAAAGAGGTTTTTCACAACCTTATTTAAGGTGTTTAGCCCCGGACGAAGCAAATTATGTATTGAGGAAGATTCATGAAGAAGCATGTGGCAATCACTCAGGAGCCAGATCACTTGTCTACAAGGTTGTCCGTGCAGGTTACTACTGGCTAAATATGCAAGCTGATGCCAAGGCATATGTCAAGGTCTGCGATCAATGTCAATGGTTTAGTAACGTCCCCAAACAACCATCAGAATACATCACCTCGATGATGGCCCTATGGCCTTTTGCACAATGGGGACTAGACATCTTCGGTTCTTTTCCACTCAGTACAAGATAGATGAAGTTTTTGGTGGTTGGCATTGATTATTTCATGAAGTGGGTAGAAGTAGAAACCTTGGCAAATATCACTCAACAAAAAGTTAAGAACTTTGTCTGGAAAAATATCGTATACAGGTTTGGAATGCCCAGGGTGTTGGTTTTCGATAATGGACGACAATTTGACAACACACTCTTCAAAGACTTTTGTGAATACTTCAGGATTCAGAATCATTATTCCTCACCCGCCCACCTGCAAGCAAACGGTCAAGCCGAAGTCGCAAACCGATCCTTGTTGAAGATCATCAAGACTCGATTTGAGGGGGCAAAGGGAGTATAGCCAGACGAGCTACTAGGAGTTCTGTGAGCGTACAGGACGACAGTGAGAACCCCTACGGGAGAGACTCCTTTCAAACTAGCCTATGGAAGTGAAGCAGTTATACTTGCAGAAGTACATATGACCAACCACAGGGTAGTCAGGTACCGAGACGAGGATAATGACGAGCAACTCCACCTTAACCTTGATCTAATAGATGAGGTAAGGATGAATGCAGAGCAAAGGACAACAAGGTATAAGAACCTCATGGCCAGGCAATATGATGCAATGGTAAAACCTAGGCATTTTCAACATAGGGGATCTCGTCTTAAAAAGGGTATCTTTCGCAACAAGAAACCCAGCTCATGGGAAATTGGGACCCAATTGGGAAGGATCTTACAAGGTTATCAATTGCAAAAGACAAGGATCCTACTACTTGGAAACTCTGGACGGTAGGAAATTGGAGCATCCTTGGAATGTTGAACACCTGAGAAGGTATTACCAGTAAAGTCCCAGCCTAGAAGAGTGTTGTCCAGGACGAGCAACTGAAGTTCGTTTTAAAGTCTGTTTAAATATAAGCTTTATGCATGTGTTAATTTCCTAAAGATATATTAGTTTTTAAAGTTGTGTGTCGTGAGCTATGGATGAGATTATGTAGTTTGCATTTATTAAATTCCCTAATGGCATTAGCTTCTAAGCACATGCCTCACCTGTGAACAATATTTATGCTACATACATAATGTTGTGTGACTTCTTAGTATTTATATTGTTTTTATTCAAGATAATCCACAAGAAGGCTAAAAGCCCAAGACGAGTAAAAATATCTCGACATGGAAATGTAACGTCTATAAGCTTCCCTAAGGGTAAAGCGAGGAAAAACAAGGCATATACATCCAAATGATGAACTAGGTAAAGTCCCTAATGCATTAGTCCTACCCATGGATGAGGAAATGCATGCATGAATATTTCATGTTAAGCAGGACGTCAACTATAACAATCCAATTATTTGGATGTGTAAAAAGTTAGGCTTCAAGAATGGAATGTAAAACCAGCTACCAAGTCTAAGGACGAACAAAAGCTGAGGGAAAAAAGTGCTACCACCCCAAAGACGAGTTATAATTGTAAAATAACTTGTAAAAAAAAAAAAAAAAAAAAAAGAAAGAAAGAAAGAAAGAAAGAAGAATGAATGATAAGAAATACAATTTCTACCATGGACGAGCCAAAGGTGAAATCAATGTTAAGAAAAAACAACAATATTCGTCCACACAATGATAGAAAGGAAACATTCATAAAGTTCAAAAAATGGTAGACAACCATTGTCCAAAAACCCTTGTTAAATAAAAAGCCTAGAAGGCAGTTGTTTAGAAGCTCGTCCTAAAACTATGGATGAGATAAATGTACTTGGGTTACAATAAAAAGATCCAAAATAATGGATCAAAAAAAAAAAAAAAAAGGATAGAAATACTAAGGATAATCTAAATATAAAGGTCTCCTCCTTATGAGGAAGGGGCATTAACGTTGGGGTCATCCTGACGTGGTTGAGTAGAAGCGTCGTCTTCCACATTGATGTCCTCGGAGCTAGTTTGAAGAAGAAAGCTGGTAGCAGCAGCCAGGTTAAGCTTAATGGAGCTAAAGTCCACTTTAGGGAATTTTTCTATAGCATCCATTTTGAAATCCTCAAAGCTTACTGCATAATTGGTGTCCAGAAGATCAGTGTATTGCTTGGACGCCTTGAATTCGGTTATTGCATCTTCTTTTGCCTTGGAAAGAAGAGTACTCAGCTCATTGTTCTTTTTCTGTAAATGATCAAGACGAGTATCTTTTTCCAATACATCAGTTTTTAACTCCTTAATCAAGTTTTGTAGCTCATTTGCCTTTTTCTTAGCCTTATTAGCTAACTCAGCCCACTTCTTAGATTCTTCGTTCACCTCCTAAATCCTCGTCTCTAACAAGATCCTTGTCTTGTCCAATCCTGTGGCCTGCCTAAATGCTGCAATAAATTTTGACATAGCCTAAAAAAAAAAAAAAAATGAAAATGAAAGTTAGATGAAAATATATAAAGATATATCTTTCAGCAAAGACAAGGAAAAAATGTGATTACGTACCTTAAAAAGATCATGAACACCAGAATGTTCAAAATCTTTTAGGGACATGTCATAGCAAGTGTTTATGTCCTCGTCTGAAACAGCTTTCTCAAAACGTTCCCAAGCCAGGTCTACATTTTCAATAATATTTGAAGGGACCTGTTGTGAAGGCTGGGACGTGGCTGGCACAGTCGTCTTGGGCGGAGGAGTCTTAGATAGAGTGGTTTCAATTGGAGTGGACGAGTCCACGTCATATATTTTGACGGATGGGTGAGATGGAGGAAGATTAGGCTTGACTGTTTGGGACGACCCATGCTTAGCCTTTTTGCCTCATCGGCTAGGGAGATTTCCCAAATCAAGGTTTTTAGGCAAAGACTTCCTTTTGTCCCCAGCCGATGGACGAGCTTGAGGCTGAGCCTTAGGACGACTCTCCTCACCTGTAACTTCTTTCTCTTTGTTTTCTTTCATTGTTGACATCCTTAAAGCAAAAAACAATAACAATGAGTGACGAATTATAAATAGATTAGGAAATATAACAAGACGTTCAAATGACCATTAAATGAAAACTTACTTCTTCGCACTGTGACCTCGTGAGCAATAGCCTCGTCTGATGGTTCAGGACCAAGTCCCCACTTGGCAATATGTTGTAGGGTGACCAAAGAATGAAAATCCCTATCGGCGTAAAGACGAGCCCTGTGGACGCGGTCACGGTGAAATTTACTTAAGGATGGTCGTTTAACACCTGTAAAGCAAATGATAAACAAGGGTTAGAAACAAATAAAAAATAAGATAAAAAGAAAAAAGAAAGATGAAAAAGGGGAGGGACGTACCTTCAGGATGAAGGTTCCCTAAGTCCCCAGAGTAAGGGGCAAAAGGGTCTTTGCCAATGTCCACAGGGTTCCCTGGCCAAAAACTGGTGACAAAGATAAACCCTTTCTTCCAATTCCTGTTGGACGAGGCCAAGGACTTGATTAACCTACAATCTTTACACCTAGCTGTGAATTGGTAAAAGCCAAGGGATTGATTTATTTCTGAGGGTTTGTAACAAAAGAGGAACTCGTCCACAGTAAGAGGATGGTCCCTTCCAAATACCTCCCTCCACAAAATTTGCATAGAGATAACTAATCTTCATGAATTAGGGTTGAATTGACATATACCTAAACCTAACCTAACCAGTAACTCTCTAGTAAATGAATTCAAAGGCAACCTAAAGCCCCCCAAGAAATAAGCCTCATAAACGCCTACTCCAAAACAAGGATTGCAGCACCATTCTCCACAAACGGGCAACCTAGGGTTAAGCTCATCCGGGATTTGGTACCATGTCCTAAGATTGTTAAGCCTTTGCTCATTCTTTTGAGAATGAATACCTACAGCATAACTATGGATAGTCTCTTCTTCGTCCAAAGGATTAGACGAAGGGACACTGGACGGGGAGCCTGCTTGGGAACCAAATGCTTTCCTAAGTTGTTCTTAGATAACTTCTAAAGGAAGCCCGAGGACACCAGAGGTATATCCCTCTTCCATAGAACTCCCCTCACTACTGTGGCTACTATCACTAGAACCACTTTCATTGGTTGTATCATAATACTCATCTATAGCTTTCTCTATACTATTGCTAAACAAAGAAATTTTTTGGAAACCAAAAACCTAAAGATGAGAAAGAAGAGAATACCTAGCTCTAGACGAGAGAGGACTATGGACGCGAAGAGACTTCTAGACGAGGCTTTAGACGAAGGAAAATTTCAGAAAATGTAAAGGGTAGAGGAGGTATTCCGCTATTTATAGGCAGTTGGCCTAAGCACTTGAAACAACACAACCAACCAGGAAATGACACGTGGCGTACTCCTCGAAAACATGAATCAACATAACTTGTCACCAATAGGATAGTGACACGTGGCACATTTAATCATTGACACGAATGCACTTGTCCAAGGAAAATAAATTGAGGGCATGCATTTCCTTAGACAGCCCGTGGACGAAGGGGCAACTGATGGTGCATGATAAATCACCTAACTCTAGACTTGTCCATGATGGTCGTCCAAGGGAAACCATACAAATAGACCATGAATAGAGAAGATTGCTAATACAGCATACTCGTCCAAGAGAAGTTCGTCCATCCAAGAAAGGTTTGGACGACCTCCTTACATTCCATGGACATCCTTCCTAAACGAGCTTAGGATGAGCTTGATACTCGGCACGAAACATAATGATCAAAGTCCTTTACCATAAACCATTTCCAAATAACGGATACAAAGAACAAGTTCATGTAACTTCCATAGCAGCTATGGAGGTTACCTCCGAGTCTTCTGAACTCCTTAATAATAGGAGCAATTGCCAAACCAGTAACTGTCCCAAACTGTGTGCTATATAAGCATTCATCTACGAAAGGGTAAGTCATTCAGACACTTCCACAAAAATTAGAATTCCTAAAATACTGACTTTACCATCAGAGGATTCTTGGCCGGTCTTCCCTGGTCTCCTCTGATTTTGTATTTACTTTTTCAGGACACTACGAGTAACCTTGAGATCACTAACACCCGAGACATTTAGCCTACTGATTTCCTTGTATTCATCACTATTGTCTTTTTTTAATGCTAAGGGTCCAAGTGAGATACCATGTGAGAGTGAAAAATTCGGTGATAATAACAAGGTTGATTATGAAAATGATCATCAACTGGTGGACTATGGTAGATGTAGAAAGGTCTTGAAAGATTTTTTTTTTTTTTTTTTTTGCTGAATGTTTTATATTGGACTTTAGCCACACACACAGTAGCTTGTCTTTTTTATGACAATTATGTGTGATGCTACCACTTCCACATTAGAGAAAATGCTCCTGATTGGAAAAAAGTTAAATGCAGGGATTTTTAGGACACGTCAACTATGTATTCACTGAATTTCTATGAAGTGGCGTGGCAAAGGAATTCATGAAAATTAAAATATGCAACAATAGAATGAAGCTAAATGAGTTATTTATTTATAAATTATATTTATTTTATTTTATGCAATATTTAAAACTTTAGAGACTTAACTTTTATTACAAACAATACCTTCGAATTCCTCCGTTTGACAAAAAGAAACTCAAATATGTTACAAACTAAGGCTGAATTGATTATAGCCAAGAAAAATGACCTATTGACAGGGGCGGCCCAACATTATTTGGGATCTAAGGCAAAAAATTTATACGGAACTTTTAATATATAAATATTAATTAAATAAAGACCTAAGGTTCAATCTTTGCCTACACCAAAAATTAATTGGTGTCTTGATCTAACAATAAATAGCTATTATCAGAAGCAGACGTCATAAGTTGAAACTTTCTCAAAAATAATCTAAGTTAATTTGATATATTAAATACATGATCTGATGAATAATATCAACTAAAATATTGTTAATTTCATATAGAGAATAGAATATCATAATTGAATCATAAATATAAATAAAAAGAAATATAAATATATTACGATTAAAAAATATTTTATTTTGGATATACAACGATACATTGTTAAGTAAAGTTAAAATCTGATTTTTGATTTTATATCTCGTTTTTAAAAGAGGGAGATAGATATTATTTAGTGTGTGCCTTTGTAGGATATCAATTTACTAAAATTAAAGTCTCAAACTATTAGGAAATATTAATCTATAATTAATAATTTAACACATTCGCAACATTTTTTTGAAATATTTTAGAGTTTCAATTGGGTTAGGGATTTATTGGTTTCATACATTGAGAATCTTAATAGAATAGATAAAGGAAAACTGCACTTAAAGCACTATAAAATGTTTTCAATATGATGTGACATTGACTCTTATCGATGAAATTCATCAATCTAACTAATGAATGTTTAAGTCACTTTTTTATGATTAATAACATGGTAATTTATAAGTCAATAATAAAAGTTGTACTATTCTTAACCTACTAATAAAAAAAAGCACAATTTTTTAAAAGTATATACAATTTCATAAAAATTTGAGCATTTAATAATTAGAAGTGGGGTGGCTCTTTTCCCTAAGGGATTTTTTTTTTCTTTTATTTTTTTGGGGGTGGGTGGGGCCTTAGGCCTAGGCCTGGGGCTGTTCCTGCCTATCGTACAAAAAGTAAAGGCAACCTATGGGTTGAATTTGAAAGAATGTCCTACTTGTTTGCTGGACAGTGACTCTCGCTGAAGCAAATATAGCAACTTTGAAGATATAATTTTATTTTTTTGAAACTGAACCAAATTACCATTTATATCTGTAAATGAGACAAATCAAAATACAAGCCTCTATAGCAGGGAGAGGAGAGTTCTCAAACCAAAAACATCGGAAGTAATATGTAATATCCCACACCTCTAACCCTAATGATTAATGTGCGGTCATCGGCCTATTACCATTGGGCCCAAGTGGTACAGATTGGATAATGACTTCATAACAGGCCCATCTCTTGATGCTCGGTAGGTTTAGCTGAGGCCCATTTAGGCCTCGAGGCCTCCCTTGCTCGGGTGCATCTTGGAATATGTCGGTAATGCCTTAGCGGACATTGTCGCCGAGCAACATTCGGCGTCTAACACGAGTCACAACGTAAGAATTCCTGTATTCAAAGTGGGGCCTTCTTTTGTCAGGAATAATCTAAACAAGCCTTACCCGCATGAGAATTGCTAAAAAAAACAATCATTGTTGGCCCACTAAAGGGAGGCGATAAATAGGAGAAAGGTAAGAGAAAAAAGGGGTTAGACAGTAGGGAGAAAAAACCAGAGAACAAGGAAAAAAGGGAAATCGACTTAAGAGCAAGACTATTTGGTTAGCTTAGTCAGAGATCTTCCTAGCTTTAACTCTCATCCTAAAGAACTTCCCATTGTAGGATATCCATAAACCCACCATAATAAGTAAATTGTGAGCCCAACCATATCGCCAGCCCATTGATCGAGTACAACACACTCAATTAAGTATGCTTACATTATCTCATTAATGATCATCATATAATATCTTAAGTAAATGAATATTAAGATAAAAGAAGAAGTTTAATTAATTAAATAATGTGGAATGTAAGTATGAGTGTCGTTGCATGAAATTTCAATAGGCATGGACTTAGTACAATTAGGAAGAAACTTGATGATCACTTTGCAAATAAAGTCTAAAGTATCCAGCCCTTGACACCTCTTGCTTCCTATTGCAACACCACCAGCCTTTCCTCACAACACCTCCTACTTCCCCATGCATAAAGGCTTCCACTACATGACACCTCTACCTAGCTTGCTTCAATCTACTTTGTCATGCAATTATGTTGTTTCGGCTACCAAAATGATTACTTTGCTACCCATTTTGATCAGAAAATTTGAAGAGAGAGATAGAGGGAACTCTTGTGAGATAAGCCTAAAGAAAATGAGCCACTTTGATATTCAATCCAAGTCCAAACCGATTCTAATATCAGTTTTGTGTAAGCAATACTTCCATGGAATTGTTAGCCTTGGCTGTCTTGTAATGTGATTCAATTTCATTCAATATTTGAATATCCTTATTAGTATTCCTTGATTTAAGTAGCTGCAACTTCAATTGCTAAAGACATAATGTAAGATTGGACATTTCATGCATCAAAACCGTAAACCTATTTTGAATTGGATTATAGTTCATATTTGATCCTTTGGTAGGGATTTATGTTAACATTCTATCCTTTCTAGCCATGTTGTTTGAGTTTTAAAGCTATTTCAAGACCTCTTTCAATGATTTTCAATTCAATCAATTGATCTTTTAATCACATTTCATTGATTTCACGTGTAATTGACATATTGTGACGTTGATGATCTTTCTATGCTCTTTTGGATATGCATCTTATTTCTAGGCTTGGAACAGAATCTAAAGGTCTTAGTAATGAACATAAAGAGGTTGACAATAACGAATAAAGAATTATAGAGAGTAATATAAATGGAGTCAATAGCTTTTATGTTATACGTACACGATATCAGAAAAGTAGAATTTATTTGTGAAGGTACATAATTAAGTAGTCATAATAATATGGTTCTGGAACTTATAAGATTTAGTTTTGAAGAGTGAAATTAATTTGCAAGTGCTGGTTGATGCTAAAGCCTTTGTCTTAAGTTTAAAGTTTAACCCCAAATGACTATACGAAATTGTATTTGCAATGATTGAGTTCTATGCTGCCTTAAGTCTGCCCAACCCTTAAAGTTAATTAAGAATGTTAATGCAAGTAAGAAAATCAAAGAATGACTTGTCAATACTCTGCCATTTAGTTATTTAGAAAATGTCATTTCGGAATAATGCATTTGGTAGACAAGCTGTAAAACCTAATGAATTATTAAACCCTTGCTTTTGAATTGAAGGTGTTTTCTTCATTATATGATTGGAATATAATTGTGAATATAACGATTTCTCCTTGATTATGTGAATCATGTTGTTTGATATATGTATCTTGTGTTTGGGGAACCTCTTTGAGGTGGGATTAGGGTTTACTTGATTTTTGAGAGTTAGGTTTTAAGATGTATTTATAAGTCGATGCTTAAGCTAGAATTGATAGTAATAAGTTTTGATAATTGGTTTAGGTGTTGTAAGTACTCAAGTCTGAGTTCCTTCGACTCTAGGCTCTTGGTTTCTCTGCTTTTAGGTAAGGGATAAGTTATATGGGCATTTGGTAAGTCATGAGATTATTTTAAAGTGTATTACATATTAAAAGGTTTTTAATTAGAGATATGACATATAATCATATTTCAGACAAAGATGTTTGTGAGTTTTCGAAACCTTATGTATATAATTTAAGCATATTGAGGCTATTACTAATTCCATGAACATGATGTTTAAAGAAAATAATGGAAATGCTATTATTATGAAATGTTATGCAAACTATGAATTTCAGTATGATGTATAAGTATAAAATGTTTTCGGGTTATGTCCTCTGATGATCCAAACTCGGCTAGTAGTGGTTAAATTACTGGTTTTCCATGTAAAATGTTATCTGTTTGGCCATTAAAAGTGGTGAGAACTCTGTTGTACCCGCCCTTGTTGGGAATGGCCAACTTGTGGAGGATGCCAATCGACCCCCATGGTTGATGATCTGTGTTATGATATGATCCCAAGAATCCTTGGCATTGTGGAGAATGCTGGATTTCTAGCACAGTGTGCTGGAAGCCTCTCAAATCTGTACAGACTTATCAGATATGGACTAATCAATATGTTATTATGAATATCTATATTATTTTAAAATCATGAGAGCGGGGGTAGCGTTACGTGCTGGCCAGAGGTTCAAATGAACCCCCTGACCAGCTGGAATTTTTTTTTTTTTAATATAAATTAAAAAAATATATATTGTTTTGACTCTCTTAAAATAAATATTTGAATACCCTCACCCTAAATTTTGTTTAAATCCAACTAAAATAAACTTGAATAAGATTATTTTAATACTATTTTCATAATATTTCCACAATAATTTCATAATAGAGGTTAAGTGACAAGTTATAACTACTTTTTTTTTTGACCCACAACTGACATCACTTTTTTACATTTCTTCTTTTGCTAATGTATCGCTTCTTTTTTACCTACCTTTAACAACTTGTCACCTATATTTTGTTGTGAAATTTTTGTGTAAGTGTTGTGTCAACAACACTACTCTTAAAATATTTAATTTTATAATAAAGAAAAAAAATATTTCAATTTTTTCTCATTTGTTAAAAAAAAAAAATAATAAATAAACCTTCTATCTAGGACTTTAGCTTACTTTTCCATTGACAACAAAATAAAGTTGTTTTTCCGTACACTTTTCTTCTTCATCAGCAAAAAATTAAACTATAATTCCAACCAACATATCTATATTTATATCTGTAAGTATTTCCTCATTCTCTCCATCTCTCTTTCTCCGTTCTATGTTTTCTTAGCTTTTATCTTTGTTTGCTCCAATTCCAAGAAAGTGATCATGTGTATGGTTAATAAGTCATACACTTTAAAAGTAGAAATTTATATCGATTTTTTTTCTTAGTGTCACATTTACTCCTTGTCCTACTCTTAGGTTTGTTATTATTCTTCTTTATCATATAGTTTTATTTAATTAATATTACATATAAATATAATAAATTATTATGCATTCAATGGTTGTTGTCTTACTAATCTTTTAACTATTAATAAATTTTTTAAACTATTATATGATATAGTGGTATTGTATACTAAATTGTATTTATTTTAGATTATTTTATATAATATGAAAGTTTTATATATAAAAATTAATCATTTTATTTTTTAATCGCCCCCATGACAAATTCTTAACTTCACCATTACTGACCCCTCCTAAAATAAAATCCTAGAGCTGCCACTGCATGAGAGAATGATTTTGTTGAAATGCATTATGAAAAGTTAAAAGCTCTCATGAAAAGAAGAAGTTTCTGATGAAAATAAAAGATGTTCTATAAAGATAAAAATTTATGAAGTTCTATTGTTCTTTAAAGATAAAAGTTTCTAAAGTTTTGTTGTTCTTTAAAGATAAAGCTTCTGGTGAAAGCTTATGTTAAAAGTTATCAGATATCTATTCATTATGAAATGTTAAGTTTTTTATATGAAAGTTATAATATTTTATGAGAAGAAGTTTATGAAGAAAATCTTTGCTATTCTATAAAGATGATGTTCTGATTTAAGTAAAAGCTACAAATTATTTGATTTCAGTAAATCATGAAATTATCAAGTTTTAAGACTATGAAGGAAATTATTATTTTATAACAAAAATAAGTATATGATTTTAAATAGTTAATATTAAGTTTGGTGACTTTGTAAGAAATGAAAGAAATTTAGTCTGAAAGGTTTTGTAATATTATTTTGATAGGTAAAAAGAGAACAATTATTTTCTTATGAAAAAGTGTATAATTTATTATTATGAATAGTATAAAATACTATGTATGAAAAGATTTTCTCCTCTCTGAATATTTATAAAATGAAATGATTTGATGTACATGCATTCTTATTAAATTCTTGTGTAACTTACCCTTACTGAGTTGTGTAGCTCACCCCTTCACTCTTTCAATCAACAAGTTTTATTCAAGAACAGAGGGAGCCTTAGTCGAGTTTTGAGAGGAGCTAGTTTTAGTTTTAAAAGTATAGATCCTTATTTAGCAATTTGATGTTTAGCTCTATAGTATTGTGTATTTTAGAATGTTCTTATTGGAGTTGTATATTTTAGTGTAATTAGAGATGTATTATGTGAAAGTGTGGAAATTGAATGACTGGTGGATTATGTTGTTCCTTGAGTACAATGTAGATTCTTTGAATATTAAGTGAAAATTTTATATCAACAAATAAAAATGAAAAGAAAGAGGAAAGTTTGTGTTTAAAAGTTTAGTTGGTTCTTCTTAATATCATATTCA
This sequence comes from Quercus wislizeni, assembly GCA_023055345.1. Classification (NCBI taxonomy): domain Eukaryota; kingdom Viridiplantae; phylum Streptophyta; class Magnoliopsida; order Fagales; family Fagaceae; genus Quercus; species Quercus wislizeni. The sequence continues at coordinate 37,609,492 of JALGQJ010000004.1, forward strand.
AACTTGATATTAACATGCCAGTCATGGTCATAAATCCGAGTACCAGGTTTGGGTCATGACATAATATGTCTAGCATAACTGCATAACTGGCTAAAGCATGAAATTAAGAAATATTTGAAAATTCCAACATTATATATACTAGTAAGTTACCAGTGCAATGCACGAATAATGTTATAATATTTTGTGTAAGATAGTTTTAGAGAATGATGTATAAATATTATAGTATAATTGTTATAGAACTTTATTTCTAATGAATTCATCATAAAAAGCAACAATTATAAATTATACACACATATTCATTATAATTATTCCATTGAAGTGACAAGAAATTTTTAAAAAAAAAAAAAAAAAAGCTTTGGAGGAATATTATAGAATAAAAGTTGATATAAAAGTTGTCTTTCTCTTTCTCTTTCTCTTTAATTCTAAAACAAAATACACATCCTAAACATCCACAATCAATCACATCATTTATAAAACCCATAAATCCACAACGTTCGACCTTAACATCAAAATAGTAATTGTTGTTGTCACTCAATATAAAATGCAAGTCCCCCTTCCTTGGTTGTAGCCAACTCATATGGGGTAAGATTAGATGAAACAATAATGTGAGAGCTCGAAAGATTAGAGGTAAATGCATCATTTTTGGTTTGTGTATTTGACATGGAATGGTATGAAGGGTTACGGGTAGATATATATAAAGGGATAGAAGTGCAAAATGTGAAAATGGAGAATTAAAATATAAAGAGGTTTGTGGTATGTGTGAGGGATGAAAAGTCTTGAAATATTGAACCAAAAGATACAGAGAATATTTGTTTTTTAATTAGAAAATTCTTAAAAGATTGAACCAAATGAAACAAAAGGTCAATATTTAATTTGTTCTTATCTTGAGAATATTTCAATTCTCTTTGCATAAAAAGCATCACTTGGTAGAATCTCATGCTTTCCCACATGAGGTCTCTTCTTTTAGGGCAACAAGTTTGATGGAGAAATAATGAATGTAATCATCTACTAATATTTTGTTATATATATATATATATATATATATAAACCCAAATTGTTCTCATTTTTGGCCAGTTCCTATTTAATAGCACTTTCACCACATTCATCGCCCTTGCCTATGAAACATGTAAATGTTATATGTGTGCCCCCACAACTAGATGTGACTCCACTTTTCTTCCCTTTTGGTGTCAGCTCCTCTTGATCCTTTCTTTGAGTTGACTACACAGTCGATATCCTATGGTTTGCATTATAGGGTCAAGCTGCAAATAATTTCATTTACTTTGTTGAAAATGCACTGATAACAACCCCCAACCAAAAAAAAAAAAAAAGATACATTTGCTTCATCTGTATTAGTCTAGTCCAAGTACTATATTCCTATACCCCATTACAGAATAATTCACCATATGAACTATGCATCAGTTAACTTCAAATTTGCTATAGATTTTATGTTACATAACACAACCTTCAAACTAAAATTATTTTAGTTGAGTTACACTAAGTATCAAATCTTATCGGGATCAGTTTTCACGACTAAAATCTTGATAATCTATGGGTAGAGCCTTCACATAATAACAAGACCACCCAAGATGCCCCTCTCATCTGAATTCCTTAAAACTTTTACATTTCATTCATGTTCCATAAAGATTCTGCCATGTTGTCAGAAAGCCAATCACCATCAGCCATATGGCAATCCAACAGAGAGTTCTCATAGGCGCCCATTGCTGAGATAGGGTCCAGGTTGAGAGCCTCCATGTTATAGATACTGCTATCCACAAAGTGACAATCAGTACTGTAGACTGTATTGCCGAAGGCATGGAAAGGACCAGCTGGTTGTTCAGGAACTTGTGGCAGTTCAGAGATTTTTAAGGAATCTGAGGAATGAATACTTGGGCTTGTGATAGAACTTGAATTTTCAGTGGGATAACTTTCGAAGTGTAACAGATTTCTTGGTGGAATAGATGAGGGTGAAAGGGAAGAGGCTATTGGATTGGGTGATAGAGGAGCTGAAGAACCCTGGGCATTCATGGTTGTCAATGAACAATTAGAGGTAGAAATAGGGGAAGAAGTTTGCTCCATCTTCTGAAGCAGTCTTGGCATCCAGAAACACCTAACTGCTTCAAGAAACGTCCTGCTATTAGACTCGATATTAAGCTGGCGAGCCTGTTTCTGCACCCTTGTTCTCCAATAATTCTTGATTTCGTTATCTGTCCTTCCTGGTAGATGTTGTGCAATTTTTGACCATCTAGAGTTTTCAAATCAACAAGTATAGAGAAAAATAATGAATTAGCAAAATCCGTAAACTAAAAACAGTAGCACAAATGAACCAAACTCTATTCAGTGCAAAGTATAATTTTAGTCCTGAGTACTACTTGGGCTTATGATAGAGCCGAAATTCACCTGTTACCCCACTTGGAATGGAGTTCAAGGATCAATAGCTGTTCCTGTGGAGTAAGATTCCCGCGCTTAATATCGGGTTTTAAATAATTCAGCCATCTCAGTCTACAACTTTTTCCAGTTCTCTTCAGTCCTGAAGAAGTGGAAGAGGAACAAACAAAAAAAAAAAAAAAAAAGAAGGATGAATAATTTTAATCAAAGAAAACAAGAAGCTATCTTGGGTGTTATGGAATGGTTCTTTACCTGCACATTTAGCTAGTAGGTTCCAACGACCTTCTCCATGACAAGCAATGTAATGGATGAGCATACTGTCTTCTTCAAGAGTCCATGGACCTCTTCTGAGGTCCGCATCTTCATTAGAATTGCAAACCTTCTTTGTAACATTAGGCATAGCTGCTTATCCTTGTGAGTGTTTCTGTGTGCGAAGTTTCTATTGTTTGTTTAGGCTTGAGCAGTGAAAGTGAAAGTACAAGAAGCCACAGATTTATAGAATTATAGAATCCAACAGGCTTAAGTCTACACCTTGGAATTTAGAAAAGTAATCCCCAATTAGAGTTTCTCACTTTCTCCACATGTTCTTGCCTTTCCCTATAAAGGCCCTCACGGAACATTTTGAGATGGGTTGGTCATACATTATGCAATGGACCATGGTTCTATTAATTAGCTCGCGGGTGGCCAAGCTAGAGTTGGCTGACTCTATGATGGGTCCTACCTAGGTCATCTTAGGTAGTGCAACATATTTACATAGAGACCAGAGTCACCATACCATTTATTGCGCCATAAATAATCAAGAATGAAGCGAGACTAGGGATGGCTTTGAGGTGGGTATGGGTTGGGTCACTTCCCCTCATCTCATCTACACCCGCTTGGGGAAAAGATTTATCCCTTAACCTCAACCCATTTCTTCTATGAGTACTTGCCTCAACCTAAGGCAGATCTACCGATGATTCCCAAAATCATGCCACTGACACCACAAATTATTTGGACAGAACCAAACCATCCAGTAGCAAAGAGAGTGTGGCTCGAGAGCAAGTGCGTCGGATGCAACAAGCCAAGGAAGAAAGCCATGAGGGAGTCGGCAATCTCCTTGACTTAGGAGGCATCGACATGGAGGAGACCAAGATCGGCAAACAAGGGCAGCTTGATGCATTTAGGGGCTTAAGGCAAAAACTAAAATTGAGGTCTTTTATACACTTAAATATAACTTTAAACAAATTAAATATTACTTAAACTCTATTATCTTATTTTAGATGCAAAATTATTACTAATTAACATAAACCAGGTTAAATTTTGTTTCTTTTTTAGAAAGACTATAGACTCAAAAATTTTGACAAAACTTTTCACACATATTGATGTGGTAGATTGATGATGGTAAGTAAAAAGTGGTGTTAGTAATGGATCTAGGCAAGAATTAATAAAAGTTTGCCAACTTAACTACTATGAAAAATTTTGTGAATTTTTTTGTGTATTTTTTTTAGAAGTGTTATATTCACAATATTTTTCATAACAAATTTTAGGTGTTAAATTGTTACTAGTTTAAATTTGAACCTACGACTAAAATTATTTTTTTACGATCAATAATAGCTTGTAACAACCTTCTACTTGGGATTTGTTATAAAAGAGTTGTGAAAAATGTTGTGAACGTCATGAAGGAGTTGGCAATCTCCTTGACTTAGGAGGCATTGACATGGACGAGGCCAAGATCGACAAACAGGGACAGCTTGATGCATTTAGGGGCCTAAGGCGAAAATTGAAATTGAGGTCTTTTATATATTTTAATATAACTTTAAAAAAAAATATATTACTTAAACTCTATTATCTTATTTTAAATGCAAAATTATTACTAATTAATATAAACTATGTAAAAAAAAAAATTTCTTAGAAAGTCTATAGATACAAAAAATTTGACAAAACTTTTCACACTTGTTGATGTAGTAGATTGATAATGATAAGTAAAAAATTGATGTTAGTAATGAACCTAGGTGAGAATTTAATAAAAGTTTGCCAACTTAACTACTGTGAAAAATTTTGTGATTTTCTTTGTGTATTTTTTTTTAGAAGTGTTATATTCACAATATTTTTCACAACAAATCTTAGGTATTAAGTTGTTACTTGTTCAAATTTGAACCTACTACTGAAATTATTTTTTTTGGCTATTAATAATAGCTTGTAACAACCTTCTACTTGAGATTTGTTGTAAAAGTATTGTAAAAAATATTGTGAACATAGCATTTCTCTCTCTCTCTCTTTTATTTTTCATTTAATAATAAAAATATTATTTTATTTATTAGTTAATATTTGGGCTTAATTAAATTAAAAATTGGGCTTCTTTTTTTTTTTTTTTCCTACTTGGGGCTTTAAGCGATCGTATCAATTGCTTATATAGTAGAGCCAGCACTGTCGACAAAGTTAACAAAACCAACAATAACTAAGCCTCAGGGTCTGTTTGTAATCTGCTTATTTTGTTGAAATTGAAAACTTTTTACTGAAAGTACTGTAAAGGTAAAAGTTAACTGAAATAGTTCAATGAGACCTATGAATAGTACTAAAAAGTACAGTGAGGCCATGAATAATAGTAAAAATAATCTGAATAGTAAAATAAACTAGCTTTTTAATTTTTGCCAAACACACACTTAGTCTCTAAGTTTTGGGGTTGGTGAAAGTAGCAACATTTTTCTTTATATTTTCTCAACATATATATTTTCTTTTATAAAAAATCTTAATATAAAAATTGGTGAGAAGTATCTTTAGATCCCGTTGTTTGTTTATAACACAATTTAGCCAACTTATGATAGCAAATGGATTTCAGTTAATTAATTAAGCCATAATAATAAATCGCCAAATAATATAAAATGCAATAAAAGTAAAGAACAAAGTGATTTGTTGACCATGTGAAAAACCTATGGACATTACAAAAGGAAAAAAAAAATTCACATTGAGTTTACCAGTTACCACCTACCCCAAAGAAAAACCCAATACTAGAATTGAAATTTACAATTGAAATAGACCTCTATTTCTAATTCCTATCTACATTTGAACTTACAACTATGACCCACAGTTCCAAGCACTCTTGGACTCTTTTAATATGGATCTCTCTTCACAAACTGTCTGTGATCTCGAGAATTGCCTCAAAAATTTCTTCGCAGCAACTAACTGTGGTGGCTCTATGGCTTCAACAAATGGTCATCAATCTGCATTTATTCTTTGTGATCTTCAGTGTATGGTGATACTAAGGGAACTAAGTTTTTGGACTTTAGATACACGACACAAGCTCTCTCATCTATTTGAGTCAGCTATAATTGGCCCTTACATACCTTTCCACGTAGGGCTCGAATTTCTACTTGGTAGTTGACTTAATGGGCCTTTAAGATAATAAAAGATCTCTGATTCTTGATCAATTGAGATTCAATCGAGAGTCGATTGAAAAATATATCTCGATTGATCGAGAGTCGATTAAGATCTGTTGAGATTCCATAGTGTTCAACGACTTGAGCTAATTCTTGGTTTCTTAACTAACACTTGAGTTTTTGACATTACAACATAAATAATCATTATACATTATTATGAATTTGCCAACACTAATCTAACAGTTGGGTTCAGCTTGGAGATTAATGCCCACACTTGACCTGTCCCATTTCAATTATGAGGGAAAAAACCCACATCTACCCCAATCCCTCAGCACGACAAGTAAAAGAAAAAAGTTTAGGATCACAAAATTTTTTACAACTGTAACGTAGTAGAGTGTAATTAGTGAAGAAAAAATGGTAAGTGCATGTGTAAGTAATGGTTAACTACTTCCAGTCTATCATATCAAACTTATGACAAATAAATTGTGAAATAATTTATTATTCTAAAACTACTCCAAATAAAATATGTACCATCGAATCTTGTTGAAGTCGGGTACCCACAGATAAGTTGATTATGGCCGTGGCCATCCTAAGTAAGATAGAAGGGCTACCTAAGCCATTAATCCTCAATCAACAATAGATAAAATCACAAGGCCATACTCATCTTATTGTCTTTGAAGTGGGTCCACAATGAACTTCTTGCTCCCCAACAAAAGGGTCTACCATGAAATAGTGGGTAACATTTTTATCAATTATCTATAATTCATTTACTGACTGTGTATGTATATATATTTGAGGAATGAGGGAGAAAACTGAGAAAAGCCTTAAGAAGAGGAAGAAAGATGAGACCTGGGTCTTGAAAATGAAAGGTGAGTGTTTCTTACGGGGAATGATTACTTCAATTGTTTTTTTCTTCTAGATCTTAGTAAGAAGCGTGATTGACTGGACAAAACATATTGTTTGAAAAACTACACAACTAAACGTGGAATAATAGTATGTGCTTAGTATGGCGGCATTGAAGCACGTTGCTAATTTTAATTGTATAGTGAACAGTGTGATTAGAAGACTAAAGATGCCAGCCCCAGCCCCAACCCCAACCACAGTAAACAGTGTTTTTCCCTATGTGATTTTTGTTTCTCCAACACCATCAAAGGGAGAGACCAAGAAGACTCCCAAAGGATCACAGAATCCATCCATTTGAAATAAACAAATACATGAAGAAAGGTCAAAGAGAGTGCAGCTAAATTTGACTTTGGTACTATTCACTTTTATTTTGTGTCAATATAATATAAGCTACAATGAGACGTAGAATGTAGGTAAACAGGTAGACCAATTCTACTTTTTCTTTTATAAAAATATACTTGCAGCTATATGCTTCTCATAAATGTTAAACTAGTACGACCTGGAATAATATTCTTTTTAATATTTTTTACAACTATTGGCATGTTCTATTGTGAATAGAATAATATAATACAATAGATAATTATACTGACATCATTTTTATTATATACCAATTATAATAAATTATGTAAAACAAAATTTAAACAAAGTACGAAAAATGTTGTCTCTAAAATTATTGAAGTTAAACTTAGGGGCAGAAGAGTTCAAGGATAAGGGAGCTTTGTACGTTGGAGATGGTGGTGGGGTTGAGAGGCTTAAAGATATGAATTGATAGGTAAGAGGATCAATTATTGAAGGTTAGAGACGGGTTTGTACTGGGGTGTAGAGAGTTGATTTCCGTGACGATAAGAGTTTGTCCATATTGAGTAAATAGCTCTATGAGTGGAGAGATGCCTTTGTCACTCAAAACTCAAAAGACATCCTTTTTGTACGTGAAAGCTAAGATTGCTCATCATGTAAATTGGTTTTACTTTAGTGTAAAATGTAAATACCTATTCATAAGATACATTCCTATAATAATTGTGACTAGAATGACGTGAACATGACAAAAATGTCATGATATCAGTGCACGCGTGTTCATGTGGTGGTGGTAAACTGTCTATGATCAATTGAGCCTACAAACATTTATTTGGAGAGACAAAAGGAGATGGATAGGGTGGGAGCATGGATGATGATGCGTGAATACTTTGTTTGATGTACGTTTGCATTGCCTTTTTACAACTAAGAAATTAATAATAACCTATATTAATGCGCATGGATTACACAATGCAAAATATATATTATAATTGTGTCATAAAAGTATAGTATGAGTGGCCTAAACTAAACACTCAGAAAGAGGCATCTTGTTCTTGTAAGCTTTGAAGCACAATTGCATAGCTACTTCATTGATAGTTTGATTCTAGTCTTTGAGAATCATTGACTCCATGAGAATTACTGCACTTGTTCCTTGTTCCTTCACATGATTTCGCATAAAGGATACCTGATAGTTACTGACTTAAGTGCTTGAAAAAGCAAAAACAGAATATCTCACTTCTTTCTATAAAATTAAAACAATAATTGTTGTTTATATGACTTCCCCCCCCCCCCCCCCCCTCTCTTTCTCTCAAATGTTCTTTAGGAAGTGTATAGGAAAGTGGCCTTCAGAATCTTGGGAAAGAAATAGGAAAATGTGATTCGAATGGAGCAGCTTTCTATTTGTTTTGGCATGGTTTAGCATGCTTAGTGCTTACCCCAAAAAAATATAAATAAATAAATAAAAGGTTTTACATTTTTTTTTTTTTTTTGAATGGTAACATTTTGGTTCTACAATATTAAAGTTTACTAGTAAGTTTTTCATATTGTGATGCACGGATTATTTTGTAATATTTTATATAAAACGGTTTTGAAGAATGTTGTCCATATATTATAAAATAAAAAAAAAGTAAACTAAAGTAGAGTAAAGAAATATATTCATTTTGAGATATTAAAAATTAGTTTTGTAGTTTCACTGCACATTTATAGCCTTCTCAAGGTAAGTTCTTTTCTTTTCCTTTTTTTTATCTTTTTTTTTTTAATTTTATAAATCATGGAACCAAAAATAAATGCAAAAGAGTAATAAGACTATGAAAATCAACTAATTTGTAATATGTTCACAGATTACATACTATGACATGAAAGCATGCCCAACTCTCTCACCATCTTCTACTCATCAATAATGCGACACTAAGACATAATGTGGACAAGTGCGTATGCATGTGTCTTATAGATGATTTAAAATCATGGTAAAATGTGACTTTCTCTACTTATATACCCAAAACAAAAACTATCCAACCAAATTACCCAAACCTAAATCATATTTAAGCTCATAATTTTTTTTTTTTTTTTAAAACAAAATTACTCATAGGGTTTTGGCAGCTTGATGGTGGTGGGAGACCAGTATGACAAAGGTGATGGCCAATGCTTTGTCAATTTTAGATTTGTTATTTTGATAATAGTAAAATAGTTTGTTTCATTTAACAACCCACAACATTTTCATGTCTCTCTATCTCTCCCCAAGGCCTTATCTAGTTCGTTATTAATACTAGTCTTTAATTTATTTATTTATTTATTTATTTTGCTTTTGTTTATAATACTAAAACAGTGGGTATATTAAAAGACATGAAGAAGAGAGAAAAGTGTGGTGTAAGCTTAAGCAATTAATGAGAGATCAATGAGATAACAGTAAAAATAAGTTAATGTGTACTTTTGGGTAACAGTAAAAATACTTAATGAAAATAAGTAAAAAAAAAAAAAAAAAAACTAAATGCAAAATTAGAGCATCACATGGCAAGATCTCGTGCACTCCTGTATGAGATCTCTACTCATATAAATATATATATGTTACAGTGGGTATGCTAAAAGACATGAAGAAGAGAGAAATGTGTGGTGTAAGTTCTAGCAATTAATGAGAGATTAATGAGATAATAGTAAAAATAAGTTAATGTATACTTTTGGGTAGCAATATCAAAAAATAAAATAAAATAAAATAAAACTTAATGAAAAGAGGTAAAAAAAAAAAAAAACCTAAATGCAAAATTAGAGCGTCAAATAGCAAAACCTCATGCACTTCCCACATGAAGTCTTTACTTATATATATATATATATATATATATATATATATACATGACAGAGTTTAGGTTACACCTGGAGTAACTTTAAGTAATATTATACCACTTAATAACTTTTTATTGAATTAATCTTCAAAAAATCCAAACGTTGAATTATATGTTTACTATGTTCTTAACGCGCACACCAAGTTTCTTGTCAATCAAATGTCATTTACCATTCGATCTAGAAGCCCATATTTTATACATAATTTTAAATGCAAAAACTTAAGATATAAACACATGATCAATGGCATAGTTATTGATCTCAGATTATCTTGAAATTTTGCAAGCATGTAGAGTATTAAAAATAGAATTTAATTAAATGATGGATTTGTTAAAATTCACATCCAATAAAGAAAGATTGAGTGATGTAACATAACTTAGAGTTATACCATGTGTAACTTGAACCCAATCCATATATATATATATATAGAGAGAGAGAGAGAGAGAGAGAGAGATTGACTAGATATTAATTTTCCATTCCTCATTTCCTGAAAGAAGGAATTGGTCAGTTTGATTTTGCATTTGATTCCAAATTAATTAACCATATACAATTGAACATTGGTAGAGCCCTAACGTCCATGTGGACATTGTATCCCAATTTTATGTTGTGTGCTGTCTCATTCTCATTTTCCTTTTCCCAAATTGAACACATTAGAATTGTGTTTTATATGTACCATATGAAGGAAAAAAAAAATGGAGTTAACCAAAAATGGCCCATAAATGGAGGCACAAACATCGCAAGAACCTATAGACTAAAAATCAACTTTGCTTTGGGCGTAACTGATCAGTAATCATTTATCTATAAAATAAATAAAGAACGAAAAAGAAAATCAACCTAGACAGGCTAGACAAACACAACTCACCCTGGCAAGGAAGTCTTTTATGGGCTTTGGAAGAACTTCGAGGTAATGGGATGGGACGCAGAAAAAAAAGAAAAAAAGAAAAAAAGAAGGTTTTAGAGCCTATACTCTAGACCCTAAACTGGACCATCATGAACAGCATGAATATCGTCAATGCTCATGTTACGGCATCATCTATGTGCCAAAATCCATCATTGTCAAACCAATAAGCGCTCAAAAAATTAGCGGCGTTCGATCAACATGTAAGAATGATTATTTAGTAGTTGCTAACTGTTGTTTCCAAGTCATAACACAAATTTGTCTTATGGGCAATCAACTAACCGACGTGTAAGATTGATTATTTAGTTTCTTAGTGTTGTTTCCAAGTCATAAAACAGATATGTCTCTGTCTCATTCCCCAAGCAAAGATAGTCTTGAATGCCATGGTGGCCGCATGTCCCTCAAAAGTAGTTTGGTTTGTGAAACAACCATAAAAGAAAGAAGGCCAGAAGGAACCCTCAAAAGTAATGAAGCCTGTACAAAGTTTACATATTTAAATACTCAAAAGTTCAACAACGGGAAAATTATCATTGCACTTTTCATACTCGCGAATGTTAACCCAATCATAAGGAACCACTTCAATGGGCTATGTGCTTGAATAATATAGAACTTCACAAATCTAGTCACATTGCTAAGCGCTTCATCATCCAGCAATTTCATTAACATTGCATGAGCATACATATATATATATATATATATATATATTTGAAAACACAGTCATCAAACATATAAGCAAATGACCAAAATTTGACTTAACTGATATTGAAACACTAGAGAGAAACAAAGTGAAAAAGTAGTAGGAAGACATTTTAAGATTTCAATTCTGACCGGGGTATTTTCTTTACATTCTAGCATAATGTTCCACTCAGGCACTCACTACTTGCTCAAAGGGCATTCTGCCAAGGCCACTACAACCTTTTCTCTACTCAAGCAGGTGGGGCAAATGCTTAGGCCCAAGTGTGGCTCTTACACTTTCTATTTACCAGCTCAAATTCATTGGGTTTTGGGTTTCATTCACAGGCCCAAACTAATGTGAAAAATTGGGTGGCAACATTTATATGTTATAATATCTAGAAAATTAATTCCGATATTATATATATATATGCCATCTATTATATTTGGGAAAATAATTTGAATTATATATTATGCGTCACTCAAATGAGTTAAACAATTTATATTATCAGTTAGATATTAAATTTTTTCTTTATGTTGTCCATACTTGCAAAATATAAATATGATTAAAGATTAATAACTATTTTATTTGTAAAATATTTGCTCAAATAGTAAATAACATCCAATTAATATGAAATTCAACAAACATACTAAGGACAATCAAAATGTGTAATCTAACAATACGATTTTGAATATAATAAACCAATAGAAAAATATTAAATGAGGTAACATTAACAAATGAGATTTTGGCTATTTCTTGGCAGGCTCTAGGGGATAGTTGGGTTAAGTTGAATACAGATGGTTCCTCCTTACGCAACCCTAAGATTGTTAGTGCTGGTGGTTTGATTCGTGATCATAATGGGACATGGTCATGTAGATTTACTCGTAATGTTGGCCATGCGTCTAGTGTTCTAGCTGAGCTTTGAGCTTTAAAGAATGGTATGAGCTTGGCCTTATCCTTGGGTTTCCCTTATGTTAAGCTTGATGCTCTAGTTGTGATCTCTTATTGCATTAATGGCTTTAGAGTTCTTCTGCGTTTGATGAATCTTGTGGATGATTGCAGGTCTCTATTGTTGCAAATTCCTAATTACCTTATGTCTCATATCTTTATAGATGGAAGCAAGTGTTAGGATGCGTTGGCTAGAATAATGTGTGGCTCTTCGGCCTCAGATTTTGTTATTTTTATAGCCCTCCTTTAAAGACTTAGTTTCTTCTGATAGGTCTTGGAGGTCTATCTTCATTCGGTAAATGCCTCTGTTTAGAGGCTTCTATATTCTCTGTCTTGCTATACCAAAAAAAAGTATAAAAATGTTATATAGGGTTGGATTCAAGTTCCACCTAATGTAACTTTAAGTAATATGACATCACTTAATATTTTTTAATTAAATATGAATTTTTGCAAATCCACGGTTAGATTATATTATCTTCATATATTCTCAATGCTTGCAAAATTTCAAAATGAAGAATCAATAGTCATGTCATCATTTAATTGTTTAAATTCAAATTTTTTTTTTAATAGTTTAAAATAATACATAAAAAATGAGCGGATTGAATAGTAAATAATATCCAATTGACATGAAAATCAGCATGTGTATGTTAAGAACATATGTAAAATATGTAATACAACAGTGAGATTATTAAAATATGAATAAAATAACAAGTTCTTGGGTGGTATAACATTACTTAGTTTTATATTATGTGTAACTTAAACCTAGCCCATATATATATATATATATATATATATAGAGAGAGAGAGAGAGAGAGAGAGAGAGAGAGAGAGAGAGTCATGAATTTCTTTAACAAAATTAATTAGTACATAGAAATAAATGCAACTACCTATATACACATGATAATAAATTAATATTTTGACATAAATGTAAATGTTTGAAGATGTGGAAGGTTAAATGAAAAGACTTACCAAATTATGTGTCACTTGGCGGAACCCTTAAAGCTTAGAGCCTTAGACCATAATGGCTATGGTTTTTGTTTTCATAAACTCTTATATACCAATTATACTTGTGCAATGCACAAATTGATTAAAAATTACATATAAATAAGTAAATAAATGTGTGTGTGTATATATATATATTAGAAATATTATTGAAATTTTAGTGAGCCACTTGAAACTTAAATATATAGATTTTCATCTAGATTCAATTATCAAAAATGCAAACGTATTTTGAGCTACTCAGAGTAATAAGGACTAAGGATGGTTTGTAATGTGATTTGGCCCGTTTTAACAGTGCCCACCCATGGTTTAAAAGTTATCACTTAACCCACTCGAGGTGGCCTCTGTTAGGCCCCCGTTACCCACCTTTGCCATTTCCATTAGAAAATTTCCTTTGATATATAAGCCAAAATTAGAACCTAATTAGAACCCTAAAAAAAGGAACGAGCTCTCTCCCTCTCTCTACCTTAGAACCCTAAACCCATTTCCTCTATATCAAGTTCTCTAAAAATCTCTAAACCCATTTCTCTCTGTACTCAAATTCTCAAAGTGAAATCTGAACATGTCTTCTTCAAATTATTACTCGGGTTCCAGTCACCATTCATGCTTTGCTGACCATTGTCAGCTACGGACTGCTCTACCCTTAAACAATTTTGGGAGAAGATTTTATGGGTGCAGCTACTATGATATGGCGAGTAATAGTTGGTTTTCTAATTTTTTTGCCTTTTTTATTTTATTTATTTTATTTTCTAGTTTTGTTGGAATTCTGGTTTTGTTGGCTTTGTGAATAACCCTAATTTGATTTTTTTTGTAAGATGATGAACCTACTTGTAAATACTTTAGGTGGTTGGATGGCAAAACATGCAAGCATGGGTCTGAAGTTGCACCCATTGTCCTTGCAAGATTCAGTATGTACAAGAATCAAGCAAGAGTTGTAGAGGAAAAGGAAAAAGAGGCTAGTGATAGGGAAATAGCAGCTATTGAGAGGGGAAAAATAGCCAAGCGAAGGGAAGAAAAAGCTAGGGTGAGAGAGAGGATAGCTAAAGAAAAGTTACAGAAGTACAAATTTGCACTTGTTGTGTCATGGGGGTTTTTTGCTCTTTTTTTTTGTGTGTGTGTGTGTGTGTGTGTGTGTGTGTGTTTTATGGTAGGATGGGAGAATTTGGAACAAAGCCATTGAGTCTGCCTTAAAGGCAAGTTGTTGTAGTTATTGTATAATTTTGAGTACTACCACTTTTGACAAGTGTATTCCATGTATTTGGCACTATGTAATGTTGTTATTTATTTGAATAGAGTATGCAATTTGTTCTTTATGTGATGTGTTCTTTATGTAATGTGTTCTTGTTTATGTAATGTGTTCTTTATATAATGTGATCTTGTAATTTAAATAGAGCATGCTGCCTTATTTATGTAATGTGTAATACTGCTTTGTAATGTGTTCTTTATGTAATGTGTTCTTGTATCTCAAAAGAGTATGCAATCTATTCTTCTTTATAAAGATTATGTATATTTTACATCAATTTTGTAGGCAAGGACATGCACCCTACAAGATTCTGTTTACATCAATTGAAGAAGTATAAAGAAGTATGTTTTAAAGCAAGAGTACCATTCCATACATATATAATAAGCATTGTTCAAAACAAGTGGACTCCACTTAACATTAATGGCTAAACACTGACAAATTTCATCTAAGCAAGAGTACCATTCCATACATATATAATAAGCATTGTTCAAAATAAGTGGACTCCACCTAACATTAATGGCTAATCACTGCCAAATTTCATCTACATAATAGGTGGTTCTGTCCTCACTAAGACAATAACAAAATAACTTTACAGTATAAAGTTCTGCACAATAACAAGAATGTTGTGACATGCCACTATTAGACATGCACAATAACAAAAAAAGTAAAGAAAAGTTTCCCCTTGCACATTCTCCAATCTTCATTTCCCAAAGACCTTTCCCTTGTCCTTACCTTTGCCCTTACCTGTTGAGAACATTGCACCAAATGTGTTAGCTTTTAATCTCCTTTCCCATATGAGAACAGATGACTGCTCCCAAATACCCTTGGTGGTACCAACCCCCTTGGAGGCTGCAAAATACATAGTAACTCCATATCAAGATCTAATCTAGTGTTTTATGTAAGTATAAAGGGTGGTGTTTGTGTTTGTGTATATACTTGAGATAGAGGTTTTCTTGTATCCCATGTTTCCTTAGGAGTATGAAAGATGGGTTGGCTGCATGAGAACCATTGAGCTATTGGTGCTTTACTTAATGGTGGTCTGCTTGAATCTGCTGCAGATAGTGGTGGTCTGTTGAAGCTGAAGCAAATGTTTTAGTTGGATGTGTGTAGGGTTTACTTGTTGGCTGCCTCAGTTGCTGCTTTAATGTTTGGTTGACTTGCTTGATGGGTGGTTGGCTTTCTTATCGAATGGCTAGCTACCCCACTTGTTGGTTGACTAGTTGTCTACTTGGCCACATTATTTACTGGTCCAGGTGGGTGCCTTGCTTGCTGGTTGGCTGCCTTGTTTGCAAATCTAGGTGGCTGCCTTGCTTAAATGGTGGTTGCCTGGTTAGTCTTCTTGTTTGCTAATCTTGTTGACTGCCTTACTTGCTAATTAGTTACCTGGTTAGCTGCCTGGGTGGTTGGCTGCCTTGCAAACCTCCTTGGTGGTTGCCTAGGTGGCTAGCTGGTTGGTTGGTTGGCTGTCTGCCTGCCTGGTTGGCTACCTGGTTAGCAAACTAGGATGACTACCTTGCAAACCTCCTTAGTGGTTGGCTGGCTGGCTAGCTGATTGGTTGGCTGGCTGGCTACCTGGTTGGCAAACTAGGGTGGTTGTGTTGCAAACCTCCTGACTAGCTGACTTACTGGCCGTGGTACTGAAGTTACACCCCGACTTGGTTGGTTAGTGCTTGTTCCTTGTCCCTCTTGTCCCTACAAAAAGAATTGTCTTGCATTAGAAATAGATTTATAATATAATTGTCATAGTGAACACATTCTTGCTTTACTTACAAATTTTTTTTGCCTCTCAAGTCTCTGCCTTTTTTGCCATGGTGTTTCACCAGTTATTCTAGCCTTACACCTCCTTAAATTATGCCCCTCCTTATGACAAAACCCACATTTTATAGGTCTATATGACCCAGAAACTTTGTATGGGTTGTTTGGCTCATCTGCATCTTTCTTCCTTTTCATTGGTGGCCTGCCTAGAGACTTGTACACAATTGGAGCAACAGGGGCAGATTGGTCGGTTTCAACCCATTCATCTTGGCTAGGCAGTGGGATAATCATCTCCTTATATGTAACCACATAGGCATCCTTTCTATAGTATGCATGCATATAATCCTTAAGCCTCTCCAAGTTCTTATAGATTGCTGCAACACCATGTTTACATGGGATTCCTGTCAAATCCTAAACTCTACAAGTACAACACTATCTTGTAAAGTTAACCACATGCCTCTTATACTCATTATCAACCTCATATATATAGCAACTTGATGGAACAACAAAAAATGATTTAGAATCAACTATCAACTGCTCAAGATTTTGCACTATGTTTGGACATATGTCACTAGTGAATTTTACAATCTCAGTCCTCTTAAATACATTCTAGTCATCAACCTAACCCTAATCCACTCTAGCATGGTAATGATAGATTTATCCCTAGCTTCTAATATCATAGAATTAAATGACTCACTAAGATTGTTCACATAACAATCAAAGATGGCCCTTTGAGTGAAATGTGACTTGGTCCATTGGGTTGGTTGGATGTCTACTACATATTCCCATGCTTTTTTGTCCAATTCCTTCATATCTTGCATTCTCTTCTCAAACTCCCTAACTGTTGTTGTCGCAGCACACCTCCATAATGCAGCCTTCAATTCTAAACCCTTGAAGTTTAACTTAAAGTTGTTGTAAATATGCTCCACACAAAATCTATGTTCAACTGTTGGGAACAACATCTCCATGGCAGGTATCAATCCCTGGTTATCATAAATACAATAAAAATAAAAATAAAATCCAAAGAACAAAAATGAACACCATCTGCCTAAGAATAAAAAATAAAAAAAACTTTCAAAACGCAGAAATGTAATGATTAAGAACAAATAGCAACCTCAAAAAGCAAGTGAATTGTATATACCTTCTGCCTATCTGAAATGAACACCAGATTCAGCTCATCTGGCCTCCCAATATCATCTGCAAATGTTTGTAAAAACCACACCCAAGACTCATTGTTTTCTTGCTCAACTACACCTAATGCAACAGGGAAAATATTGTCATTCTCATCCCTTGCAGTTGCTGATAATATATGTCCACCAAACTTGCCTTCAAGGGGCAACCATCTAATCCTACAAGTGGCTGCACTCCCCCCCCCCCCCCCCCCCCCCGCGGGAAGAATCCAAATTTTTGTGCATTGTATCTCACATATATCCTCTTGAACTCGAGTTGTGTGTTAGGCTCAGTAATCTCATTTTACAAAATCACCTTACTCCTTACACTAGTTACTCTTATCATCTTTGCATAGTTTCTAAGCTTCTCATACTACAACCTCTCATCACTTAGTATGAACTCTCTAGCTTTTTGCTTAGCTCTGCACACTTGATTTATGCTCAAGTCCATAGACACATCCTGCATAACTCAATACTTCACACCAGAAACTGCCCAAGCAGGGTTTTTGTTGAAATCATCCAAGTATTTCCTAGCCACATATGTAGAAGTGACCTGGCTATGCTTGAATGTCCTCCTACATGTACAAGTTGGAACCATGGTCTTTATCTAGAAGGTTAACTCCCCTAAAATCTGTGATGCATATACCTTCCAACCACATTCATACTTACAGTGAACAGAAACTTTGGTCTCTTCATTAAGCTTGAACTTAATGTCCATAGGCTTTTTCACTGCATATTAACTCAAGGTAACCCTAAACACCTTCCCATTTGGGAACTTCATACCCTTAACTGAGGGTTACTTATGCCAGTCTTTTCATTAAACTCTGGACATCTCACCCTTTCATCCTCATCCATTGAACTGTTTATGCTCCTAGTGTCATCATCATCAAGAGCTTTTTTAGCCTAATCATTATCATCACCTGCTTGATCACTAGTAGTAGCTTCTGATCTTTTCCTGTTATCTATAACTAGCTCTCTCACACCATCTCCCTCATTTACATTTTCAGTATCTCTTTGACGCTCTCTCATATTAGGCACCTCATTGTTCTGAGTATCAAATATGCCATCAGGATAATCTAGTCCCTCATACCCTTCATCTAGCCAATCAGGTTCATCCACATGAACATCTTCACTACCAACAGTTTGTCCGTGGGTAGCATGGTCATCCACCTGCACAGCTCCACCAACACTACCATCCCTTAAACCTTCAACATGTTCTTCACTAACATCATTTTGGTCAACCATAAATGATCTAACAGTATTGGTCACCTTATCATAATTAGTATCATCATCTTCATCATTCATTTCCCATGGCTAGTCTACTGCAATTGGTTGATCTGGTTCAACTATAGGTTCTTCAATAGCAATTGGTTCAACTTCAAGTTCTACATAAAGTGTGATTTCATTGGTTGGCCATTCAGCATGTAGTTCACACATGTAGGTCACGTCATCATCTAAAGTAATTAACCTTAACCCTTGCTCTAAGTCACCACCAACTATTAAATAATAAATCCTACTATTAATGGGTCCCCCGACCTCAGCACAAATGTCTTGTATCTCAAAATGACTTAGTAGATCTGGATCAACATTACCCATTGTAGATACCTCATCACCTACATACTTTAAACCAGGGTTCCACTCAAAATTCCCACTATGGTGAATAGTAAAATCAAAACGAATTTCCGCAGCCATCTGCAGGAGTTAAAACACATGCACAAACAACAATAATTAAATACATAACCAACACATGCACAAAGAGCACCAATGACAAAAGTAAAATAATTTCAGTTGCATATAAAATACCATTTAACGTGGGGTCAGAGACAAGAAACACAACCAACTAAACAATTTGTCTCCATGGGACCACAAACAAGAAACACAACTCTCTCTCTCTCTCTCTCTCTCTCTCTCTCTCTCTCTCTCTCTCTCTCTCTCTCTCTCTCTCTCTATATATATATATATATATATATGTATGCTTTAATAAAGAGAATGTATGAATTAGATGGATTTTCATTCAAAAAAGAGAGATAACTTTTCCTTTTAAAAAAATAAAATTGTTGGCTTTTCATATAAGCTAATTATATAAATTTCAAAATAAATTAGTTATCCAATTATTTCACCATTTTAGAAAAAAAAAAAAATTATTTTTATAATTATTGATTGCATAATATTTTAAAATTAATTTTGTATTTAGTGGAAAAATGTATTCTCTAGTAACACAACCAAAAAAAAAAAAAAATTCATTTAGTATAGTTATTTTGTAGTGAGAATCTCAACATGACACCAAATGCTAATTTTCCAAAGAATATATTTTGTCAAAACGTGTTCCTTTAGAATTCAAATAGAAATACAATAGAGTTACCAAAAGCTTTCTAAATCCATAGCCTTTGGAATTCTATATTTTAAAATGGGACAATAGCTTGGATAACCCAAAATGGATATATATTATGATTAACAATATCAAGCAGAGTGTATAGAGAAGTGAATGCAGACATATAATTAAAATAAAAATAAAAGTAATAATTGATATTTATTTATTAAAAAAAAAACTACACACAAATAATTGCTTTTTATTTGGCTCACAAATAATTCTCTATATATTTTTTGGACAAATTGGTAATATAATTCCAAGAAATATATGTATATATATAAAATGTCAAAACAGTACTATACGACCACAAACCGCACAGGTTGCAAGAACTCAATTATAATATAGAATTTCTAATATTTTTACAATAATCACTCTAGGGCTTTGTTTATGGTACACAGTTTGTCATATATGTATACGTTATACACATCATGTGTTTTTATTAATTGAAAACATGACTTAACTTAAGTTTTCAAATTTAAAATATAAGACATTTATTAGTTTACATTATACTAGTAATGTGAACTAAGAAATTTCTTAAAAAATAAGTGTGACAGACTTTGTGCAATATCTATTACCTTCCCTATATTATGCTCTTTCAAATGCTTTATTAATAAACAAACCAATGAGATTTTTTCAGTTTTGTTACTTGATAATGCTCAGAAAATCAGTAGGCTGAATGCTTCGGGCTTGAATGATTTGGAGGGCCTGAAAAGGAAAACAAAGAATCAAAGGAGACCGGGGTTGACCGGCCACAAACCCTCTGATGATGAAGTTAGTTTCTCTCTTCAAAATTTAGAACTCCAAATTTTTGAAAATTGTGTAAAGGAAAATACTTGCCTTTATTTGTCTGAGATGAGTGTTTATATAGCATATCCTTGAGGTAGTTACTTGTCTAGTAACTTCTCCTATCATTAAGGAGCTCGAAAGGTTTGGAGTTAACTTCCATAATTGCTATGGAAGTTATATTGTTTAGTCTTGTTTTCCATAACCGTCATTGGAAACGGTTTGTAGCAATGAACCTCAGTTCTTACTTGTGTCTTGAAATAGGAATGTGGAGGCCGCCCAAAACTTGCATGGAGAAACACGCTTAGAATGTAAGGAGGTCTTCCACACACCTTTTTGGATGGATGACCTCATCATGGATGATCATTTTATGCAGTCCATTTTCTCTATTCTTGCCTTGGACGACCCTTACGAACGAGCATGGAGTTTGGCACTATAATACACCATTAGTTGCCCCCTTGTTCATGGGTCGTCTAAGGAAACGTATAGCCTAATGTCATTCCTTGGACGTATGCAATTATGTCAATGATTAGATGTGCCACGTGTCACAATCCTATTGGTGACTGGTCGCGTCGATTCATTTTTTTGAGGAGCATGCCACGTGTCACTTTTTGGTTGGTTGTGTTGTTTCAACGCCTATAAATAGTAGAATTCCTCCTCTACCCTTTACATTTTTGAAATTTCCTCCTTTGACATCCCTCGTCATAGCACCTCATCTAGAAGTGTTTTCTCTCATCCTTAGTCCTCTTCCATCTAGAGCCAGGTATTTTCCTCATCCTTATTCTTAGGTTTTCCTTCAAATTTCAAAATGTCTGAAATTGTTGTCTCCTCATCTAGTAATAGTGTAGATAAAGCTATAGACGAGTACCATGACTCCAATTATAGTGGCTCTAGTAGTAACAGTAGCAGTAGTAGTGGTAATACCACGGACGAGGAATACACCTCTGGTGATCCTGGAGTTCCTCTTGAGGTTCTTCAAGAACAATTTAGGACAAGGACAGCTTCTGGGGTTGGCACCTTGATGAGTATTCCTTTGTCTTCTCCATTAGACGAAGTAGAAACCGTGTATAGTTGTGTTGTAGGCATTTCTTCCAAGACAGATGAGAGGAGGCTTATAGCATTTAAGAGTCGGTACCAAATCCCAGATGACTTTAACCCTAGGTTAGCCATCCATGGAGAATGGTGTTGTGAACCCCGTTTTGGGATAGGCATCTATGAAGCTTATCTTCTAGGGGGGCTTAGGTTACCTTTAAATGCTTTTGCTAGAGAATTACTTACTAGGTTAGGTTTAGGAGTGTGTCAACTTAATCCCAACTCATGGAGACTGATTGTTTCTATGCAAGTTTTGTGGAAGGAAGTATTCGAAGGGGATCGTCCTCTCACTGTGGACAAGTTCCTTTTCTGTTACAAACCTTCTAAGATTAATCAATCCCAAGGCTTTTATTAATTTACAACCAAGGGTAGTGACTGTAGATTAATTAAGTCTTTGGTTTCATCTAACAGAAACTGAAAGATGGAGTTTTTCTTCATCTCTAGTTTCTAGTCTGGGCACCCTGTTAAGGTTGGCAGGGATACGTTTGCCCCATACACTGGAGAGTTAGGCAACCTTCGTCCTGAAGGTATGTTTATATTTTGATTTATTATTTTAAGTGTTTTTATCTTTTGCATGCAATTGTCTAACCTCATTTTCTCTCTCTCTCTCTCTCTCTCTCTCTCTTTTGTTTTTTTTTTAATAACTGTTGGACGTCCCTCTTTAAGTAAATTTCATCATGACCACATCCACACGCTAATAGGATTTTCCACTCGTTGGTGACCCTTCAACGTCTAGCTACATGGGGACTTGGTCCTAAGCCGTCCATTGAAGCCCTTGCTCACGAGCTTGCTGTTCATAGACGTGAGTCTTTTTTTTTTTTTTTTTTTTAATGTATTCTTAGAAATTTCCCAAGTATTATTTGACTTGTACTTTTTGACTAACATTTTGTGCTTTTCTTTTAGGGATGGCAACTATGAAGGAGAATAAAGGCAAAGAGGTGATGGATGAGGTAGTCAGGCAATGGGTGCAATCCTAGCCTCGTCCATCTGTAGGTGAAAAAAGAAAAAGTTTATCAAAAGGAATTGACTTGGAAAGTCTCCCAAGTAGGCGTAAGGAGAAAAAGGCCAAGCACAAGTCGTCCAAGTCTGGGGTGTTTAAACCTAGCCCTTTTGTCCTCCCCGTCCAGGAGCCCTCCGTCCAAATTCACAATGTTGACTCAGAGCCTAGAGATCCTCCGTTCGTGCAGATCCCATCCACAGTCAATGTACCTGCCTCATCTCAAACTTTTCGTCGAGTAACTCAAAACATTATTGAAAATGAAGACTTAGCCTGGGAAAGGTTTGAGAAGGTCATGATAGATGAGGATGTGGCGGCATGCTATGACATGTCTTAGAAGGAATTTGAGCACTCTAGTGTTTAAGACCTTTTCAACGTATGTGAACTTATCTTTTATATATATATATATATATATATCGTCCTGTTAGTAATGTATACATGTGTATTTTGTCTAATAAAATTCTAATTTATGTAGGCAATGTCCAAGTTCATCACTGCGTCCAAGCAGGCAACGGAGCTGGACAAGACGAGGATCCTACTAGAGACGAGGAACCAGGAGGTTAAGGACAAGTGCAAGAAGTGGGCTGAGGTGGCGGCTAAGGCTAAGGACAATGCCAAAGAGCTGCAAAAGAGGAATGATGAGTTGAGTACCCTTCTTGAAAAATCCAAGGGAGATGCAGTTGCGGAGTTCAAGCCATCCAAACCATTTACTGATCTACTGGACACCAACTACGTAGCGAGCTTTGAAGATTTCAGAATGAAAGCTATAGAAAACTTTCCTAAGGTTGACTTTAGCTCCATTAAACTCAACCTGGGTGGTATTGCTTCAAGCTCCCTCCTACAGACAAGCTTAGAAGTTGTAAATATTGAGGACGATACCACCACCCAACCAGCTCAGGACGATCCCAGCATTGATGCCCCTCCTTCATGAAGACGACATATTATGTTTATCCTTGTATTTTTTTTTCTTTTCTTTTTCATTTGGTCCATTATTTTGGACCATTTAAAGTTCATTTAAGTACATTTAACTTGTCCACAGTTTTAGGACGAGCTGTTTAAACAATTGCTTTTCTTTAAGCTTTATTTTGTAAGGGTTTTGGATGTTGGTTGTTCACCCTTAATAGATGAGTGAATATTTTCTTCACCTTTCCTTTTACTAAACATGTTATTGTATGGACAAATGTTTTCTACATCCAGAGTAGTGCTTTCAAACTTGACTCATCCATGATAAGAATTTGTTCATGTTCAACATTTTCACCATTCTTTAAATTTTTGCAAGCATAGCTCATCCATGAATGGTGCTCCTTTTCTTAGTTATATTTGTTCAAAGCTTTCATTACCCCTCATCCATAAACTTGACGATTCTTTACTCATCATTTGGTAAACTGCTAGCTTTTACTCATCCAAAGATTGATTGGTTAGTCAAATTCCTTTATGGATTTTCAGTATTTTTGCATGCATGCTTTGTCTCATCCTTTGGTTGGGCGAATATACACTAGGTTTTACCTCATCCATTGATTAGACGAAGATGCCTTAGGTTCATTTTTCTTTGCTTTATCCTTATTAAAGAAAGCTTGTAGATGTTACATCCCTGTGTCCAAAGAATTTACTCATCTTGGGCTTTTAGCCTTCTTGTGGATTAATTTGAACGAAAACAACATGAAAACTAGGAACTCACACAACATTATGTACATAACATAAATATTGTTCATAGGTGAGGCATATGCTTAGAAGCTAATGCCTTTAGGAAATTTGACAAATACAAAAAAATACTATGAACCCATGACTTCATCCATAGTCCACAGCACATAGTTTAGAAACTAACATAGCTTTAAGGAGTTAATTCAACATATATAATGCTAACAACATGTAGATAAACAAAACAAACTTTGGCTCGTCCAGGATAATGCTAATCCAAGCTGATATCTTACTGATAATACCTTCTTAGGTGTTTAATATTCCAAGGATGCTTCAATTTCCTCCCGTCTAGGGTCTCCAAGTAGTAGGATCCTTGCCTTTTGTAATTGATAACCTTGTAGGGTCCTTCCCAGTTAGGTCCCAATTTCCCATGAGCTGGGTTTTTGGTTGCCAAAGAGACCGTTTTCAAGACGAGGTCCCCTTTGTTGAAATGCCTAGGTTTTACCATTGCATCATATTGCCTAGCCATGAGGTTCTTATACCTTGCTGTCCTTTGCTTTGCATCCATCCTCACCTCATCTATTAGATCAAGGTTTAGGCAGAGTTGTTCCTCGTTATCCTAGTCTTGATACTTCATTACCTTGTGATTAGCCATATGTCCTTCTGCAGGTATGACTGCTTCACTTCCATAGGCTAGCTTAAAAGAAGTTTCCCCTATGGGGGTTCTCACTGTCATCCTGTAAGCCCATAAAACACTTCGTAGCTCGTTTGACCATACTCCCTTTGCCCTCTCAAGCCGAGTCTTGATGATCTTTAACAAGAATCGGTTTGCTACTTCTGCTTGACTGTTTGCTTGAGGTTGGGCAGGTGAGGAATAATGATTCTAAATTCCGAAGTGTTCACAGAAGTCCCTGAAAAATGCGTTAACAAACTGTCATCTGTTGTCTGATATTAGAACCCTAGGTACCCCAAATTTGCACACAATGTTCTTCCAGATGAAGTTCTTGACATTTTGTTGCGCGATCTTTGCTAGGGTTTCTACTTCCACCCACTTAGTGAAATAATCAATTCCAACCACCAAGAATTTCATCTACCCAGTTCCAAGTGGAAAAGGACCTAAGATATCTAATCCCCATTATGCAAAAGGCCATGGGGCCATCATCGGGGTGAGATACTCCGATGGTTGCCTAGGAATATTGCTAAAGTGTTGACATTGGTCACATACTTTGACATAAGTCTTTGCATCTGCTTGAATAATTGGCCAGTAATACCCTACACAGACGACCTTGTGAGCCAATGTTCTTGCTCCTGAGTGGTTCCCACATAACCTTTCATGAATCTCCCTCAATACATAGTTCGATTCATCCAGGGCTAAGCACCTTAAGTAGGGCTGAGAGAAACCTCGTTTATGAGAACATATTTGGCAACTTTGATTCTTAACTTCCTTACCTCGTCCTTATCCTCTAGAAGCCTTCCCACTTTGAGGTAGATGACTATTGGAGTCATCCAATTTTATTCTCCTTCTATCCGTTGTACCTCTGGAAGATCTATGCTTGGTATATATTGGACTTTATCAAACTCATCCATAGCCTCCCCTGCTAAGGTTGTTTTTGCCAAAGCATCTGCCTCCATGTTTTCCTCTCTGGGGAGTTGAACAAAACTGGCTTCTTTAAACTTTTTGACAAGCTGCCTTACCTTGTTTAGATACTTCTTCATCCAGCCTTCTTTAGCTTCACATGTACCATTCATTTGATTGATAACCAACTGAGAATCGCCTTGGACTATTACTAACTCTGCCCCTAGTGACTTAGCCAATTCCAGTCCTTTAAGGAGAGCTTCATATTCAGCCTCATTGTTGGTTGTTTAATACTACAGATGAGCTGCGTACCTCAACTTGTCTCCCTCTGAGGATTTGAGTATGACTCCAATTCCTCCTACATATAATGTGGACGAGCCATCCACACTGACAACCCATTTTCGAGCTTCGTCCAGCTCTCCTTGACTTGGGGTAAACTTCACAATGAAATCTGCTAGTACTTGTGCTTTTATCGCATTTCTTGGCTGATATCTGACATCAAACTCACCAAATTCTATGGCCCATTGGATAAGTCGTCTTGCGGCTTCCAACTTGTTCATTGCCTTCTTTAATGGATGATCTGTTAAGACATTGATGACATAAGCTTGAAAATAATGCCTTAACTTTCTTGAAGTTGTAACCAAAGTGAAGGCTAGTTTTTCCATCATTAGGTATCATCCTTTCACCCCTCTCAGCGCTCTACTTGTATAGCAGACTAGCTTTTACACCCTTCCTTCTTCTCTAATCAAAGCTGACCTCACTGTGTGTGGGGACACTGCCAAATACAAATACAACTCTTCGCCAGGCATGGAGGGACTCAGCAAGGGAGTTGTGGTGAGGTAAGTCTTGAGGTCTTGGAAAGCTTCCTAACACTCGTCTGTCCATTCAAACGTCTTTTTAAGAACCTTGAAAAATGGTAAACATTTGTCAGTAACTTTAGAAAAAAACTTGTTAAGGGCAACAACTCGTCCGGTAAGAGACTGGACTTCTTTGATACCTCGCGGAGGCTTCATATCCAATATTGCTTGAATCTTATTAGGATTTGCTTCGATTTCCCTATGTGAAACCATGAATCCGAGGAATTTTCCTGATGAAACTCCGAAAGCGCACTTGCTGGGATTCAACTTCATGTTATAATGCCTAAGCGTATCAAAGGTTTCTTGCAGTCATCCAAGTGCTTCCCCTCATCCAGACTCTTCACCAGCATGTCATCTACATAGACTTCTACATTCCGTCCAATCTGTGGACGAAACATGTGGTTAACCAACCTTTGGTATGTTACTCTTGCGTTCTTCAGACCGAAGGGCATCACCTTGTAAAAAAACAAGCCTTGACTGGTGACAAAGGATGTCTTCTTTTGGTCTGCCTCATCCATCTTTATTTGATTGTATCCGGAGAAAGCATCCATGAAACTTAGCAGTCTATGACCTGAAATCGAGTCTACCAACTGATCATACGCTGTAATGGGTAGCTATCCTTGGGGCAAGCTTTGTTTAGATCGGTGAATTCCACACACATCCTCTATTTTCCATTAGTCTTCTTGACCATTACTACATTGGCCAACCAGTCTGGATAATAAACTTCTCGAATAAACTTTGCTGCAATCAACTTCTAAACCTTTTCTTTAATGGCATTTTCTCTCTTAAGGGCAAACACTCTTTTCTTTTGTCATACAGGCTTAATGGAAGGACATACATTTAGATGATAGGAAATGACACTAGGGTTTATACCCAGCATATCTTCATGACTGCATGCAAACACATCAATGCTCTTCTTTAAGAACTAGACAGGATCTTGCTTCGTCTTCTTTTCCATATCCGCTCCAACCCTTGTATACCTATCAGGGTTATTCTCGTCCAAATGAATGTCTTCCAATGCTTCAGTGGGCTCTGCCACAACTCTCCTCTCCTCAATGTTCATAGTCTGAACCTATTCATCCATGGCCAACATAGCCAAATAGCATTCTCTTGCTGCTAGCTAATCTCCTTGCAGTTGTCCTACCCCATACTCTGTAGGGAACTTGACTGATAGGTGGTAAATAGATGTAACTGCCTTTCAGCTATTTAAAGTTGGCCTTCCGATTATGACATTATAAGAGGATGAACAATCTACCACAAGGAAATTTACGTCTTTGGTTATCTGTTGTAGGTATGCCCCCACTACCACAGGTAATGTAATGGTGCCTACAGGCTGCACTTTCATTCTTCCAAACCTTACCAAGGGCAAATTCACTGGACGAAGTTGATCTCATCCAAGCCTTATTTGCTGAAATGTAGGATAATACAAGATATCTGCCGAACTTCCATTGTACACCAATAGTCATATAGTCAGCAATAAGTAAAGTGATGACGATGGCGTCGTCATAGGGGTGGTGAACCCTTTCTGCATCCTTGTCCATGAATGTGATGGCT
This sequence comes from Quercus wislizeni, assembly GCA_023055345.1. Classification (NCBI taxonomy): domain Eukaryota; kingdom Viridiplantae; phylum Streptophyta; class Magnoliopsida; order Fagales; family Fagaceae; genus Quercus; species Quercus wislizeni. Next base: position 37,637,815 of record JALGQJ010000004.1, read on the forward strand.
TATTCATCCATTGCCCTCATCCTTGGTGATCATCCAGAGAGTTGTACATTCTGCACTACCTTCAGGTATGTCTTTCTAGACTTGGAAGATTTTCCCTATTGAGGTTCCTCCTATGATAACTCTTATTTCTCTGAGTGGGGAGCATGACGACTCTTTTACTTTCCCCTTTAAATTCTCGTCCTTGTGATCTCATCCAAGGAAATTTCTCAATTTTCCTTGCCTGATGAGATTTTCAATTTGCTACTTTAAATTGAAACACTCGTTTATATCATGCCCATGGTCTCTGTGAAAGCGGCAATACTTGTTCTTATTGCACTTGTTAGGATCTCTCTTCATTTTCTTTGGCCATTTCAAAGAAGGATCGTCCTTGATTTGCATGAGAACGTGTTCAAGTGGCATGTTCAAAGGTGTGTATTGTTGACTCCATGCTGAGGAGCCTGCCTTCTTGTTGTCTCAGTCTTTCTTCTCTCCCGTCTGCCCTTTCTTTAGGCGAGGACCTTGTTCAGAGTGGCGCAGGGGATTTTCTTCCATTCTCTCAGCTCTCTTCCTCTTTTTGGCTATAATCGCGTCTTTTGCATTCATAAAATTTTGGGCCTAATGGACGAGTTCAGCCATGGTTTGAGACTCTTTCTCATAAAGCTTGTGGATGAATAAGTTAAAGTTAACTCCATTATGGAAGGCCACTAATAACAACTTATCATCCATCTCGTCCACTGTCAATGCTTTCCTATTGAAACGAGTGATAAAGGACCGCAAGCTTTGATTCTCCCCTTATTCAATGGTTAACAAGCTGGACGAGGAGCGTTTGTGCCTTTGTCCTTCGATGAAATTATTGACAAACATCTTACTTAACTCTTCAAAAGAACTCACTGTGTTCGGAGGTATCTTGCTGAACCACACTCGCGTTGGTCCTTTAAGGGTGGTAGGGAAGGTTCTACACATAATCTCTTCTAGAACCCCTTAAAAGTGCATTGTAGTCTTGAAAGTAGCAATATGATTGAAAGGGTCACGCGTTCCATCATACGAATCCAAGGAAGGCATCTTGAACTTCGAAGGCAAAGGGTGACCATTGATGGAAGCCGTGAAAAGGGAATCTATTTGATGAACTAAATCCTTTACAGGATTTTCCCTTCTTATGTTCTCCCTCATCTCATCCATGACCCTTCTCATCTAATCCATTTCCAAGTATGGCACCCTTTGCGAAGTGGTGCTCTTTGACTGGCTCTTGGGCTCAGCATTTCCTCCTTTATCTCCTTGTCTCTAAGCTTATCCTTCAACATATCCTTCATGACGCTGCCTCCTTAGATTAATCTCCCTAGTCAACTCTTGGTTTTGAAGAGTTAACTCTGCCATGGCGGCTGCCATGGATTGTATGTGTTGAATGGAAGACAATTATGTGACAGGCGCTGATTGGCAATCTCAATGGGGATTGCTAGAAGCATCCCTACTCTCCTAGTGGCTTGGGCTAGTCGCCCTTGATCTTGTCCGAACCATGCAGCCTTTTCATTGAAGAAAGATCAATTGCAAAAACAAAATCTCTTTCTCATAGACAGTGCCAGCTAATAATGCTCAGAAAATCAGTAGGCTGAATGCTTTGGGCTTGAATGATTTAGAGGGCATGAAAAAGGAAAACAAAGAATCAAAGGAGACCGGGGTTGACCGGCCACAAACCCTTCGATGATGACCGATGATGAAGTTAGTTTCTCTCTTCAAAATCTAGAACTCCAAATTTCTGGAAATTGTGTAAAGGAAAAAACTTGCCTTTATTTGTCTAAGATGAGTGTTTATATAGCACACTTGTCTAGTAACTTCTCCTATCATTGAGAAGCTCAAAAGGTTTGGAGTTAACTTCCATAACTGCTATGGAAGTTATATTGTTTAGTCTTGTTTTCCAACTGTCATTGGAAACAGTTTGTAGTAATGAACCTCAATTCTTACTTGTGTCTTGGAATAGGAATGTGGAGGTCGTCCAAAACTTGTATGGAGAAACACGCTTAGAATGTAAGGAGGTCCTCCACATGCCTTTTTGGATGGACAACCTCATCACGGACGAGCATTTTATGCAATCCATTTTCTCTATTCTTGCCTTGGACGACCCTTATAGATGAGCATGGAGTTTGGCATTATAATACACCATTATTACTCATTCTCTTTTGGTTTTTGGCTTTGTCTATTGAATACATGCAAAAGATTAACCCTTTCTTCCTTACAGATGAACTTAGACTTGGAACTTAAATACAACCATAATGCATTAGAAAACTTTAACCTGAAGGATCAAGGATCAATTGTTTACTCCGGCAGCTGGTCTAATTAGCAGCCTCATAAGCTCCCTATTATCCATACCTCTGCTCATCTTGGTGCCCCAGGTATTGTCCCAATTGTTTGGCCATCAATAGCTACTTAGGATTTTAGACATGAAAGGAATGAAAACAACACCATGCCTCTATTCATAAGAACTGAAAATGTTAGAGTTGGGGTTGGTAAGGTTAGAGAAGTGGCTTTTGTTAGTTTTTAGACCCCTTAAAACAGAATTGGATTAACCTAGGAATTTAGCCAAGTTGTTACTTAGTCAAATTAATTAAATCTAGGTTAACACAATCAAATAATCATATCAAGTAAAGCAGCGGAAAGATAAATAACACAAAAATATGATCACCCAGGAAACCAAACCGGTAAAATCCTGGGGAGGATTTAACCTAGCTATCCTCAAGGTAAACTTGAATCCACTATCTTGAAAGAATTGAAGTTTATACAATAAGACTTACAAGCCCCCACGCTCGACTTCTTATTGCTACCCACCAGTAGAACTTACTGACACAATTACGTGCAAGCTCCGAATCCACGGATTTCTTCTTTCTTGGATTCTCCACCAAATACAAGCACATTGCTTGTTTTTCTTTAAGTTTCAATGGCAGCAACTAGATTGATCATCAAGTTGTAGAAAACTTCTTCTCCTTGAAAACCCTAAGTTTATGTAAAGGAAAGCTCCTCAAAGATCTCACAAGAGATTCACTCAAACCGCAATATGAGTAACCTTAAAACGTGGCTAGGGTTTCCCTTATATACCTAGGGTAAATTAGAAACCCAAAACCTTTTAAAACACATAGGGCTGAGTTGGAAATTCTGCTTAAAAAACGTCAGACCCGATTTTCGATTGATCGAGCCTAAACGTTGATCGATCGAAATGGGCTGTAACTATTTTTTAATTCATGCAGTAGTTTAATCCAACTTTACAACAAAGAACCAACTTTGAGCAATTCTAAAACAACTTAAATACGTTGTTTTGATCATGGTTTGCCAACAATATAAATTAGAATTCTAAATACATAAATCCTAAGTCTTTAGAACCTAACAAACTCCCCCTTTGGCAATCCGTGACAAAACACAACTTAATAGTACAAAGTTTACAAATAAAAACCCTTTACAAATAATGCTCATAAAACTCAAATTCAAACCTAACTACTATCCATCAGTTGCAAGAGTAGACAGCAGCTTAATTGAATCAACCTGTATATTTCCTGAAACACTTAAACAAAATGCATAACCGTATGTGTGGAAAAAATACAAGTAAAGAAAAATAAAATCTTGATTTCAAACAACATACAATAAAGACATATATCAATGAAGAACTTATAAACATAAATCAATAAGCAGTTTGAAACAAGAAACAACAAAATATACTCCCCCTATCATGAATAACCCAACAAGGTAAAACAAATGTGGCAAAAGCTAAAAAGATAAAGTGCAAAGTAAAGCACCTAGATACAATCTAAACAACTCCACAAGTTCCAACCAACAAAAATAAACTCTCCCCCTGAAAACAAAAACAAGTACAAGTGCCAAAAAAATCTCATATATACTCCCCCTTTTTGTGACAACCAAAGGGCAATCAAAATCCATCATCAAAAGGAGGTGGCGACGATGAAGAACTCTGAAACCGTGCCAAATCTGCTCGCAATCCTCGAATCTCATCAAGAACGTCCACCAAAATTTGTCCTTGAGCCGCCTGAACGGTCAAGACATGATCCAACGTACGTCGAATGTCTGAATCATCCGAAGTAGTCGGTAGAGGAACGTCAGCAGCAGCACCACCAGAAGTCTCAGTAGCACTTGCAGAAGAGGGAGAAGGGGGAACACTACTAGAAGATGCACCTCGAGGAACCGAAGGGTCAGCTCTCAAATGAGCAGCCCTCTGTTGAAGAAAGGTAGCACCTAGTGGACCGACAACATGAACAGGCTCACCAGCAAGAAAATTAGCTAGACCAATGAACAACAGAATCCTATGAATGAAAATAGGATAAATAAGTGCATGCGCTATGGCAGAACTCCTATGAACTTCATTCAAAGAACGAAGAAACAAGTGAGGAAAGCTGATAGATGCACCTGACAGGAAAGCATAGAGAAACACACATCGCTCTAGAGGGATGGTGTGGAGATGAGAAATAGGCCACAAGGAATGACACGCAACTTTAAGAAACAAATACGCAGTCTTAGATAACGCAGAAGACGTGATCCAAGGATCAGAACCCCACTGGATAGATGATCCAGTGATGTGTGACATGACAACATCTATAGGAGGAGACTCATCATAGGGATAGACAAGATCGATGACGATCGAAACCCCAAGAGCCTAAGCCACTACCCTAGGGGTAATGGTGAACTCAACACCACGTATCCAACTCCAAACTACGATGTTGGAATCATAGATGTGACACGAGAGGTTAGAGAAGAACTCTCTAATCAAGGCGGTCGAGGGTGGATGATCTATCTCTAAGAGGGACAACCAACTTCTAGACTCAAGATTAGCCCTAATGGCTAGATCTACCTCATCTAAAATCACAGAACGCTCAGCCCAAATTTTACGCTTACTATTCAGTTTCTCAAAAGCCTCACGACAACAGTCGTTCTTAAACAACTGAACCCTAGAAGGAGACACAGAAGGGAAAGAGGGAACCCTATTAGCTCTAGTCTTCCTAGGCATGGTGCTAGAATAAGGACCAAGAGCACACAACAAATAGAGAAAAGAAACAAAAACAAAACCAAGGGCAGACTGTAAGTTAGCACAAAAAAAATATAGAACAAAGAGAACTATATGATGCATGAACAGATTAAATGACATGATGCATGAGCTAAGGCAGTAAATTAAGTCCAAATTAAGTTCAAATTCACAAAATTGGCTTAAGCATAGAGTTTCTAACTAAACCCACCCCCCCCCCCAAAAAAAAAAAACCACTTGAATGTTTTTAAAGAAATTGACCAATTGATCATTACACAAGTTAGACAACAGTTTAGAATGATCAATTTCATCAAATCAACAAGCCAATTTCATCAATTTCAACCTAATTGAACAAAATCCCCAAATCGGATTCAAAACAAACCCTAGAATTTTCAATTGTTCACAAAACCCCAAATTGATCAAATTAACCAACATATATCATGAATATATCAATATAGAAGAAAAACCCAATGATCAATTTCAGAAAAAGAGGATTGATTCAACAAAAATCCCAATTTTGAAAAGTTCAGTAGAGCCTTGCCAAGTCGGAGAGAGAGAGAAAAGTTTGAAAAAAGTTTTGAAAAAGTGTTTGAATCAGTCAAAACATTGTTTTTAAAAAACTTGAAACACGATGTTTGATTGATCGAAAAACAGGTTCGATCGATCGAACCAGGCAGAGGCTCACTGAATTTTTTAAACAAGATTTCGATTGATCGAAAATCAGATTGGATCAATCGAAATTCTTGAAAAACAGCTTTTTTGAAAAATAACCTGATTTTTGAAAACTTACCTCAAAGCATTGAATATAAGAAATAAAAATGCATGAGTATGAGATGAAATGCTCTTCCAAAACACAAGTTTTAAACCCAATTTTTCAAAAATTTAGATTTTAAACAATCTCCCCCTTTTTAAAGCAACAAAATAGTTTTGCATAAAACTCAAATTATTTTTCAAAACATGGTTGGTTAGACCATAAACACACACAATTATATGTACAATGTTTAGCAAAGAGTAACTTGTGTTGTGTGTGCAACTAGCAAAAGCCTAAGATACATGTGAGGTGATATGTGAATAGAAATCAACCATAAAGTCTACAAAATTCATCACATAGAATTTAAAAGAGACTATCACCTAAAGAGTTACATCATATAACTCTCACATCTCCTAGAACATAAGCTTGCAATCATGTAAGTTTCTTGAATTTTGCCTCATAATATACATACCAATTTTTAATTTATGTGATTTGGCATTAAGCCTAATAGTACACACCAATTTTAAGCATTTATCAATTAAACCGAGGCTTCACCTTATGTTCTTTTTGTACATGTGCTACACTTTTTCGAGCACAAAATCTTATGATATGCACTAAGGTGTTCATGATTGGTTAGTGCATAGTGGTGAGATGGTTATTTATGCCTTTCTTAAAAGATTCAAGTCTGACAGTCAAATAACATGTGACTTCAAGATAAAGACAAAGTGATAAACACCATAAACATCTTTCCCACACAACATGCACTACAAAGTTTCAACTAGTAAAGTGCAATAAATAAGCTCATCAAAGCTAAAAAAAAGTACAATAGACATGTCATGTGAAAATAAATTGACCAATCTTGTTTTCAAAAACAAAAAGAATAGTGCAAGAACAAAATGTGCTTCCTTTTTCCTTCCTTTCTTCCCTTTTTTTTATTTTTATTTTATATATATATATATATATATATATAGAATAAAAAACACCTAGAATGAAATGCATGAATGTAATGCAATGCAACTCCTAGAGACAAAAGAGAAAAACACAAAAACCAAGGAACAAAGAAAAATGGTCACAAAGGAAAAGCAATGAAGCACAAAGACCATGTCAAAAAGACTCAATTAGTTTGAGTCTTTTGCATCCAAAATTTTTTAGATGCACCACGAGCATTGGAGTTTGTATTCACATTATAGTGATTTCCAACTCCAAGATTGGAATAAAGGTTAAGCGCCTTTACCAGTTCACCAATAAGTGCTATAGGATCTTATGCTTGAGGCACTGGCACTTTTGGCTTGTTTGCTCTCTTAGCAGCTTGCAACTTGTAACAGTTTGGACGAATGTGTCCAGACTTTCCACAAAAATGGCACACCCAAGCAAGCTTACCATGCATTTTGTCCTTAGAAAGGGTAGACTCCTTAAGTTTAGACTCTTTCAGATCAACCCCAATCTTCCTAGATGGTGAAACTTCTATGGGTTTGACAACCTCACTCACAGGAGGTTTGACAGTTTCACTCACAGCCTCACTCACAGAAGGTTCAGAGGAAGAGGAAGGAACAAAGTGTGAGGAAGGAACAAAGTGTGAGGAAGGAACAAAGTGTATGGAATGGGGAGTAGACACAGAGATGCTTTCAACAAAACATAATCCAGATTTGTCAAAAGGAGACTTTTGAACACCCAGCAGTTGATTAAGTTTAGAACTAGCAGATCTAGCAACAGATAAATCAAGTTCCAAAGATTTAACTTTATCAAGTAATAACATATTCTCAGTTTTCACATTGTTCAAAAGTTCATTAGCATCAAACAGTTTAACAAGCAGATTCTTCTTATCAAGCTCAAGAGATTCAATTTTCTTCAGGCCAAGTTCAACATTTATAGCATCCTTTGTAGCAACTTTGCAAAGTTCATTGTAGGCCTCTTGAAGATCTGCGTCCTCAGAGAGTTCCCCATCAGAATGGTTCTCTTCAGCAGATATGCTTTCATTCACTACAGCAGTAGCTATGAAAGCAATGAAGTTTCCATCCTCGTCACATTTTGACTCATCATCAGAAACTTCACCATCAATAAGGGTTACAACCATGCCTTACCCTTAGACTTCAAGTAAGTAGGACATTCAGATTTCATGTGACCATACCCTTGAGATCCAAAACACTGAGGACCCATAGAATTATTAGAAGATTGATCTACTTTTTCTCTAGGTTTGTCATTATTGTTAACCTTAGTGGGATAATTCTTTCGAAAATTTCTAGGTTCAGCAATGTTCGCACCTCTTGCCTTTCTATTGTTATTCTTGAGAAAATTTCTAAAGTTCTTGGCAAGGTAAGCAATCTATGTAGCAGAGAGCTCATCATCAAATCCACCAACTTCTACATCATCAACTGACTTAAGAGCCATTAATTTGGATTTGCTAGTTTTAGGTAGGTCCAACTTATAAGATTGAAGTGATCCTACAAGTTCATCAACAAGGATGGAGTCCACATCCTTACTCTCAGTTATGGCAGTCACCTTGAGTCTAAAATTCTCAGTTAAGGATCTAAGAATCTTCCTAATAATTTTAGGTTGATCATAGATTTCACCCAAGTTATAAGCATAATTAACATTATCATTCAGTTTAGCATAGAATTCATCAAAAGATTCATCATCAGACATCCTAATGCTTTCAAACTTAGAAGTTAATTTCTGCAATTTGTTGATTTTGACAGCCTTTGTGCCTTCATGCATAGTCTAGAGGATATTCCAAGCAGTATGAGCAACCTTAACATTTGAGATTCTCTTAAATTCCTCCATAGAAACAGCGTTAAAGATAGCATTCATAGCCTTGCTATTGAACACAACTGCTTCTTTTTGAGAAGTTTGCCGCTCACTAACAGGAGTAGTGACCTTCTCCCATCCGTATTCAACGGAGTTCCAAACTCTCTCATCAATTGATTTTAGGAATGCATTCATCCTTACTTTCCAATAAGCATAATTATTCCCATCAAAGTGAGGAGGAATAACCAGAAAGTGTCCGTGTTCCATGACAACAGGGTTCAAGGATCAGCTCAAAGATCAAAGGATCAACAACAAGAGAGCTACCTGCTCTGATACCACTTGTTAGTTTTTAGACCCCTTAAAACACAATTGGATTAACCTAGAAATTTAGCCAAGTTGTTACTTAGTCAAATTAATTAAGTCTAGGTTAACACAATCAAATAATCATATCAAGTAAAGTAGCAGAAAGATAAATAACACAAAAATATGATCACCTAGGAAACCAAAGCGGTAAAAACCTAGGGAGGATTTAACCTAGCTATCCTCAAGGTAAACTTGAATCCACTATCTTGAAAGAATCGAAGTTCATACAATAAGACTTACAAGCCCCCACGCTCGACTTCTTATTGCTAACCACCAGTAGAACTTACTGACACGACCATGTGCAAGCTTCGAATCCACGGACTCATTCTTTCTTGGATTCTCCACCAAATACAAGCACACCGCTTGTTTTTCTTTAAGTTTCAATGGCAGCAATTGGATTGATCATCAAGGTGTAGAAAACTTCTTCTCCTTGAAAACCCTAAGTTTATGTGAAGGAAAGCTCCTCAAAGACCTCACAAGAGATTCACACAAACCGCAATATGAGCAGTACTAAAATGTGGTTAGGGTTTCCCTTATATACCTAGGGTAAATTAGAAACCCAAAACCTTTTAAAACACTTAGGGCTGAGTTGGAAATTCTACTTAAAAAATGTCAAACCCAATTTTCGATTGATCGAGCCCAAGCTTCGATCGATCGAAATGGGCTGAAACTGTTTTTTAATTCCTGCAGTAGTTTAATCCAACTTTACAACAAAAAACCAACTTTGAGCAATTCTAAAACAACTTAAATAAGTTGTTTGATCATGGTTTGCCAACAATACAAATTAGAATTCTAAATACATAAATCCTAAGTCTTTAGAACCTAACAGCTTTCTTCTCTCTTTTTTAGGTTGTTTCTTGTAATATGTGGTTATAAGTTTGATGTGTCGGTGTTACTCATTAAAACGATCGAGTTTGACGTGTCAATGTTGTTAGAATTATGTGCCCTCAAAAACAATAATATGCATTTTTTATTTGATAATAAAATTTTATTTTCACATACATAATTTTTTATAGGTATATTTCATTGTTTAAATTAGATGATGTCTCGCGCGATGCGTGGACTACATTATAATTTCATATGAAATCATTTTTATATATATTAAGACCTACATGTAATACTTTTTTGTTGTATAATATTTATGTTTGCCCACAATATTGTTGAATACTTTGAAACTTGATTTTCTCAATTCATATTTTATATTTAAAAAATTTTATAACACTATAAAACTATAACAGATTATATATTTATCGTTAAAAATAGATTTTATTTTTTAAACTAATTAAATGATTTTGAAATCTTTAGAGAAGAATTTAAAGCATAAAATAAGATTTTATCAAAATTTAATTGTCTTTAGTTGGGATTCCATATCCTTTAAAAAAAGGGAAAATTCTTTGAAATCATCATTGATTTTTATTTTTTATCACTATAGCTCATACTACACAAAATAGCAGTAAAAAACCTAAAAAGAAACCTACAAATTATGAGTTCTAACACAGAATTAAGAAAAAAAAAAAAAACTAATTTCATAAATAATAAATTAGAATTTTTATTTTGCTTTTTCTTTTTCTTTAGTTCTAAAACAAAATACATTTACAACTTTTCCAAACCAAAATCACAAACATCCGAAGACTCAAAGCGAATCACAACCTTCACAAAATCCATAATGTCCAACTATAACATCAAAACTGTAAGCTACCGTCACTAAATAAAAACCCAAACCCCTTTCCTTGGTCAAAGCCTACTCATACGAGTTAGAATCAAATAGTACTGCAATGTTGGAGTTATGTAGGTGTCATTGAAAGGTTGAAGGTAAATGGTATCATTTTTTGTCTTAGTGTATTTGAGACGGAATAGCACGAAGTCAAGAGCTGTGGGAATGTGTATATAAATGAGTAGAAGTTAGAATGGTAAATGGAAATGCAAAGAGTTTTTTGTGTGTGAGAAAGAGGAAAAGTCTTGAAATATTGAACCAAATGAAACAAATAGTAGTCTTAAAACATTGAATAAAAAATGTAATAAAAATTAGTCTTGAAACATTGAACCAAAAGAAATAAAGAGTCTTTATTTTTAAATTTATTCTTATCTCTGATGTGGCTTAAGAGAATTTTAATTCTCTTTATAGAGTGCGTCATATGGCAGAACCTCATGCTCTCTCGCATGAGGTCTCTGCTTTTATATATATATATATATATATATTGATGTGGCCATGTGATGTCGTCTCTATAAAAAAAATCATGTTAATGGTTAAGGAACCAAATACAGGGAGTAATGATTTTTCTTAGATTATTAAATTGTTCTAGGCTATGGATATTAATTGAATATCACCACTGAAATTTATACTTGTTGTGCTGATATATGATGATTTACTCCATCATTGAGGAAGTGACTTTAAGCAGACAAGTGGGTGTAATGTAACAAGTACGTACACTGAATCGGATTTGATGAAGAACACTTTATGGAGTGATCACTGTTAATTAAAAGGTTATTCTATCACAATTTTTCTATTGTCCCCAAACATGAGAGGTTTGTGTATATTTATTTATTATGCACATAACTTTGACAATGTCAACTAGTGATGCTAATTTTGAAGGCTATATATAGACACGTTGGGTTATGTGTGTAATGAGTAAAAAATGTAAATGCTCAACAATGAATCCATCAGTTTCTAAAGAAGATAGTATATTCAGTTGATTTTCATATTGAAGTTGGACTCAAAACAAAACCGATCGGTGACATTTTTCAAAAATGTTTTTCATATATATAATATTGTATATATATATTTAAAGAGTTTTTTCAAAGATATTTTGGAGTCCAATATAAATTATGAAATCATGAAATTAAGGATTACATAAGCTAGGGACATGATAGTGATATTAATCCAGTCCTAGTGGCTTGTGGGAATAGTAGTGTGGTAGAAGGACATAGATATAAAATTGTAAGTAATGGGACCTCATTTGTAATTCTCCAATTTTCAGGGGTCAATTACAATGTGTTGATGGACATTATTCCAATCCGTAGAAGTTCAAATATTTTCTTGATATGGTTGAGAAAATTAAGAACTAATTTTGAAAGAGTTTCAAGATTAGTCAATAACATTTAAAAAGTTATTGATTAATCCTACAACTGATTAAAGTCCCACGTCCAATCTCTCTCTTGGGTTTTAGAAGTCTTAAATAAAAATATGACTTTAAAATATCACATCATGAGTTGGCCATCAGAACTACTGAGTAATACTACAGTCTTCTGCAAACCCAAAAGGAAATAGAGAGACATGAATACCTTGGGAGGCAACATGCTTGGGCTGCTAAGAGAGGTGCGCAATTTTTTTGAATCCATGGTTGTGTGGTACAACGATTTTTAAATGAAAATATAATTTTTTTTTTATTTTTTATATTACTTCCGCAAAAACTATCAAATGTATGTAAGAAAGGTTCATAGGTTTGTATTGTTTTTTGATGTTGATGCTTGGCAGATCCTTGGTGGAAGAAAAAGAAAAAGGAATAATGAAGGGGATGTAGAAAAACCAAAAGAAGTTATCCATGTGAGAGCAAAGAGAGGCCAAGCTACAGATAGTCACAGCTTGGCAGAAAGGGTATGTTCAATTATTTTTCAGTAAACAATATGCAATATGAAAAATTATGCACAAATATGTCCTTATATCGAAAAAGGACCTCAGAATTTGTTTCTTAAATATTTTGATATTTGATTGGTACTAGGTACGTAAGAAGAGGGAAAATAAATGAGAGGCTGAGATGTACAAGATCTGGTGCCAGGATGCTATAAGGTGAGAATTAGGCATTTTTATGTCCTTGCTTCATGTTGTGTTGTCGTTATTCTTCTTCTGATTCTCATGGCTATGATATATTTATATTATGATTTTAGCATTATCATTGTTGTTATTCTATCGGACTTTCAGACAATGGGAATGGCAGCAATGCTGGATGTGATAATCAACTACATTAACTCACTGCACAGTCAAATTGAGGCAACTAATTAAACACCATGAAGTTTTGTTGTTCAGAACTATAAAACTAAAATCTTTTTCTGTTTCTTTTAGTTTCTATCTGAGAAGCTTTCAGCAGCAAGTATGTATTATGATTTTAACTCGTGTGAGATGAATGCCATGGAAACAATGCAGGTAGCCCATTCAGCACATCTTTTGTCAGAATTATTTCTTTTATTTTTTTTTATTTTTTGTTCGAGATAGAATTTTACTTTAACTTAATCTAAGTATATGTGTATAAAACTCCTTTCCCAAGACTTGAACCCTGACTATTTTCCCTCTCATACTCTATAAACACTTATACTTGTGGAGTAACTATCATACCAAGGATGATGCATGATGATTTTGTGTTTTCTTGATTTCCTTAAGCTATTTAAAATTTTGTGCTATGTTCCTGACTATATGATAATAAATGCATAGTAATATTTTAAACTGTAAAGTATTAAAAATTGTATATTTTTTCATTTATTAATGTTTGTATTGTCTATGTTAGTTTTAAGATCTGAGGACATAGTGAAGGATTGACTTGTGTTGCAGGTGGCAAATGCTTACGAGGCACAACAGATGGAAAGTATGGCTAGAGAAGGCTTTGGAGGACTTTCTTCCAACAAAATTGGCCTTTTTTTTACTGAAATCGTCAGATACAATGCTTCACATAATTACAGAAGATACTGGATAATATAATCTCTTTTCCCTATTCCACACATCAGATATACTTTCTTCGTGCCTCAAAATTACATATGTACATCCAAAGGAGACTCGTTACCAAATAAACATGGATGATTAGTGGATTATGGCAATCTTGTATTCTCCCATTAGTGTGGTTCTTTCCTATAGTATTTGTCACTATGATGATGACCAAGCATTTGAATTTTGATTAGTCTCTCCATAATTAATCATGATTTGAGGTCAAATAGGGAAATTATTTGGCATACCATTTCAATTAGATGATATATAATATCTTTTTTGACAATGATTGTACTGTAGCTTGAAACTTGTGATTCTAACATTTGAAATGTAGTATACAAAATAAGAGGCCAAATTTCGGATATATGTACGCAATCTGGCAATGATAGGTATATTCAACAAACTTCCTTGTCAAGAACTATAGATATATGACTTTCATGTATACGGCAATGATAGTGATAACCATTGAATATGACACGCATATTAACTTCTTCCGCAGTGATCAATGGTCCACAGGTTGAAAAAAATAGGTTTGTGTCTATAATATATAATTGAGAAGTGGTGGTTAAAAGATAGGAAGGTAGATACATTGCATTCTTAAAGCAACCTACTGAATTATGGACCCTATGTATAAAGCCAGTTTGAATGGGCCATTATATTGCCCATAAGGATAAACAATCTGTTTCGTGGGTTCCCCACCATATGAAGGAAAGTACAAAAATATAAATGGAGCTCAATACATTATTATTTGCATAATCTCAGAAAATATGCGGAACGTGGAAATTAAATTAGGCATCCAAGAATTCATGCTAGCAAGTATGAAGTGGCAATAACTATAAAGCTTGCAAAAAATTAAAAAAATTAAAAATAACTCTCACAACTTGAGGGTAATAGATGTTAGGTTCAAGAAATATGGAAAAGAGGAAGTAATAAGTTGAAGGAGAAAGGGACAGTCCTATTTGTGTAGTTAAGTTCTCATAAAGATACTTTGTATTTCGGTTGAATGTTGCTAAAGGTTTCGAGATGCATGAGTGTTTAAATGTTTCAAGTGTGTGTATAATATATTGTGTTTACTGGTCTAGAGCTAATCTGATAACTCTCTCCCCAAGTTTTAGATTCAAGTATTTCAAGCATGGAGAGAGATATTTGAGTCTGAACTTGTGTTACTCCAGTTGTGGGTTTCTTGCTATCCACATATTATGGTCTTACTAATTCAATGGGCCATGTTATTAACTTTTTCGGCCCAATTAAGATTAAATGTTTTTTGCCCATTTCCTCAATCATATAGATTAAAAGTCATATGTTATGGGCTTTGCATAGCTTATATGTCTTGACATTTTCGTGGTTTGGTTCGATGGACTTGGGCTGAATATTGGGGGCTACAAGCTTGGACAATTATAAACTCTTTTTTTTTTTGGGCTGAATGGGCAATTATAGGCAATGCTCCATGAATTATATGCTATTTTAGGGCAAAATGGCCCATTAGCATTAATTTTGGAAATAATTGGATCCGAAACACTGTTTCAGAAATATTTAGGCAAGTACCACTTTTTGTGGTACTCGAGCTCACCAAGCTCGAGTACCCTCTTTTTTTAAGCCACCGTGGCACCTAACCATTAGCATCAGGAATTTAAAAAACTTATTGGTACCCGAGCTCATGAAGCTCGAGTACCATTCAGCCATGTCTCCCCATTACCAACACTTAAACCAATATGTTACCCACAATACCAGAAAAGAAAAGAGCAAAGACGAAACCCACAAAACAGTACCCACCTTGTCTCCCTATCACCCTCACCCTTACCAGAACACGTTCAAACCCTCACACCATCGGCGGCAAAGGACTCTCGTCGGCGGCAGAGGACTCTCGTCTGCACTCAATCGCAGTGTGAGGTTACAGAGGCTTCACTCCGATCCCTTCACTCCGATCCACGGTACTCTCTTTCTCTCTCTCTCTCTCTCTCTCTCCATCGTTAAACGCCGTAGTTTGAATCAAGAAAAATTACAATTTTTTTGTTTTAAGAGTTTTAATTTTTTATGTGGATATTAAAAATGAAAGGAAGCACAATGGATTTCTCTTTTTAGAGCTTTCTTTGGAACTCACTCATGGACAAAGACTTTCATGGTTTTGAAATCCTTTAGTCCTACAATACCTCCCTCATGTTCTAATTTATTATTATGAGTTAGATGATTAATCCAGGGGAAGTATAAATACCAGTATAAGAAGGCCTAACTTTATAAATTTGTTAGGCTTGCATGCTTTTGGAATCCTTTTGTTTTCAATTTTATTTTTACTCATTAAACTCTATCCTCAATTTTTGTTGACTATGGGCTGAGTATTATAACATGCCTAACTTTATAAATTTGTCATGTGAGCACACTGATGCTGCCTGTAAAATACTTGATAGCAAACTCTGTTTATTTAACATTATATTTACATTACAGTTATAATCTATTACTAGCAGTATGTTGTTCATGCAATGTGCAGATTAATAAAACTTTTCTAATATTATCAAAATTTAAAGCTTCATAAATATATATATATATATATATATTATATATTAAAAATATGCAGTTAAGTTAAATGGAAGAAGCACTTAGTTTTATCAAAACAAAAAATTATGGTGGATGATTAAAATAATATAAAATAAATAATGAAACTTGTATAAATTTCTTAAAACTCTAGTTAGAGTTTTGATTGTAGTAGTATGCTAAATCTTTTGAAATTTGGCAATTGAGCAAATTAATTTCTAATTTTAATAGTACTTATAGTGACCTATGCTAATGGGCCAATTATTTCCATGTGAGCAATTTAGATTTAGCATTCATACATGTATGTTTTTCCAGGAAAACTACATACTGTATCTTGCTTCAACTTATCATAGACAATATTGTTTTTGGTGTACAAACTAGAACTTTGTTTGATAAGTAATAAGCTTGATTGAGACCAAAATAGAATTGCCCAAATTATTCAGAAAGTATACAAATGGGTACTAAAATTATATAATAGCATGGTAAGATGTTTTTGTCATTGCTGAAGTAATTAATAGAAGTTTTTAAGTCATATATCTGAGTAATAAAATTAATTTAAAAAACAAATGGTACTAATTGAATAATTGCAAATAAAAGTCAACATAGAGAGAGGCATATGTTCATTGTCCTGTGTGTATGTTCCTGGCCGGGAAGGTTGAAGAAACTCCTCGTCCGCTAAAGGATGTTATTCTTGTTTCATATGAGATAATGCACAAAAAAGATCCTGCTGCGGCCCAGAGGATCAAACAGAAGGAAGTATATGAGCAACAAAGTGCACACATTTTACTTGGGGAGAGGGTTGTGCTTGCTACTTTAGGTTTTGACCTTAATGTTCACCACCCATATAAGCCCCTTGTTGAAGCTATAAAGAAATTCAAGGTTGCTCAGAATGCCCTTGCTCAGGTTGCTTGGAATTTTGTGAATGACGAGCTGAGAACATCGCCCTGCCTGCAATTTAAGCCTCATCACATTGCGGCAGGTGCCATTTTCCTTGCTGCCAAGTTCCTCAAAGTGAAGCTTCCATCGGATGGTGAGAAAAACAAGCGTGATAGAAGGCAAGGGTGGTCGAAATATGAGAATTTAGATTATGGCAAGGACCATTTGGAAATTGGAGATGAGGGAGAGATGTTAGATGATACTTCGCCTATGCCAAATAGCCGTAAGAGAAAAGGTGGGAGCCCACTAGATAGACAGTTGGAGGGGAAGAAGCGACACGATTATGTGCCGGGTTACAACCATGATTCTATAGAAGATGGACATAGGATGAGTCGAGTAGGTTATCCAGATAGGGAGCACAGAAGGCATTCCCAGGAGAATCATTTGTGAGTGGTAAGGTGCTGTGTGTAAGTCTTACATGGTTACTATGATCTGAGACAGTCAGAATGCTGAGTAGACATTTACATATGTTTGATTTGGATTATCATGTAAGCCACATCTGTATTGTAAAAGATGGTGATAGATGAGGGTGTTTCAACATGTATAATGACAGGGCCGGTGAGGAAGTAATTTATTTAGTCAGCGTCAAGAACTGATCCCAGATCCACTCCTCCCTGGTAAATGCTTTGCAAATGTGCTACGGAGAAGAGGAATGTAGCGTTTTTGCCACATTTTTGGAG
Source organism: Quercus wislizeni (assembly GCA_023055345.1). Classification (NCBI taxonomy): domain Eukaryota; kingdom Viridiplantae; phylum Streptophyta; class Magnoliopsida; order Fagales; family Fagaceae; genus Quercus; species Quercus wislizeni. The sequence continues at coordinate 37,655,508 of JALGQJ010000004.1, forward strand.
AACATATTGTTTATTAGTTCACTTGACCATAATTATATAAACACCTATAATTTAAGTCTCAAAAATCATCACTGATATCTAGAAGCCTAGTTCTTCTTTATTTTTATTTTTTCTTGGTTTTTTCTCCTGTAAATAGTAACCCACCATTGCTTCTTATTATTATTTTACTTTTTTCCCATTTGAATATCAGCTTGGTACCAATTACCATACTGCTATGTTCTAAAATTCTTAGCTAATTCATGAAAAAAATGTATGATATAATATATTTGTGGTAATTCTTTTGTTACTTTATTAGTTGTTGAACATAGCATTTAGACTTATATTAGTTGTTGAACATGCTAGATATGGACCCACATGGAGCAAGACCCACTATACGGACTTTGTTGACGGGGCAGGATGAGCATCATTCAAGTTTGCTTTGGGATGCTCATTTGGAAGGCGAGGTATGCACTTATTCAATATATGTAGTAGAAAGAGGTAAGAGAGGGAGAAATATTTTTTGTGTTTCATGGGAAGATAGACAACCTTTGTAGATAAGTGTGAGGCAGGTAAAATAAATCGCTTTAGAGATCAACAGGTTTGAGAGTGAGAATTTGGAGGTTTTTTGGGTTTAAGACCAATGTAATTGAATTATACGGTGCATTTTTGGAATGAGATTAATTATGCACCTTAGTACATGATGTGTGATTATTGCACGTTATTATTATATTTTGCACGTGTACTAAGGAATGTATGATGATGGTATGCTAGATAAGTTTATAACGCATGCTTGGATAATAGCAAATAAATTTGGGTGATACAGTATTACATGATAATTTCGGTAAATTTCACTTTCTCACCTTTATAATATTAAAAAAACATTGATTTACATATAATACTTGATTATATGAATATAATGCTAATGAGAGTATAAAAAAGGTGTTACACTAAGATTCCATATACAAACCACACCAGGATGTGTATGCACTATTAAATAATATTCCCATTAAATAATGGAGTAGAAATTTAGTATTGGAGTAGACCGATTTTTGGAATTTAACTTTGAAGTCCTCATTATTATGTGGTGCTCTAATTATTATTAATACTAAGCTGCTATATTTGCAGGGAGTGCCAGGTCTACTGACTTGTCGTCACCGGGATAAAGACTTTCTTCATGGTGGGTTAGATGGGTTAGATCCACGAATTGCCGTGTACATCACTGATGCAGGGTTAGATGGGCTACTTCGGGTCCCACATATGGACCTTGACCACGCATTGATCACAGCGTTGGTGGAGAGATGGCGGCCGGAGACGCACTCATTCCACTTGCCCCACGGTGAGATGACCATCACACTACAAGATATGGAGGTTATAATGGGGGTACCTGTAGATGGCTTGCCGGTGGTGGGATATACATCCCCGAGAACCAATTGGTTTGATGCATGCGTTGAGTGGCTAAGGTATAGGCCGCCAGATAGACAACTTGGTGGTAATAAGAACACCGCAGTGATGGAAGGGCCGAGGGTAAAAGCTAAATGGCTTGAGGATTGGTTTCGTAACCCTCTCCCGGTTGACGCCCCTGATGCGCTTGTGCAGCAGTATGCTCGGTTTTACATAGTGGAGATGTTAGGTGGTAGACTGTTTATAGACAAGGGTGGCGATCGGATCTCCATTATGTATCTGCAATTTTTCGATCCAATCAGCAACGGAAAGAGGTATAGTTGGGGTAGTGCAGCATTAAGTTGGCTCTATAGACACCTCTATAATGCATCAGAGAAGACAGCTAAGCAGATCGGCAGTGCACTGCTATTGGTGCAGTTGTGGGCGTGGGCGCGATTTCCACACATATGTCCTGTGATGAGGCATCCACAGTAGGCATTGCCTCCAGGACCACTTGCTATCAGGTATGTAGCATGTTACATAGTTACCATTTTACATTTCCGCATTAACTCTATTTGCATGGGAATTGTGTAAGTAACTAATATGAAGGTTATGTCTGTGTTGTTTCGTAGATGGAAAGGGGCTAAGATAACAACTGAACATTCAATGCACGTCCTACGTGCCTATCGTGTGTCGCTTACTTCGATACGGCCAAATCAGGTATCGTGTCTTACAAGTGGGCCACCAAGCTTTGGCATGTTCTTTTTGTAGTTACAACTAACTTTTGAATGAATAAACATTTTCTATTGAAAGATTTACATGTATTGTTCACATTCGTTACACATTTTTCCTAATTATATTGTTAATATGGTTGTTTGCATCTGTTGGATCATTGCAGATTGTGTGGGAGCCATACACCAATTATTTGCGTTCACTGCCCGCATATTGTACGGCAGGCCAACACATATGGAGGTCTATCGTGCCGCTCATACATTTTTGGGTGGTTGAAGACCATCATCCCGAACGTGTTCTCCGACAGTTTGGGATGAAGCAAGGCATACCAGTGGATGTTAATACTTCAACTGAACTGCACAAGATAACCCTCCAAGGCAAGCAGCATCAAAATTGGGCCCAAGTACATGCCCTTCATATTGCTAAATGGGCTGCGCACGCCACTATTGCCGATGCACCACCCTTTCATGGGGAGATGAGCTACAATGATGAGTATATGGTGTGGTTTTGTCCCCGCACTGTTCGCCATATTACCAAAGAGACTTCGTACTGGGACACTTTGGTAAATTTACAAAGACTGTTTTGTTATTAATGTACCGGGCTTCGCATAGTTTAGTTCAACCTACTAACACTACTCTTGTATATTTGTGACAGGTTGAATCGCAGCTGAGCATTATGGCGAAGTGCGAACAAGGGTCTGAGATCTACACCGATTGTATTAATGCTTTGCAATCTGTTGAAGAGATTGGTGGGTTAACCTTGGACCATGCACGCGATGTGGGCAACACAAGTCAGCCGGTTGTAGGGTGTGGTCGGCAACCTGGTGGACGTCAAAGGCAAGGAGGCCGTCAATCTAGTCAACGTCATACATCTAGTCGGCCTCCCACATCGTCTCAGCGTCAGACACCAGTGCCCACATCTAGTCGACGTCCCACATCTGGTCCACGTCAGACACCCGTGGCCACATCCAGTCAGCGTCAGACACCCGTGGCCACATCCAGTCGGCCTCACACACCCATGCCCACATCCAGTCGGCGTCACACACCCTTGCCCACATCTAGTCGGCGCCATACACCTGTGCCCACATCTACTCGGCGCCACACACCCTTGCATGACCACACCATGGAGGAAGCGAGTCAGACAACAGACGAGATGTCTTTGGACACTGCTTATGACATAGGCTCCATGGCACATGATGATGCGGGTCCATCCCATACTGATGACATGAGATTCATGCCCACTCCGGGGCAACCCACCCCCCCACCAGAGCCTTCACACATTGAGGATCGGCCGCGAAGGCCACAACGGACACGTACACATCCTCCTGACTGTGGGACTGGACATGGTACTATAGTTTGTACACATCCGATTACATATACATCTCTTTCTAGTTAAATGAACTTGCATATTAGTATTTGCTTGTGTTGTGTTCTTTTGCAGGCAAGGTGAGACCAGTCAAGGAACCGGTGAGGAGAAGAAAACGAGGATGATTCAGAGAGGCTTCAAGAATCAGTGCTACTTTGGGTTTGTAATGGTATAGGATCTTTTTGTCATGTATAGGATCTTCTCCTCCTTTGGTCTTATATTTTTAGTAGCACATATCTTTTGACAATGAAGTTGAAGATTTGGGCTCTCAAGCTAATATAGTTTTTTGTTCGTAACTTGCACAATTCTGGTAATGAACTTCACAAATATCCATTTCAGACGTATAGAATAACTTATGTCCATTATTTTTCAGTTGCACAACCGTTTTTTGCCTATTAAATTTAGGAAAATGTGGTATTTGGCCATTTTGGCTGGTAGTCAGGTCTGAAAATAATAATTCCTCTCGTTGTGGTTGGGTCTTAAAACATAAAATCTCTCCGAAGTTAGTTTGTAACACAAATCTCTACCTTCTCAGGTTATAAGGTCAACATGTCTACTTTTTAACCAATCACATTAAATCATGAGCATGTATCTACATATACATGTTACCATCCTGTGTAGCCAAGTGATGATGATGGTGATCATTGTGAAAACCTTTCTAATCACATTATGTTTGTGTTTAGTTCTTTTTTAATTTGAAGATAATGATGTTGTTGTTGAAGAAGTTATTAATTGCTTTCAATGTTGGAGAAAGAAACAAAAAAATGGAAACAAAATTGTGTGTTTTGTATGTTTCATTTATGTTTGTTTTGTGTCACTTTGGTTTCTAATAAATAGCATACTATTACTGTACTAGAATGAGGAATTTTGGTTAACTTGGATTTCTTTGGTGAAAAAAGAAAATGTTGTTGATGTGTTAGTCATTAAATGTGTACAAAGCTAGGGTATATGATGATTAGATTGGGCAAGGTACATACAGTAATGTGTACAAAGCTAGGGATAATTTGACGGGGAAGATTGTCGCATTGAAGAAGGTTTGGTTTAACAATTTGGAGCCTGAGAGTGTGAAGTTCATGGCCAGAGAGATTCTCATTCTACGCCGTTTAGATCATCCTAATGTTGTAAAATTGGAAGGTCTGGTGACTTCGAGGATGTCGTGTAGTTTGTATCTTGTTTTTTAATATATGGAGCATGATTTGGCTGGTCTTGCTGCGAGTCCCGGAATTAAGTTCACAGAACCTCAGGTATTGGCAGACTTATTTTGCCTGATTTTCTGTTTTGTGTAGTTGAAGATATTTATGCCTCATGTCAAATTTGGTCTTTTGGGTAGTTATATCTGGTGTATATTGTGGACGTTGCAGGTCAAATGCTATATGAACCAATTATTATCTGGGCTTGAACACTGTCACAATCGCCATGTACTGCATCGTGATATAAAGGGTTCAAATCTTTCGCTAGACAATGAAGGAGTTCTTAAGATTGCTGATTTTGGATTGGCTTCCTTCTTTGATCCTAATCACAAGCAGCCTATGACTAGTAGGGTCGTTACTTTATGGTACCGTCCCCCAGAACTTCTTCTTGGGGCCACTGATTATGGTGTAGGTGTGGACCTCTGGAGTGCTGGTTGCATTTTAGCTGAGTTGTTGGCAGGGAAGCCTATCATGCCTGGACGCACAGAGGTAAGTACTGAATTTTTTAATAAATTATGTATATTCTTTTTCTGCTTCCTTCCATAACTTTATGATGGTTTAGTTGGCATTCTTAGTATTAGTTGAAGTTTGTTGTGTACCCAGCAATGGCTTCTGTTACTAAATTTGCTACTAACATCTATCTTTTATGTTAATTAGGTTGAGCAGCTACACAAGATATTTAAGCTCTGTGGTTCTCCATCTGAAGAGTATTGGAAAAAGTCAAAACTGCCACATGCAACCATATTTAAACCCCAACAGTCATACAAGCGATGCATAGCAGAGACTTTCAAAGATTTTCCACCATCATCTATGCCACTAATTGAAACCCTCCTTGCAATTGACCCAACTGAACGTCAGACTGCCACTGCTGCATTGAGGAGTGAAGTGAGATTTTATATTTGACTCCTATATTTAATATTCCTTAATTGCCCCTACTCCCCTTGTAGCTGTTATCTCTTTCCAATATGGACACAGTTTTCCTCCAAATTGGGTTGCAGGAAAGTTTCTCCAACTCAGTACGTGGCTATTTATAAGTCTATCAATGTGAATTTTAGCCACATGACTTACTTAAAAGTCACGTGGCTTGTTTAAAGAGTTTAATAAATCATGTGATTTAACACACATGGATAATCTTATAAACTACCTCATATTAGGTTGGAGGAATCTCCTCCAATTCAGTTTGGAGGAAAACTTTGTCCTTGCAATTTGGCTTTGGCCCCTTGTATGGCCAGTTTGCTGAATACCCAGATATATATCAAGCTACACAACTGCCTGGATAATTTTTTAGGTGATGTACATGTTGCATTTGGTAAAATATCCGTGGGATTCCATGAACAGATCTTTTTATCCTTTTCTTTTGATTGTTATTTTGCCCTTCTTTAGAGGTGGTTATTGGAAATTGTGCGTCTCTGGCAGAAGCATTCAAAATGTCTTCATAGTTAAGTTTCTTTATTCATCATTTTTTAGGTTAGCCACCTTCTTTTCCAGGTTAGTAGCAGTTGTTAATATATCATGACAGCTAAAAGCTTTAACACATAATGTTTCCTATTGTGAATATTAAAGCTGCTGTGTTTGCCAATACAACAATAACAACCACCAAGCCTCGATATATCCTCATTAGATTAGTTAAAGTAGGCCACATGTTTTCTTTTCTGTCATTTTATGTAATTTCCAATTAAAAAAAAAGTAAGGGTCTAAAATTTTTTTTGGCTACTTGACTGCAGTCTAATTTCCTGACGTCAAGATTTTATTAGTACTGTATACCCTGAATTTAGGCCATCTGTTAAGTCTTTGACTATTGAACCTTTCTAACCTCTCTTTTGTTGCTGTTGGTAGAGTATGGCTTTTCCCCCCTCCTTTTATAGTGAAAATGGTTACATTGAGCAGTGTCTAAAAGGCTGTTTCTCCAACACACACACACACACACACACACATGTATATATATATATATATATATATATATATAATTTTTCAAATTGAAATGGGTAATAAATGAGGATATGTATCAATGGTTGGATGCAAATGAGTGGAGCCAGGTCTACCCTAGACTAGTATATAGCTGTTCGGTCTTGATTTATGTCCGTCTCAAGCTTTAAACTTTGTAGTGCTCATGCTTGGTTCATGTCAGTATCGTCGAGCTCTTTTGTGTTCAGGTGCCTATGCAGGCTTGTTCTTTAACTGAAGCTATAATTTGTGCTTTTGTAGAATATTATTTGATTTTTTACCTGTGCAGATGCACTTGGATCCTCTATTTTAGGATTATAGGTACACACACATTCAAGGCTTACTTTCATTACACCTTTCTATTTGCATAGAGCTTTTATTTTTTTATTTTGTAAGTGTACCCTTGGATGTGTAACAAAGATAATGTTTCATCATAAAACACATTGCTCAGTTTCTCAGTTGCCCATGCTGGCCAAGTTTGTCATTCCTTAAGCTTGACCTGACCTGTTGAGAAAGGAGTCCAACTTCTGCACAAAAAAAAGGTCTTTAGCTCTTTGCATATACTAAAATATCATTTCATTTTTACATTCAAACAGGAATCATTCTTCGGTTACGGTTGCCATTGAAAAAGCACAAAGAACTTGATGCATCGCGAAGCAACAAGCAGCTGTGCTCTACTTCTGGAAGGGTAGATTCTCCTGCACAACAGAAGAATGGATCTACCCCTGCTCAGCAGAAAAGCTTGTGTGCTTCTCCTTGCCATTGCACGTGATGGTGCTAGTGGTGGTGTTGTTCATACTGTCATTGTAATTACTTTAAGTTTTTGAGAATGGTTCATGTAATAGTGATCTTGCTGGATATATTTCTTAATAGTAATCATACTGTCATTGTAAGTACTAAAGTAGCTCTTTTAGGGGTGGTTGATGGAACTAATATTCAGTAGCCATCACCAAATTAGAGCATTGTTTCAGATTTGGACCATCACCTTCAGAGAGAGAGTACAGTTTGGAGTCAGGTTTTATGTGTAAAACCGTTGACATAACCTACATTACTTATTTATTTTATGATAATTTAACAGTTGCAATAGGTGAGAGGGGATTTGAATCCTAGATGTCTTTGTTGAAAATACCAATAGGTGTCAACTAGTTGTGTAAACTCGATGAAACCTACATTATTTATTTATTTTATGATAATTTAACAGTTGCAACAGGTGAGAGCGGATTTGAATCCTAGATGTTTTTGTTGAAAATACCAAAAGGTGTCAACTAATTGAGTTCTAAAGCTCTTACCTATCAAACCACCTAGCGCTTGGCCAGTTTTTGCAAATTATGTTGTCTGCTTGTAATGTGTAGAGAATCAGCTATGAGGAATATAGACCAAGCTTTGGATTTAGCTGTGGAGTCTAGGCCAAGCAGAGGCTTGAGCTTGACTGTCTTCGGAAGTTTGGTTAAACACCCAATTCAATTTGTTCGTTAGCTTGACATTCATTTTCACCTAGTAAATAATTTCCGAAACTTCCAAGAATTATCTATCACACGTGGCTGGCATTATATTAATGTCTCCTAATTTTATTTTTAAGTAATTCTTTTGATGAATTATTCTTCGGGGCAAAGAAAACAAAGAAATTATCATATTGTTAAAGATTTCGTTCGTGTGACACTGCCCAAATTTTTTGCAAGCTGAGTAAAACTAAATCAAGGCTATTATGCTTTCCAAATGAACCTTGAAATTTTCCGGCTTATATTAGCCTTTTCTCAATCTAACCCCACCCCTCAAAAAATAATAGTAAAAAAGAAGCAAGGATTTTATGATTTTCCAATTGGTCTACAAATGACATCCTTTTTGGCATAACAAATGACATCCTCTTTGTCAATTCATATTATCCAGATTAGTACCCGAGCTTGGTGGGCTCGGGTACTTTGTGAAGTACCCGAGCCCACCAAGCTCGGGTACGAAGCTAGATAATAAAATTGAAGACAGCTGCATAGCCTGTTTCTCAATTTATATTATCCAGATTAGTACCCGAGCTTGGTGGGCTCGGGTACTTTACAAAGTACCCGAGGCCACCAAACTCGGGTACCAACCTGGATAAATAAACTGAAAAAGAGGTCTTGAAACAACTGCTGATGTGTCATGTCTAATATTAAAAAATTAAATCTGATACTGATGTGTTATATTTTGTTGTCCACACCAGCACTTACATGACAAAAAAGCCATGTCAATATTTAAAAAATATAAATAACAATTCAAATAAAATTTCAAAACTTTTTATAACAATTGAAATTACAAAACTATCAATTTCTTATTTTTTTGGCATCCATTTCATAAAAAAAAAAAAAAAAAAAAAAAAAAAAATTCTTGACATCCAAACACAATAACAAATACAAAAAGAAAATCTTAATACAGTACCAAAATATCAAGAAAATCCACATCCGTGCAAATTTCTATCTACCCTGCTAATGTCTTTGGGTGAATCCCTTTGCTATGAATCACAAATCCAAGACTCTCCAAGTCACCACCGTTCGCCCCTCACAGACTAACTGCAACTCAATCACCTGATATTTGGCAACCAACAACAACTCAAATTTCAACCCACCTAGAACCACACCGTAATAACAAAATCGAAGATATATACCCAGATCGCGATCTAGACCAACAAGAGGTGACCTGAGTGTTGGAATCAACGTCTTTGGCTTTGACTTGGAGCAACCATGCTCCCTGTGTAGCAAGACGATGACTCTCGTGGCGGTGCCGTCGTTCATCTTGCTGTCAATGTGGCGAGCAATGCGGATAGCCTAGGTGGGCTTCAGATAGAGGAACCAGGAGAAAGGAATGAGATAAAGTAGAAAGAGAGAGACTAGAGAAGATTTGAGTTCTGGGTTGTCCGATGATGAATGTTAAGAGAGAGAAGCGAAATTTCATAAGAAAATGAAAAGAAAGAAAAAAAAATGAAGGAAAATATTAGTAAACAAAAAGGAAAAAAATATTTGTAAAACTTATCATGGCTTTTTTGCCATATAAGATCAAATTTTATTTTTTACTTTTTAGACATGCCAACAATGCAATCCGTTAGCTACGTAGGCATTTTTCATTAGTGAGATAACGGTAGGGACCAAACTAGCTGCAAGTTGAAAAAAGTAGGGACCAAATTGACTGCTATAAAAATGTAAGGACTAAATTGACCATGACCCAAAAATGTAAGGACCAAAATGGTGTTTACGCCTTTTTTGTTCTGATTGACGAAAAAGTGTACTGTTTTCAGGCAACGTTTTTTCATTTTTTCTTTATTTTTGTCATGAGAATAAATAAAATCCAATTATATCATGACACGTAAAAGTTGCCACAGTTTTTATGAAGTATTTGTAGTAAAATGATAAATGCCATGTCACTTTTTCGTTAGCCACATAAGTATTATTTTTATATTGTACACACAAAACTTCCACACACATTATTATTTACACAAATAACATTATAACAAAAAATAATGCACACACAATCAATATTACATACACTCATACACATATGATATAAAGAATAATGATAGAGATACAAACTATTTTTCAAATTTTTTTACAAACTGTTGTTGTGGTGAGTGATTAAGCTATTATGAAAAAATGCATATTAATGGTAGGCCTAAATAAAAACCAATAACAAGTTGGCCACATCAACATTATGAACTTTGACGTCGAAAACATTAGAAAAACAGTCATTGTATTAAATTATTGCTATGGATTTTATAGCATTGCTTCGAAATGCTATCAAATCCCATCAAATACTTATGGCTCTTTACCGCAATCTAATCTTCAAACAAAAATGAAAAAATAAAAAGATTGTAAAAAATAGCTATAATTGATATTTTAATATTTGAAAAGTTGCTGAAGTTCACTTTTGTTCCTGTCCACTTGTCTGACACCAACCACTACGTTAAAAGCAAATGGTACCTTAAACTGTCTCCCTCACCAGCTTACTTGTAGAATTTATGACCATAATGACAGAGCACTTACAATAGCCAAGTCCATGTGAAGAGGCAGTTGTGTACAAGGATGAAATATTACTGAAGCTATACGTTGGGTCACCATCTGCCATTTTGCAGTCAGTTTTTTCCATTGTAGGCAAAGTATTTAACCTCAGAGCAAGCCTATTGTATACATAGGGATCAGTTAAATGTTTTGTCTGATTGTGTGTGCATTTGTGGTTCGTATGACATTATTTTTGCATGACCACAGTTCATGAGTTGAGGTTTTTGCAAGACCCAGATTTTTATTACGACTGCTGATATATATATATATATATATATATGTTTATATAACTTACAAGTTATCTAAACAAATGGAGCACGAACTATATTGTAGCAAAAGATATTGTAAAGAAACAATTGCAATTAGAAGCATATTGTTTTTTTGTACCTGAAATGAAAGAAAAAATAAAAAACCATTTCATAATTACTAATAGTTGAAAGAGAGATAGTAAATCCATAAATTATGATATGCTTTAGAAGAATAAATTGTTTATCCAGTAGCTTTGATTTCTTCAAATAAATTAAGAAAAAAGAAATCATGTATAAGTTTTGGTTTTCATTTTGTGAAATATAAAAAAATATTTGATATAACAAATACTTGTAAAGTTGTGTCTGATTGCTTCTTAAAATATGCCCCATTCAACATTTACTTCTCTATCCTTCTAAATATTTAAAATTGAAGTTTATAACAAAAATTCAGAATTTAAAATAGAACAAAAATTTATAGATAACTGTATTGTTGACATTCATTTATGGGTTAAGCTATGTATGACACGTAAAAGCAAGTGCGGTGGATAGTGATATTGGTAAAGAAAATGAACGTGTATACAATATCAAAAATCATTTTTGGGGGGGGGGGGCACAATTAACATAAACTATATCTAAATAACAAAAAACTCAAGAAGAAGAAAGAAATTCGTATCATTACAACTTATATTTGCCTATGCTTTGAAGAATTCATTTTATATTTTATGTTTCTATGTATTTAGTTATTTACATGTAAAAGAATTCGTATCATTGTCATTATATTTGCCTATGCTTTGAATAATTCATTTTATATTTTATGTTTCTATGTATTTATTTATTTAGATGTAAAATTATTGCTATGTCATTGTATATTGTTTATTCAATAATTTACAAGTTATCTAAATATTAAATAAAACACAATTTTTTTTAACAATTTGCTGGCAGCCAAGTATTGTTGGTAAATCTATTATAAATTATAGATATGTGACTTGGTACGATTGAAAATTATTTATATCTCTATACACAAAGTTGAGGATTTTGAGTTTGAATATAAATTGTTTTTATCATACGTCATCTTTATGTAAGCTGGTTATAGATGATGACAACTTTTATATTGTTAATAACAGGTTGGTGATGGATTTTCATTTTTTCTATCTGTACTACGACGGGGAGATGTATTATCATTCGTTGCATGGGTTGTCATACCAAGGCTCAAACCAAAAGCAAAAATACGTTAAGGTGAAACGTGGGATAGGGCTTACGAACTTGCAACGAAGAATATTGAAGGCGATGGGGTTAGACCACTCTAGGCATAAGATTTCCATCGTGTATCGAGCACCTCAACGGGTCATAGACACGCAGGTTTTCTACAATTCACTACAATTATCGGGTGGCACCGAAGTGAAGATGATGTGGGAAATGGTTGCACAAATGGTGGCTCGAGGATTCATTGCTTCGGAACTCTATGTCACTGTTGAGCCCGCCACAGTAGAGGCTGGAGAGGGTTCAGAATATACTGTTTTGTATGGAAGAGTAGATGAGCACATCGACTCAATACCAGAAAGATCTTATCAAGGGTGTATAGAGAACACAGGAGATGGGTTATTTTCAGGCAGTGAACCGTGGCAGACATTTGCCCATGTGAACTCGATTGAGGAGGAGGAAGGGCCCCAGCAAGTGCATGAAGGAGAGCATTTAGCTGATGATGAGCTCCATAGGGGCATATCCGACAATAACCAAAATGATCACGGACTTGGTGATGATGCAACCCAAATTGATGTTACTAGGGATGACTTCGAGGAGCTCCTAGATACCATGGGTGAACATGAGGATGTTGATCATATCGAAGATGTGGTTCTCGAAGAAAATAGAGAGACATGCCCCGATCCCGATCCTACGCCGAAATGGTTCACCCAAAACACTTGGGATAATATGTTTGATCCATCACCGGTTATGCAAGCGGAAGTATTACCATGGACGCCTGGGGAGCAGCCAATTAAAGGGATGGTATTCGCGACTAAATTGGCAGTGCGACGTGCGTTGACTTGGTACACAGTGCGAGAGAATTTTAGCTTCAAAACTGAGCATTCAGACTCAGAGAGGCTTATGGTGAGTTGTGAGGATGATTCCTGTCCATGGTCGGTCCGTGCAATATGTTGCAAGGGAGACAATGTCTGGAAGATCGCAAAATGCAAGGGCCCCCACACGTGCGACAAAATTCAAAATGCTCATGATGGTCGGATGATTGATTCGGTGTTCTTAGCATATGTACTTGAGCGCTATATACGAGAAGACCCTGCGTATAAGATAAAGAACTTACGCCACGCTGCTTTGACAGACTTAAAACACGAAGTATCTCATTACAAGGTATTCTATTCTTTAACTTGCATTATATTTTCAATACAACGTAGAGACATCAGTCTTTTGGGAAGTATAATCATGATATATTTTTTCCCAAAACCCATGAATACGTTATATTATGAAAATTGAAATTGAAAAAAGAAAAGAAAAAAAGGAATGCGGAGCGAAGAAATGTTATAGTCTTACAAGTCTTGATTTGTTTTCTTCAATTTTTTTTATTTAACTTGTATTCATTTCTAACGTAATCATTATGGTTCACATACAAGGTATGGGATGCCAAACAAAAGGTCGTTGCATCTATATACGGGGATTTTAAGGAGTCTTATGCGGAGTTGCCGCGTTTTTTGGCAGGACTGAAGGACGCAAGTCCGGGTACAGAGTATAAGTTAATAGTGGACGATAATTATGAACAGGGAACCTGTACATTCAAGTCCGTATTTTGGGCGTTTCGTCCATGTATTGTTGGGTTCAAGAAGTGTAGGCCTATGATTAGCATTGATGCAACCCACCTCTATGGAAAATATAAAGGAAAATTGATGATTGCAATGGCGACAGATGCTAATAATAAAATTTATCCAGTAGCCTTCGTCGTTGTCGAGAGTGAGAGCACGGAGACTTGGGGTTGGTTCTTGGCTTGTATAAGAACGTATGTTACTGATCGGAGACACCTGTGTGTCATATCTGATAGACACCCTGGGATACAAGCTATCTTTAGAGACAATAATCGAGACTTTTCCCTGCGGCCTCCCATGACAGAACATCGTTACTGCCTTCGTCATCTATGTAGTAACGTCAACACTAGATGGAACAATGAAACTTTAAAGAATCTAGTATGGAGGGTAGCAAGTGATACCCAGGAGCGAAAGTTCAATGCCACCTTTGAGTTAATTGAGAATGTCAACCGAGATGCGCAGCAATATCTAAAGGATGTGCCCAAAGAGAAATGGGCTCTAAGTTTTGACGAGGGTTATCGTTATGGGGCAATGACGACAAACGTCTCTAAGTGCTTCAATGGTGTTCTAAAGGGTGCCTGTAGCTTGCCCATTATGGCAATGGTGAAATACACATGGTTCAAATTGAATTCTTACTTCGATGATGGTCGTAATAAGAGCATAGCATAGTTAAATTCGGGACAAAAATGGACTAAATATGCCTTGGATATCTTCATGAGAAATAAGGCGAAGGTGGAGCATCACAGGGTGACAAGATTAAGCGCGCAACAACAATCATATCAAGTAGATACACCGCATAATCCAGGGAGTGCTGGACATGGGGATCACACACATGGAGTTAATTTGTTGCAAAGAAGTTGCACATGTCAAAAATGGAAGTTGTACAAGATACCATGTTCACATGTCATTGCAGTTTGTATTAGGTATCGACATGATGCAGAGCAATACATTGACCCATGCTATAGCGTGGATGCACTATTTCGGAGCTATGCTCCCGTTTTCCCTGCGTTGAAAGATAGATTATCATGGCCGGATCCTGAAGAAACTCGGAGGGTCCTCCCTAACCCCCGATTGATTCGAGCGAAAGGCCGCCCTGTCTCAACACGAATCAGGAATGAGATGGATGAGGGTGGGAACCGGCCGAGAACCACACCGTGGAAGGAGGGGGGGAGGAAGGTGCAATGCGGGTTGTGTGACCAAGAGGGGCGTAACCGAAGAACATGCCTTAAGCGAAATAAGGTACCGACAAGTGGTGGTGTCGCAGACTAGGTACGCTAATTTTGAACCGTGACATTCTTCTAAATGCAACTTGAAACAAAATGCATGCTATATGCCATTCAATTATGTTTTTTTAATGGGTTGGTTTTGTGGTGAAACTGAAATTGAAAAGAAATTGAAAAGAGCCTGAGTGATATGTTATCACTATGTAGTTTCTAGATGTAATATGGTAAATCAGCATAAAGGGGCAATGACACTGTATAATGAATTCATATATTTCTTATGGGGGATAATTTTGCTAATGTTCATCCTTTTAGAATCTCTAGTTAAATTCTTTTTCTAATGTGTTGATATTAACTCCTAGTATTGATTCATTTTGAGCATCTTCTAATTGGCAGGAGAATTGTTGGTGTTGCACATGTTGAGGATTTTGAATCAATCACTGATGCTAGCAGACGAGCAGATTGTGAACGCCGGGCTCTTGAAGTGGCAAAGCTGCTTCTCAAGGAAAGGAGAAAATTCCATGCCATTACTGAAGTTATTTTAGCCATTCAAAAACTCCAGTCATAACTAAGTTATTGGTAAATCGTAGTTTGCTTGAGTATTGGGGTTTTGCGGACAAGATTTTCCAAATCCTTTGTAAATGAACTATTACTATGTGTGTTGTAATGTCAACATTAAGACAAAGGAATAAGATTTCCTTTTATTGCTGTTGTTTTGGTTGATTCAATGCCGTGAACTGCGATTGTAGAAGGTCCTTGCTTGTTATTAATATGATTTTATCATTCTCCACTGCCCATGAAAGTGGTGGGTGGGCCTGATAATCAATATTTTGAATGATTTTGTTAAAACTTAAAATGCTTTTTTTTAGCAGCCAGAGAATTTTTGTATTAAATGACTGTTAAAGGTATAACCGTTGAATGAATCAGCCTCTCATTTTTCTTTATACCCAAATTATATTTGCTTAAACCTGTTGGGGGCTATAATTGTCAGAAGAAATATGCTAGTCCTCAGATATTATCTTGGGTTTAACAGGAAACTTGTAGATTTTTGTTTATCCTTAAGGTGACCATTTATAGTAGTGGATATATATGTGGGACACTCACATGCTTATTGCTAGAATGGGCTCCCTGGAATTTCGAGTAGCATTCCTCCAAACAGAAATAAAAAAAATGTTTCAAGTGTCTTCTGGGGGGTGGGGGGGGGGGGGGGGTGCTCATTATATGGAGTTCCATGGTTAGAGTCTTTCAAGTGTTGGAGTATCTCTTTTTGGAAGTTTGGCTTTTGGCATTTTGTCATGACTTAAGAGATGTTGATTGACTTCGCTCCCATGTGTGCGTGCATGCTCTTATTATGTGAAGTAAAATTGATTCAACTTGAATTTATCCTTTGGGTTTGTATAAAGGTTTTCCAAATTTTATGCCTTAACTGTATGGTTTTGCCCTAGCATTAGATACAGATGTGATACTTGACCCTGAAATTAATATTTCAAAGATGGTCAAATGAGAGTTATATAGGACACATTTTGATTTGTTGGGAAATTCAAGACCTTGTCCTTGTGTGAGATCTCTTGCACTTGCTTTGCTGATGTCATTAATATCCTAGTCAATAACGTATGATGAGCTAGTGCTCGATTTTATTTTTCCTTGCGATGGTCTTGGTTTTTGTGTTAATGGCAAGAATAGTTCTAAAGATAATGACTGTGTTTGGCTGCATGATCCTTTACGTTATTTGGATATAATGCTTTACATGTTAAGTTATACTTAGCATACAGAACGAGATGGTAGGTTTGCTGGACTAGGATGTCTCATTGTAGTTATGAAACTGAAAATAAATTGCTTTTTGTGACTTTAGCTGGAGTAGAAGGAATCCTCCCTATGAATATTTTCCTTCTTTATTCAATCATGATTCATGATTCTCCTCATTTATTCTATTGTTATTTTTCAGGGAACTGTAATTCAACATATTATATGACATGTATTAGCAGATGCATATCTAGGCTTTGCTTGTGTACTTAGTTTTATCATTACTCCATAGTTGATCCACTCTCTAAAGTCTTACCCAGCAGCTCAACAAAAATGTTTAGACTGTAGAAGATTCTCATATTTCGGTTGAGTTTCACCACAAAACTAACCCATTAAAAGAAATTGAAAAGAGGCTGATCAGCCCTCTTTTCAATAAGAATACCCAAATTGGTACCCGAGCTTGGTGGGCTCGGGTACATTGTGAAGTACCCAAGCCCACCAAGCTCGGGTACCAATCTGGGTATTCTTTGAAAAGAGGTTGAATCAGCCTCTTTTCAAAGAATACCCCATCTCTTGTATACTTTTTAATAGCCAGAAAAAATTGAAGTTCTCTCAATTTTTAAGCCTACACATAATCTAGAAAGTAATCCTAAATTCCTTCAAACAAATGCTGCCAAAAAATCCCAGCAAATAGCATTTATAAAGTTTAAGCACCATTTGTCTTTAAACTCAACCCTTTTCACACCCTAATTCAATCCAAAACCCTAAACCATTTCTTTTAATAAACCTTGGCCTGAAACCCACAAGTTTCAAACCCTGTGACCCACCACATGAACAACTAAGTTTCATAATCTAACCAACACCCTACATTACCCATGGCATTCTAATTATTAAGGACCATATGCTGGCCAAATCACATAACTTAATTTCAAATATTATTATCACATAATTTCAAAGAAAGTCTGAGTCACTTCTGGCAACCATATGTGTTGAGCATACATAACCAAATATAAACCTACAACAATAACTGAAATAGCTATCACATAAGTTATCACCAATCTCTTCAATCACTTCTGCAGCCAAGTTGTCATCAACAACATAATCATCTTCAGCTATAACAAAGACTTCATCCCCTTCTTTCAAAACATAATCATCATCTGGATTTATGTCTATCTTTCTGCCTTCAGCTGCCACCTTAATTCCACAGGGAACTGCATCAGGAAATGAAATAAGAACATCTTTAAAACGCAAACCATCCAACTTAGGCCACCTTTTGATATAAAATTCAGCATTCTCAAACCCCAATATATCCTCCCATATCTGCCAAAAGAAGGGGAATTGAATAGATTAAAAAATTTAGTTTAAATTTAGAATTAAAGGGACCCTAAAATTGTAGAAGAGAGACTGTATAATTCATAGGCTTTATGACATACAATAAGACAAATGTCATATTTATATAACTAGTCGCTAACCCGTGCAATGCACGGGAAAGTTTTTAGTAACTATAAGATTTTAACAAATCAAATGCTTTAAAATTTGAAAATCTTAAAGAACTTACATTAGCACTCATCAATTTGTTTACAAAGCCAATGTTAAATAGATTTACAAATTGCATTCTCATATCCTCTATCATTTGCAAGGTGACAGGACTCTTTTCATTATGGTTTGCATTCTCATATCCTTCAAATTCACAAATAATAATAAAAATTTCCAACCAAATTAAGTCTTTGGATTCTCCCCTGGGGTTTTGCTGCTTCCATTTGAACCATACACTTTCCCCTTTGATTGAAGATGGAGATTCCTACATACACTTTCTTTAGCTCTAGCACTAAGACTCGCTCGAACATACACATATATACATATATAAATATTCAAACTAAATGATATTCTTTTAAGATCTTAGCAATATCAAGTTAGGATCTATGACACAAAAATCCACCTCCAAAATATGCATGCAGATTATATATATATATATATATATATATGAAATGCTTCTAGTTCAACCTTAAAGTCCTTTAGCAAAACTACACTAATTAGGCTTTATTTGCCATTAATCCCACAACACAAAGCAAAAAATCAACAAACAAATTGATATTATGAACTACCTAATCATTAACCTTCTTCAATTACTTATATATCATTGAATTAGATAGCCAATTTAGTGAATCAGAAGATAGAACCAATCCCTTCTATTCTATAATTTGACATCCAATTCTCGTTTAGTAGCATCCAGTGATTCATTGTGTATTAATAATTTATATCAATCAAAAGAGTAATGGATTAAAAAAAATTTAAATAATAATATAGTTCCCATAATCTAGATTTAGAGCGTACTAAAAACATTTTCTATTTTATCTAAAAAGCAAGCACAACAAATAACCAAAAGAATGATATCTATAATACAAAGCTATAGAGCCAATAATCTGAATAGAGCCAAGAATAGTCAAGCTTCTTAATAGAGCTAATACTTTTGAATTGAAAAAAGCTAAAGACAAAACAATACCTTGAATTAAAAGAAAAAATAATCTTAAAATATTAGTAAACCAAAGTGCTTCACAAAGAGAACATGGTAAGAGAGAAAATCCTAAAATTACTTTGTAATTTTATCTTATAAGTCCAAATGTATAGATAAAATTATATAGACAAAATATTGAAAGATTATGCAGATTTTTTTTTTTTTTTTTTGTTGGTAAAATTCTTTATAACTTTATATACTTTTTTTGTTTTAAAAAATATATATCTAATGACATATATAAAGAATTTAATATTTCTTAAAGCAAATAAAACTATATATATTATGAAATGTGTTTAAATGGTACAAAATATATTTATATATAAAGCTCCGCCAAGGAAATATATTTATTATAAATGAAAGATTTTTAAGATATGAGATGTATATATAGATAGCAAGAGTGTAAATATTTATTAAGAAATTTTGTGGTTAGGTAGCTATGAAGTAAGGTGACCTTGATAACATAAGTAAGCTTCCTTCACACCCCTGAGCATAAGAGCCTAGGCATCCACCCCAAATTTATTATCTTTGACCCCATAGTTTCTTCTCAAACTCAATCTACTACCAATCTAAATCACACACACAAATAAAACACAACAAAAAGAGGGGATCAATACAAACACAAACACTATAACACAAATAATTATATAAGTTTCACGGTTAAAGTAAATACAACCATTGATTCTCTCACCTGCTGGGTTGTGTTCCTAGCAACCCAACAAAACCAAAAGAAAAAGCAAAAAAAAAAAAAAGCATTAAGATTTTTTTTCCTGAAAAAAAAAGTTGAAATACAGCAATAAGTTTTATAACCATGAACAAAAAAGGATTAAAGATATCAACTATTATAATTCTTTCTCTTTTGATGTTGGTTTTCCAACATGTTCTTAGGAGCAAATAGAAAAAGGGCCAATCAAAATCAAATAAACCCATTCGTAAATCACAATTTCAAATACAACCCACTATAAGATTCCCCTTAAAACAACCATACATCCTCTGTATCCTATCTCTTGTCTTTGTCTCTCTCTCACACTTGCTAGCAGATTTTTTATTTTTTATTTTAGCAAAAAATTCAGCATTGTAATATAAAAAAGTGTCTATCCAATGGTGACAGACAACATAAGAAAAGTGTTGCTTTTACTGGATTACTCTTAGCACTTGTATAAAACGTCAGTTTTCCTCATTAATGGCACAATACAATTTTTTTAAGACATTTTATCAAACACACATCATGCATTATTGTTGCAACCATTCCCTGCATATAACGTGATCAAAGAACTACCTAGAATTTCAACAATAATAGAAAAAGAGTGTCTGTTCAACACAATGTTTAGAGCAAACAGGTGAAAATCTTTACCATCGGATCCCCATCTCAACCCTCACTTAAATATCCCTCTTACAATCCTCTAAGAGCCAAATCTACTGAAATTCAAATCCATAGCTCCCTCCACTAATTCAGGAGTAAATAACCTATACACTTGCATTGCAGGCATAACCTAACCTCACATACTAATTAAATCAATTACTTATTATTTCACAACTCATAGACAGTTCATTGAAGCATTTCATCAAACACATAATTTGCATTCCACAAACAAAAATAGAAATAGAAAATAAAGACAAACCCAAAACAAATATTTCAATTTTAGTCATATAGCAATATGCAACAATACCCACAAAAAAGAAATTTTGATTTTTGGGGTTATACCATCCTCCTTTTCTCTCATCCTACTAATTCCAATTCTCCAACACTACCAACCATGAACAATTAAATAAATTTTAAAAAAAAATCTCAAGAAATTTCCAAAACCTGCTTCAGAGGTTGCATTAGAGTTTTTGGATTGCTCATAGCTTCCTCGATGACACCGGCGGCATCTAAGTTTTGGGTTTTTGGGTTTTGAATTTGGGGAAGGAGAGGGTTGCATGAAAGAATCTGAAAAGAGAGTGGAGGGCATCAGGTATTTTGGGAGAAAAAAAGAGTACCAGATTTAGAAATATATATTACCGGTAGCGGTTTAGGCGGCCTGATGTTGATGAGCGACTGGCTTGCCGGTGGATGTATATTACCGACAGCAGTTTAGGCGGGCTGATGTTGATGAGCGACTAGCTTGCTGGTGGATGATGGTCTGACACTCCGACGATTCTTTCTTAATCTCCTTTTTTCTGTCTTTGTTTTGAGGAAGAAGATGTTTTGGTGAAAGAAAGGGTAGTGCATCGTGAAAGAAAAGGCAGAGCATCGGGGGTTTTAGAAAGGTTTTATTATTATTATTATTATTATTTTTAATATTGTGCTGATGTGGACAATTGTGGGAGCTCCAAAAGCTTCGGTTTTATATGTATATATAGATTAGAAACAGAATAGAAAAACATTAGTACTTATGTCCACAAGATAGCCATGTTTTCTGTGTGCTTTTCTTTCTGAAGAATTTTAAACCAAAATCGCTTGATGTACTCATCAATCTAATAATTAGTATTGTTAACTGAGTCTCATTAATTAGTATAACCACTGCCCTATTAGACATCTCATGATAACTGGCTCTACTTGACTTTTCCAATGAATCGTCTCCTTTCTCTCATTAAGGACGTATTTAACTTCTATTGTATTTATCGATAAAGTATACAAGCACTACAGCTCAGTTATTTACAATTTTAATTACAACCACTACATGCCTAATTAATTTGCAATTCATACTAAGAATTTTTTTCATTTTTAAAAGTAATTTAACATTTTAATTTAATTAACTGAGAACAGAAAATTAAAATAACCTGACCATCTCAACTTAAGACAGTAATTTAACTGAGATTTTTCTAGAAGTCCACCAAGTTGATACCGATCTTTTCTCATTTGCTTGTCATCTTTATTTACAAACAATTTGTTTGAAGACTTAATGTTATTACCTTGCATAAACTTCACCGCTAACTATTTATTATTGTTGGTCATAAATAAGATATACTGTAATTCAACTTTAAATTAAATACATGAATAATAAAATTGATTTAAATAAAAAACATGTGTATCAAACAAGTCTACAAGCTCGTTTAGAATACAGTATGATGCTACACTGACAGAATAGCAGACAAGGATTTACATGTTCAACCCCTACAACTACAAGAGACCCACAAAGTGCACACATTCTGCACAAAATAACAAACCAGAATAATTGGCCAAAGAATGACATGAAAAAATTACTTAAAATTTATTTTGAATTACCACCGCATTCAAGAGAAATTTAATAGAGAGAACTGAGAAAGCATTCTGAAGTACACAAAGCAGAATGCTGGATTATAGGTATCTAAGGAAAGGCAGAGGCCCTCATTTTGGTATCATAAACACTAACCCCAATTAAGGTTTTTTTTCCCCATTTGAGTCTGGCTTTAATTAAGAATTGAACAGTCAACATCAAATTTATAAGAACTTGAAACTGAAAGTGGAGCTTACTAAAGAAAATTTGTCACACAAGCAAGAAAGTAGTTTGATGCAAACAACAGTGACATTTAAAAGGACCTAGGAGTGCAACTACACACCCAAACCCCCCCCCCCCCCCAATACTCACTTGTATAAAATCTTTTGCAGCTAGCCTGGTTTTATAGCTCACAACATTCACCTGATAGATTCCAAAATCAAACTAGCTAAGTTCTTCACAACACACTAAGTTCCAAAATCACCAACACAACCTCACAGCACCCACACAATCAAACTAGCTAAGTTCTTCACAACACATTATTCACCAAAAACTAAAACCCAGATAAAAAAAATTAGAACTTTTTTCACAAAAATCAACATGCTAAGTTCTTCACAACACATTATGCACCAAAATTCAAAAAAGTATGAAATTTCTTGAAAATTTAAAAAAAAAAAACAAGACATGGAATTGCAGCACCAAAACCAATTGGATTAGTGAAAATTACGAGAAAAAAAACTCAAATTTTTCGGAGAGAGAGAGCTTACAAAGCGCCATTGAAGGGGAAATGGTCCGCGTGGCGACTCTATGAAATGAAATTGAAAACCCTAATTGGTCGAAGACAGGGAGAAGAAAGGGCGAAGAAGAAGATGAGGACGAAGACGACGTCGCACCACTGTCATCCAACGGAAAGTCCATTACCATCGCTCCTCCAACAACCACCACTTTCCCTTCTCCTATTCCCTCAGGCGCGATGGCGACAGAGACCACAATTCCACTCCCCCAGCCATCATCGATATGCGAAAGCGATCATAACGATGTTTTTAATTTCTGCCGCCGATGGTGTGAGGGTGTGAGGGTTTGAACGTGTTCTGGTAAGGGTGAGGGTGATAAGGAGACAAGGTGGGTTTGTTTTGTGGGTTTCGTCTTTGCTCTTTTCTTTTCTGGTATTGTGGGTAACATTTTGGTTAAGTGTTGGTAATGGGGAGACATGGCTGAATGGTACTCGAGCTTCATGAGCTCAGGTACCAATAAGTTTTTTAAATTCTTGATGCTGATGGTCAGGTGCCACGGTGGATTAAAAAAAGGGGATACTCGAGCTTGGTGAGCTCGAGTACCACAAAAAGTGGTACTTACTTAATTATTTCCGAAACAGTGTTTCAGACCCAATTATTTCCAAAATTAATGCTAATGGGCCATTTTGCCCTGCTATTTTAAAGACTCATATTGGATCCACTATAAAGCTTTATTTGCCTGGGTAGTCGGTAGGGGTGGCAAAGTAAGCCCAAACTCATTTGCCTACCTAAACCTACCCACTCTAATTGAATCCAAACCCACCTAATTATTAGTTGGGTTAAATAGACATCAACCCAATTAGACCTAGTGATTATTGGGTTTTAACTAAAAACTCATTGAGGCCCATTTAACTCAAAAACAATATTCCCAAATTCAACCCAACCCTTCCCATAAAATAAAATAAAAAATAAAAAGCCCTCAGACGTTTCAGGATTTTCATTTTCCTTCATTTTCTCAGCCTCCAAACACTTTTCTCTCTCTATCTCTCGCTTGCTCTCTCTCTCTAGCTCTTATAGAAAACAATGAGGCACAACCTAGCTTTATCATCCCTCCTTCTGAGGTAACAATATCATCACCATCAACCATCTCTCTCTCTCTCTCTTTCTCTCTCTCTCTCTCTCTCTCTCGGAATTGAAATATTTTGGTTCAGGTTCGAGCAAGAATCGAAGTTGCGGTGCTCAATTTCCTCAGGATCTTGAACTCTCCAACTCCTGCAATCTCCGATCTCTTTCTGGTATTAGTTATCGCTTTCACGCCAATTATTGTGTATAAATTAGTCCGTCTTTGATTTCATTTTGCTCATTACTTAGCCTAGTCTTTGTTTGGCTATAAAAGTTCAGATTTCATTATTTTGTGCATTTCCTCATAAATTAAACTGGCATTAACTTCAATTAATGGTGTGTAAATGATTTGAGTGTCTTCGAAATCAGTGAAACGAACAAAGCAATAGGAGATCGAGCAATAGCCGAGTAATACAAGTTGTTCAGTCTTTGATTTCATTGTGCTCATTAAGTTGCATATTTTTTGTTTGGCTGTTGAGAAAAAGAGAGAAGAAAATTGATTTAAAATTTTCTAGTTTTCATTTCTTTGTGCGTTTCCTCAAAAATTAAACTGAAATTAAGTTCAAATTACCAATATGTAAATGATTTGAGTATCTTCAACGAACAGATCAAAAGGAATTCTAGCAATAGTTGAGTAATACAAATTGTTCAGTCTTTGATTTAATTGTGCTCATTAATTAGCATAATTTTTGTTTGGCTGCTGAGAAAAAAGAGAGGAAATTCGATTATGAAATTATAGCTTTCATTTCTGGGATCATCCATGCAAAATAATCTTCAAAATGGTCATTTTCACTTTAATGGCATTTTGGTAATTTTGATAATTGGGTAATTGGTTGAGTTGGGGTTTACCCATAATAATTGGGTTGGGTTAGATTTGGGTTAGAAGCAATTAGTTAAATGGGTTTTAATGGGTAAATGGGTTTTATATACCCAACCCAATAATGCCCACCCCAAACCCACCCATTTGACACCCCTAATTGTCGGCCAATTTTCTTTTCAAATTGTCAGGTGAATGTGGTGTGTTTTGGCCCATGTTATTCAGCTATACAAAAAATTGTCTTTAACATTTAGCACCCTAAGCACAAGTGGTCTGTAATTGACTACATGTGCAAGTGTGGTTGAGGGCGTAGGTAAAAAGAGTCATACCGCCCATTTTGCACATAGAAAGCTAGTGTCTCAATGGTTCATACAGTGGGCAACAAAGATAGAAGCCCCCAAGTTAAGGATGAGGTTTGGAGGTCGCTATTGAATGTGGTGACAAGGCATTGAAGCCAACCGTTGAGGCTTGACCAAACTTAATAAAGATGGATGCAATGCCCACTTTGTATTCCTTTTTGCATTGGCTGAATCTTGGTATGATTAAATTGGGTTCTTTTGTGCAAAGTCCATAGGCGAAGTCTCACTGACTTCATACTTGCTGTAATGATAATGAAAATAGTTGGTGATGATGTCAAAAATCGCTAGTAAGTCACACAGTCCTCACATGCTCAAGACAACACCTACACAACACTAAACAAGATGACCTTAAGAGAGTACCGGCATGATACCGACCAAAGACCCTCCGAAGGTTAACTTAGAAAGTTTTCTTACAATTCTAGAGTGCCAAAGCTGGGTAAATTATGCGTACCTTGATTTCTGATGGCTCTGGGTTTTTATAGTAGTGTGGAACCGACCTTCGTTTCTTGCATAAGAAGATGTTTTTCTTATGAGGAAGATCCCCATAAATGTGCATATATTGCGGGATTCTTTACATGTTGGGATTCTCTCAATTAGGGTTTACCCAAGTTATGTAAGTGCCATGTGGCCTTGGTATCCGTCGGCCTTGGGCCCAAGAACCTAGAATCTATCTGTATAAAGGGACCATCTATCTATTATAGAGAAGGGTACATCCGTCATGTGGTTTTTCTGTCCATCGCTCCATTTGTTGCCTTATTCCCAACGGCTCACTAATTCAGTACCATCAAGTTTACTTAAACGATCCGTCATCCTTGGTTTTCGTCCCCTTCAGTTGCCCTCTCACTCCATGGGTCCATCTCCTACCTTATGGATGGACCTGTGGAGTGACGATCTAGCTCATCTCCTGAGAAGCGTGTCTTGCCTGCCAGGCTAGCCTAAGGCAATAAATGTCACAAGGGCATGTGGCATGTTTTTAGTGGTTAGTCACTTGAACCAAAGCATCCCTTCGTCTTTCATGCCATTACCTATATATATACATGCTTCCTTCCTTCTCATTTTTACTTTTTGGAACAAATCTTCAATCAGAGCGCTTTCCTCTACCTTGTCCACTTTTCCCCCCATCTACTTTATTAATTCTGCCTTTCGTTTGCTTAGCGCGACCATCGGCCACACCTTGCTATTCTCTTCAACTGGTAAGTATTTCTATGTAGAATTTTCTTGTAAATTTTTTAAATTTAGTTCATTCATCATCTATGTGAACCCGTTAGAGTCTTAGGGTTTATTCGTCACGTGTAGGTGACATGTCTAGTGCATCGAGTGAGCAATCGTGTGTCTGCAAAGAAGCGGGCTACGATGAGGTGTTTCCATTAAGTCAAGACGACCTCAGCACCTTAAGTGACAAAAGGAATCCGTCAACCACCTCACCTTCCTCAAGGGATGAGGATTTGGACACGGATGGGTTAGCAAGTGACTCCAATGATGGTCACGTCGGTGCTGAACCCCCTACTCAATCCGTCATTGTTCTTGATGGACTTAAGGAGTTCATCATGCTTCCATTATGGACGGTCAACGATTTCATTTCTTCCATCAAACAAACACATTTTGATATGCTTAGGGAGAAGTATCAGATACCCATCCACATACCCATCCGTCTACCCTACAAGTCTAAAAAGTGCTATTATAGGGGTGTTGATGACGTCGAGATGTACGAGCAAATACTAAAGGCAAGACTTAAATTCCCATTGAGTGCTCTACACCATCGTCTCCTTCAATACTTAGGGCTGGCCGTCACCCAAATCTCCCCAAATGCCTGGAAGGTTTTCCTCGGTGTCGAAGTTTTGTATGGGATGATGTATGACGAGGCACGTAGGTTGATGATGGAAGAGTTTTTTCACTGTTACCGCCCATCTGAGATCACCTAGTCGAGGGCTATGTACATTTTTTTACCGAGGAGTCTGTTACTTAGGTTAGTATGTGAGACACCGGACTCCAACAGAAACTGGAAAAGTCGTTACTATTTCATCCAAGGGGACGACTAGATATGTCAACCCAGTGACCAGGAATACATGCTGGTAGACAAAACTGGGGTATAATGCCCTTGTCTGGTAGGTGTCCATCAGTCTTAGGTTCCATTTTTTTACCTTTCTCTGTTTAATGTTCTAACCGTCCATTTTTGCAGCTCGAGACCGTCCAAAAATCTCCCTTGAACAGTATATTTTTTTAGAAAAGATCTTCAGGACCACTAAGCTATCGGAGAGAACTTGGGCTAAACTAGTCACCCTAAACACTCTCAACTGGTACTGTGATGGCTCAGAACCTACAGCAGCTGCTCGTCACTACGACCGTCAACTTTGCAAACGTAAGCTTGTTACCCTGGCTTTTCTTCTTTCTATTTTCTTTAATATTTGTATAACTCCTTATCCGTCCGTCCTCAAAAATGGAAGATAGTAGGAGACGAGGCTACATCAAGCAACAGGCTACTACAAAGAAAAAGCAGGAAGGGAGCTTACCCCCTAAGGTGACGAGTCAGGCTAACCCATCAACAAAGGGGAAGCCATTAGACAAGGTTGACTATCCACCCAAGAAGCCAAAGGTGACGAGGCCTAATGCTAGCAAGACTCTAGCTAAGTTGCCCCCAAAGCCTGGCCCGAGGGTCGGGAAAGGCCTGATGAAGGGCCCCGTCCCTATTGCTGAAGAATGGCCTGTCCTCCTTTGTGAGGAGTCAAGTTACTCGCTTAAGCAGCTCTCGTCCATCATTAAGGAGGATGACTATTCAGACTTGGGGAATCACGCTACTGAGGCCATGAGAGAGACTGGCCTTTTCAGCCTGGCACAAGTATGTCTATCTGTCACCGTTCCTTGTTCCGTCTTATTGTTGTCTTGCTCTAAACCTTGTTTCTGTTTCCTGCAGGGGGTGGTCATGATGAAGGGGCTTATAGACCGTTGTGTGTCCCATGAAACGATATTGGGCCGTCTGAGGGAGAAACTAGGTGCCAAGGAGACGGAGATGCAAGAGTTGTTGGCCTGGAAGGATGTTTAGATAGGGAAGCTTGACTTAACCAAATAGCTCTTGAAGGAGTCGGAGGCACAAGTCAAAGCATTGAACAAAATTCTCAAGGACAAAGAGGTGGAGATCTCGGAGGCTAAAAGTCAACTTCGTTATGCTAAAGATGTTGCGATAAGGGAATAGCATGACTCCAACGACCTCCTTAGGGAACTTGATAGCTCCTTTGCTTACGGTTTTGACGATTGCCTCCGTCAAGTCAAAGCCTATTTCCCCAACCTCGACCTCTCCCATGTCAACATTGACACCCAACCCCAAACTCCAGCTCAACCCGTCTCTTCTTTAGGTACCGAAGACTTATTCACTGACAACCTTGTCTTAGGAACTCTTGGTGATGGAGAGACTCCTCCTGTAGATCAAGCCAAACCTGCTGGTGATGAAGCTCGTCCACATGAGGAGGACTCGACGGCTGAGGGGAAGGACGGAGAGGATCCCGTGGCTCAGGATTAGTCTTTTTTTTTTTTTTCTTCTTCCTTTTTCAATATTTCTTATCTATATGTAAAGATATTTTGGAAGAACAGTGTTTATGTTAATTTAACTGTCGATTTTTGTATGTAAACTTCTCCCTTTATGGGCTTTTATAATATTTTGACTATTTCCTTACAAGATATTAATTTATTTTGGACTTAATACTTGTAGATTAACCCTTGGGACGAATCCGTCTAGTTTATGGTTACATGACTTTAAATCATTGGTCAGGATGAGTCCGTCTACTTTGTAGACTTAAACAAATGTATGTCAATCATGCAGGATGGTTCCGTCCACCTTGTGAGCCTAACGGGCTTGAGTCATCTCATTAGGATGATCCTGTCCACTTGGGATGAACTTGTCCATTTTATATATTTGTTGAAATATTAATTCTCTTTAAGATAAATTTGTCCACTTTGTGGATTGGGTAGACTTGAGCCATCCCTTTGGAATGAACCTATCCAGTTTATGGACTCGTTTAAATATAAGCTCTTTTCAAGATAAATCTGTCCACTCTGTGGACTAGGTAAATTTGAGCCATCCCTTTGGGATGAGCCCGTCCACTTCATGGACTTGTTTAAATGTAAGT
The DNA here is from genome assembly GCA_023055345.1 of Quercus wislizeni. Taxonomy (NCBI): domain Eukaryota; kingdom Viridiplantae; phylum Streptophyta; class Magnoliopsida; order Fagales; family Fagaceae; genus Quercus; species Quercus wislizeni. The sequence goes on from JALGQJ010000004.1 coordinate 37,684,982, forward strand.
TATTTCAAGATAAATTCGTCCACTATGTGGATTAGGTAACCTTGAGCTATCCATTTAGGAAGATCCAGTCCACTTTTATGGACTTGTCTAAATAGGAATTGTCCCTTTGGGAGGACCCGTCCCCTTTGGGGTTGATGATCATGTAGAAATGTAGATAGCATACACATGGTATTTCTGAATAACTCCTCTTATTAGGAAAAATACGCGTATAGAAATTGTTTTTTAGAAAAACAAAAAATCTGCCCTTTAGGCTTAAGAGAAATAAAAATTTAACTAAAAAGCAATCAAATGGAAATGAGGAGTATTGTCATTCATGCTATTGTCTACTGATAGTACTTCTTCAGGTGCTCCGAGTTCCAAGGGTGGTGCAAATTCTGCTCATCTAGTGTCTGCAGGTGGTACGTTCCCTTCCTATGCCATGATGCGATCCTGTAAGGCCCTTCCCAATTAGGTCCTAGCTTTCCCTAGGAGGTGTCTTTTGTGGCGCCTATTACCCTTCAAAGGATAAGATCTCAAACCTAGAAGTCCCTATGTCTGACCCTGGAGTTGTAGTGCTTGGCCATGAGGTCTTGGTATCGTGCTAACCTTTGCTCAGCCGTTGCTCTGACCTTATCCACCAAATCAATCTACAGGTGTATTGCTTCATTGTTTCTACCTTCGTCATGGTTTCTTACTCTGTAGCTTGTGAGCCCTACTTCAACTAGAATGACCGCATCGCTTCCATATGCTAGTTGAAACGGTGTCTCTCCTGTAGGTGTCCTTACTGTCGTCCTGTACGCCCATAAGACGCTTGGCAATTCTTTCAGCCATATACCCTTTGCTCCCTCAAGCAGGGTCTTGATGATTTTGAGCAAGGATTAGTTTGTGACTTTAACTTGTCAATTGGCCTGAGGTGGGCAGGAGAGGAGTAGTGATTCTTGATCTCTAGTTGCGAGCAAAAGTCTCTGAATGCATCATTGTCAAACTGCTTCCCATTATCTGAGACCAGTATTCTGGGTATACCGTACTTGTAGATGATGTTCTTCCATACGAAGCTTCAAACATTTTTCTTCGTGATGGTGGCTAGTGCTTCGGCTTCCACCCACTTGGTGAAGTAGTCTATACCGACCACTAGAAATTTTAGCTGTCAAATTACTGTTGGGAACAAACCCATGATGTCCAATCCCCATTGCGAAAAGGCCACGATGCCATCATTAGAGTGAGTTCTTCTGACGGCTGTTGAATGAGGTTAGCAAACCTTTGGCATTTGTCACATGTTTTGACGTAAGCAATGGCATCCTTTTGTGTGGTAGGCCAATAGTATCCTACACTGATGAGTTTGTGCACTAATGATCGTGACTTAGAATGGTTCCCACAGATTCCTTCGTGGACTTCTCATATGACATAATCTACTTCTTCAGGGATGAAACACCTCAAATATGGTCTTGAGAAACCTTTTTTGTATAGAACGTCTTTAATCAGAATGAAACGTGCTGCTTGAACCTTCAACTTCCTTGCAGCTTCTTTGTCATCAGGCAACATGCCGTCCTTTAGGTAGGAGGTTATTGGCATCGTCCAATAATTCCTAGAACCTATTTCCTGTACACTGATGCCGTCTATTAATAGTGAGATTTAAACAAAGGATAGTACCTCTTTAGGGATGAGCATATGCTCCGTTGATGCAGCTTTAGCAAGACGGTCGGCATTCTCATTCTCTTCATTTGGTATTTGAACAAATTTTGCCTAGAGGCTGCCTACTTGATTCTTTACTTGCTCAAGGTACCTCCTCATCTGTTTGTTCTTGCAGTCATAGTTACAGTCATAGTCGCCATTAACTTGACTGGTCACTACTTAGGAATCGCAATATACGAACATATTTGCAGCTCCTGCTGCTTTTGCTAAAGTTTCGTACTCTGCCTCGTTATTGGTCTTAGGAAATCAAGATGGATCATGTATTTGACCTTATCCCTCTTCGGGCTATGGAGTACCACACTGGCTCTGCCTACTTGCTTGTTGGAAGATCTGTTTATGTGGATGCTCCATTGTGGGCTCGATTCTACCCCCTTGCCTTCCATAGGAGTGAATTCTGTGATGAAGTTAGCGATCACTTGCCCCTTTAATGTTGTTCGTGGTTGATACTGTATGTTGAACTTGCTTAACTCAATCAAGTTTTTCCATTAGGAGGTATCTCTTTTTCGCCCCTTGGAAAGCTCAGCTGGTGAAGTACACGGGGTTCTGCACCCCATTCTTTTCTCTAATTAAAGTCGTGCTGATAGCAGCTGGGGAGATGACTAGGTATAAGAACAATTCTTCCCTAGGCTTGGACGAGCTTAACAATGGCGGGGAAGAAAGATATGTCTTTAGGTCTTTAAACACCTATTGACACTTGGTCGTCCATTCAAATGACTTTTTTAATGTGCAAAAGAAAGGTAGGCACTTATCCGTTGCTCTTGAGATGAACCCATTCAGTGTAGCTATCTTGCTATTCAGGCTTTACACCTCCTTAACAGTCTTTGGTGGTTGTAACTCCATAATGGCTTGTATCTTCTCTAGGTTGACCTCAATACCCCTCTGAGATATCATAAACCCAAGAACTTCCCTATTGTTACTCCGAACGCACACTTGTTTGGATTCAGTTTCATGTTGTAAGACCGAAGGGTATTAAAAGTCTTTTGGAGATCGTTCAAGTGGTCATCCTCCCATATGCTTTTTACCAGTATATCGTCCATATAAACTTGCACATTCCTCCTAATTTGATGTGCGAACATTTTGTTCACCAGCCTTTGATACGTAACGCCCACATTCTTGAGCCCGAACGACATCACTTTGTAGTAGAAGAGCCTTTAGCTAGTGACAAATGAAGTCTTCTCTTGATCGGCCTCATCCAGCTTGATCTGGTTGTAACTCGAGAATGCATCCATGAAACTCAGCAACTGGTGTCTCGTTGTTGAGTCCACCAAGATGTTAATCCGCGGGAGAGGGTAGTTATCCTTAGGGAAGGCCTTGTTTAGGTCCATGAAGTCTATGCATATCCTCCACTTTCTATTGGCTTTTTTGACCATCACCACATTGGCCAGCCAGTTGGGGTAGTGACTTCTTGTATGAAGTCTACTTCCTGTAATTTGCGAACCTCGTCGGCTATGGCTTTGTCTCACTCCTGCGCAAACACCCATTTTTTCTATCAGATAGGAATGAAAGAGGACGATACATTCAACTTATGGACTATGATGGATGGATTAATTCTGGGCATGTCCTCATGGCTCCAGGCGAACACGTCCTAGTTTTCCCTTAGGAATGTTATAAGTGCCTGACGAATTGGCTGGCTAGCCAAAGTTCCGATCCTGATTGTTCATTCAAGCCTAGAATCGTCAATGAGTACTTCTTCCAATCCTTCCACCGGTTCTACCACCATTCGTTGTTCCTCTATACACATAGTCTGCATATGATCTTCCATTTCTAGCGTGGCAATGTGGCATTCGTGCACTGCCACTTGATTTCCCCTTACTTCTCTCACTCCGTACTTAGTGGGGAACTTGATCATCAAATGGTAAGTTGAAGTTACAGCCCTCCATGAATTCAAAGTAGGGCGGCCCAATATGGCATTGTAAGCAAATGAACAATCAATGAACAGGAATGTGACATCTTTGGTGATCTGCTATAGGTAGTCTTCAACTATTACAGGCAGAGTGACTGCTCCCAGGGGGTGTACTCTTGTCCCTTCGAATCCAACGAGTGGCACGTTAACTGGAATTAGCCGTTTTCTATCAATCCTTATCTACTGGAACGCTGGATAGTAAAGGATGTCAGCAAAGCTCCCTTTATCCACAAGAACTCAGTGGGTGTTGTAGTCCCCCACCTATATGCTAACTACGAGCGCATCGTCGTATGGGTGGTGGAGACGCCTAGCATCTTCCTTTGTGAATCCAATTATAAGATTGTCCATTTGTGCCATTTTTAGGATGAAGCTCGTTAACTGAACATTTTGAATCACTATAGGTAGGTTTTGCAGGCCTTCTTCAATGAGCCAGATGTCGAGGTTCCCTCCTACAATCATCCTTATGTCTCCCAATGGGGGTCTAGGAAGCTTGTTTTCTCTCCGGGTAAGCTTCTCTTGAGGCTGGTCCATCCCTTCCTTACCAATTAACCTCTACAACTTCCCTTGCCTGATAAAAGCTTCTATCTGTTGCTTTAAGTCATAGCAGTCAGATGTATCATGACCGTGATCACGATGGAAATGACAATACTTATCTCTAGACCTTTTGCTAGGGTTTCCTTTCAACTTGCTAGGGAATGTCAAGGCTCCTTCGTCCTTGATCTGCATTAGGACTTGATCAATTGGGGTATTAAAAGGGGTAAAGCTTGTGAATCTTCCAATGGGAGGCTTGGAGCGTCTATCTTCCCTTCGATCTCCTGTCCTAGCTATCTTTTGCCCTTTTTCCTGTCATGCTTCCTCCTGTCTTTCTCTCTTTTTGGGTTTTTCTTTGAGAGCTAGTAAGGCGTCCTCCGCGTTCATGTACTTAGTGTTAGGATTAGTGCCCTTAAATCCTATTGTATAATGCTATGTATGTTATTATGTATGACATTATGTATGACTTAATATTGTGATTAATAAAGTTTCTTTATTATTATTATCTAAAATAATGGTAACATGAATATTTGGACATTATCATATAGTCCATGAGATGCATAGTATGTGATTTATGTGATTTAGTCACAGAAAATATAGATCATAAGTTCTTTGTAAACTCATAATTTTAGTTCATAATCGGTGATGAAATTGGGTATTTCATCTGCGAAGACTATAACATATCAACTAAGATGATTTGTCTTGATCATGGAAGTGGAGACTTCTAGTTGATATGTTGATATGTTTTAAGAGTTAAAACATATTGAACTGGACCGCTGTGAAATTTATTATTCTCCTAACGACTGTAAAATGAATAATAAATCTCACGACTCCTATTTGCATGAACTCTTAATCCTGAGAGAATAATGGACCTGATCATGAGGTGTAGGTTGCTTTGATATATTAGGAGTGAGATCTAAAGGCACGATCAAAATCTCAGTATGTTGGGCAACCACATTTAGTGTTGATGGAACATATATTCTCAAGATGGAATTCATAGTCTCTTAACAGAGATATAAAATATTCCATTGAGATAAGTTTAATGGGTTTGGTTATTCAGAGAGTTAGGTCTAACCACTTTAGTAAGAAATTACTAAAGTATATATTTATGAAATTGGATTTCATAAATATATGATGAATAACTTAAAGGATTAAACTGGGTATTCAAGGATTAAGATGTAGTAATCTTCAAAGTGGCAGTCTACATTCATGACTTTGTATTACTACGAATATTTTATGAAGGGGTTGCATATATAATAAAGTCTTGGGATATAATTTATTAATAAGGCCTAGAGTGTAATTATATTTATATAGTGGTATTAAATATAATTAATGGTAACTTTGGACTTGTCAAGAGTTGACAGAAAAGCCCAAGACCCATTGGAGCTAGTGTTTTATTGGTCCATTTTGGTCCCACTCCAAGCCACACACTAAAGCCCAATTGGAAAGGCCCAATAGGCTGGCCTAATTAGATAATCAGTTAGTTATAAAAGGGAGAAACATACAAAAATTTATTTTAAGAGAATCATTGTTGTGAAGTGGTGTGTATGTGCGAGTGAAACCACTCGATAATTCTCCCTTAGAAACTGATTGAGAGATCAAACTTCTTGGGCGTAAAGTGGAATTGGAGTGAAGATTAAAAGTGTTCCCAAGAACTTCTAATCTTTTGTTTTGAATTTCACCGCACCAAGGTATGCTATCTTGTTCTCAAATTCTGAAAATCACATAATGCATGTTATCAATCATGAATGAAATAGATCCATGTTTGTCGCTTCCGTTGTGTGTTTTGTATGGGATACAAAACCAGATTTTCCTTCACTTAGTTGCCCTATAGAGTACATCCGACCTAATTTTTGGGTCGTTTTTGTATAAAGAGAATAAAAACTTATCCTTTCGTAGCCCATTCGTAAATGCAGCCGCAAGTATTTTGTCGTCAGTTTCATCGATTGAGAGTGCCTTTTTGTTTAAGCGGGCTATGTAAGACCTCAGTGTCTCATCCTCCCATTGATGCTTATTAAGCATGCGGTGGACTTCTTATATCTATGTCCCCCGATATAGTGAAAGGAAAACTGGGCGCTCAACTTCTTAAAGGTACTAATGGAGTTGGGTGTCAACCTGCTGAACCAAACTCTTGCGAGGCCTTTCAACATATTGGGGAAGGGCCTACACATGATCTCATCTGCCACTCCTTGTAGGTGCATCAAGGTCTTAAAAGACTCTAGGTGGTTTAGGGGATCTTTAGATCTGTTGTAACTCTCCACTTGCAGCATACGAAACTTTGGTGGAAGGGGGAACGAAGTGACGGGTGTGGTGAATGGTGAATCAGTTTTATAGATGAAGTCATCGAGGTCGCTGGACACCCGTCCTTTGAAGGCATTCGTTATGAAGTCCATTCATTCCTTCATCATCTGCATCTCTGTGACTATGTGAGGGGGAGCTATATCCGCGGTGGATGGACGGCTTGTATCTTGTCGCTCTGGTCCCTCTTGGTCCCTTTGTTCAGTGCTTGTACCTTCTTGTTCCTCCTCATGAGTGTTAAGTCCTATGTTCTTTTTGCGTAGCTGCTTTTCTAGATCATGATTTTGCTTGGTGGGGTGTTCCACTACTGCTGCGTGAGTTTAGACCTGTCTCTCAAGGGCTACGATGCGTGGCTCATCACTCTGACGGTTAATGGTGGTTGCCATCGAATGAGTAAGTACCATGCAACTCTTTGTCCGAGAAGTGTTAATTACAGCTTGCTTCCTATCTTTTTTCCCATAGATGGCACCAATTGATGATGCCGAAAATCGCTAGTAAGTCACAGTCTTCATATGCTCAAGACAACACCTACACAACACTAAACAAGAAGACCTTAGGAGAGTATTGGTGTGGTATTGGTCAAAGACCCTCCGAAGGTTAAGTTAGAAAGCTTTCTCACAACTCTAGAGTGCTAGAGCTAGGTAAATTATGCATGCCTTGATTTTTGAGGGCTCTGAGTTTTTATAGTAGTGTGGAATCGATCTTCGTTTCTTGCATAGGAAGATGTTTTCCTTATGAGGAAGATCCCCATAAATGTGCGTATATTGCAGGATTCTTTCCATGCTGGGATTCCCTCAATTAAGGTTAATCATGGGGGGCAAGATATTTCCATGTGGGGTTTACCCAAGTTATGTGAGTGTCACATGGCCTTGGTATCCATCGGCCTTGGGCCCAAGAAACTAGAATCTGTTTGTATAGAGGGACCATCCGTCTATTATGGAGAGGGTTCCATCTATCATGTGGCCTATCCTTCCATCACTCCATTTGCTGCCTTATTCCCGACAGCTCACTAATTTAGTATCGTCAAGTTTACTTAAACGGATCTGTCATCCTTGGTTTTCATCCCCTTTAGCTAGTAAAGACAACAATGGAGTTAATATTAGCATTAGGAAATTAGGAGGTTCTGCTGAATATGTGTGCGACATTGAAGTCGAAGTTGTTGATAATATTTTTTTTTTTTTTTTTTTTTGAGGATCAAGTTGTTGATAACTTTACAAAGGTAATAAAGACGCATTCAATAACTTTCCCTCCTTTAGTTCTAGTCATTGTGCATCAAGATGTGATATTTTCATAGTTAGAGTACAAAGTATTTGAGTGATGTGAGAGCTAATTTGGGTCGTGCCTTGATCTATTAAATGAGAAAAAGGTTACTAGAGTAGAGAAATGTGCTAAAAGATTCGATGCAAGTTGGTGTTGTTATGAAGTCAATTTTAGACCAACTTCACTGCATTGCTCTCATCTACTTCCCAAAATTGGAAAATTCCCTTGAAAACATAGATGAGACAATTGTCGAATTGGGAAAAAATCTTAGTCACTCAATCACATGTAAGGCTACCATGATTAAGGTGTCACCACTTCTCATCACGTTCTTTAGTGATTGGATTAAAGAGTGTTGAGATTAACCCATACCCCCAACAAAGGCTCTTATTTACATAAATGTATTGAGGACAATGCCTTCTCCGCAAGCCTTGTCATTTGCCCAAAAAGATTGAGATATTTTCTACCTAGTCATATTACCTCTTTGATTAAGTAACAACTCCATACGTAAAACCTTCAATTTTGGTGGTAAAATATTGTTAGTTGAGCTTCCATTTTGAGGAATCACATTTAACCTCCGCCTTTGGGTCATGGTTCTCACACTCGCCTATCTAGTCATAAATGTACCAACTAATTAATAAGAGATAGGACCTTTAATTTGAAAGTTTGAAATTGATCACATGCTTGGATGAAAGAAATAAAATTTATCACACATGCCTAGGTAGTTTGAATCCTTATGATTAATTCATTCCTTAAGTATGATTGATTTAATCACATGTCTAGTTAGTTTAGATTTTCAAAGTCTTAACATTGGTGTTTGGATTATTTAAACATTTGCAATTAACATGCTCCTTAGCTTTAGGGTTCTTCTCTTTCATTGTCAACACATAATAAATAGGGTATTAGGATTCGAATTGTGTGTCTAAGGTAACTTCTCTAGTAAATATTTCTTAAGAATAATCCAACAATATTAGTGTAGACTAGTCGTATGATTGAGCCGTCATGGGTGCCCAACACCTTTCCAAGAATGTACCCTAACTCCAAACTCAATCCTAATTAATGGTCCTTTGTATATGAGTTTTATAGTGGTTCTCAATCCATTAAAAATAGAGTGATGACTCATTTTATTTTCCCTAATCCACGAGGCTTGAGGTGTATTATCGGTCCATCTGCATGATGAGCCTACACCATGCAACCATCAATATGGTCCATTATTGGAAAACCCTATTGAAACTAATGGGCCCGAGTTGGGGTGCTCATAGTAGGGTTTTTCAGTTTGAAATTTGATAAACACGACTCATCTCCATACCTCCATCTCCTTCTTCGGTAACCATCACTCTATATCATTGTATCCCTTCAGCAGAGATTTTGAGATATTCACTAAATCTTAAGATCTTTGTTAAAACGTCAAGGCATTCACTAAATCACAATGCCCTTTACCTCAAAATCCCTTTGACGATGAACATTTATCCTTATGACTATTGACTAGTGGGTTCAATAGAATGTATTGGAGATTTATGCTCTCTAGATTGGTTGACAATCCTTGTGTTGATAGTTAGCAACTCTTCCAACCGTTTTCTAAAAAAGAGTGTGCTTAAAAAAAAATAAAAATAAAAAATAAAAAGAAAGAGAAATGCAATTTCCACAATATTTTCATAACAAATCTTAAGTGGCAAATTGTTACAGATTATTACTGGTGAACAAGAAAATAATTTCAATGATAAATTCAAATTAAAAATCTATAATAACCTGTCACTTAAAATTTGTTGTGAAAGTATTGTAAAAATATTACTTTTTAAAAAAAAATGATAAAAAATACAATAGCAACTGGAGGTGTTAGAGTATTCTTATCAAAGGTGTTAAAAATGCTAAGTGCTATTTTTTAGTATTTTTAACACCTCAAATCATAAAAACATACCTACAATAAAGATGCTAAATGCTAAATATTTTAGCATTTAGCTATAGTGAGCTGTTATTAATAACAACTCACTGTAGTTGGATGGTAAAAAAAAAAAAATTTTAAAAAGAAAGAATTTATTTATTTATTTTTTATTTTCACTTCTCTCTTCTCTTTCCTCTCTCACTTCTCTCTTCTCTCTCCCAATGTTTGTGGTTCGACAATGGTTGTGGTCTAGCAATGGTTGTTTGTCGTGGGTTGTGGTCCGATGGTCATGGGTCGTGGGTCCGACAATCGTGGTTTTGATTTTGGGTTGTGGGTCGTGGTCCGATGGTGATGAGTCATGGGTTGTGGTCTGATGGTCCAATGGTTGCGGTGTAGTTCTTGGGTCACGGTGTGATGTTCTTGGGTCGTGGGTTATGGTTTTGATTGTGGTCGTGGTTGTGGGTTGCAATTCCTGGGTCACGGTTCCTGGTTGTGTTCCTGGGTCGTGCAAGTGGATCTGGATGGTGGCGACGATGATGGGTGGATGTGGTGATTGTGGTATGGGTGGATGTGGATGTGGTGGGTGGAGGTGGAGGTTTTTTTTTGGTTGGTTAGTTGTGGCATGGGTGGTAGGTTTGTGGTGGTTGTGGTATGGGTGGTGGGTTTTTGGTGGGTGGTGGGTTTTGTGGTAATTGTTGGTATTGAGGTAGTTAACGGTGTTGAGAATAGTTGGGTTGAGGAGAAAGAGAGAGACAAAGGAGAGAGAGATATGGAGATAGAGGAAGAATAAAAAGTGAATAAAAAATAATAAAGAAATAATATTTAAATGAAGTGTAAAAAAAATAGAAGTTTTAATATAAGGTATATTGTAAAGTGTAAAGTGATGTTATATGTTAAAAAGTTGGTTTTTTAAGATGCTAATGCTAAAATTTTTAAGACAGTTGTTTAGAAAAAAAATAAAAAAATAAAAAAAACAGTTTCATGGATACTAACGCCCTTTGCGTTTCCATTTTCCAGTTCTAAGTTCCAACCAACCCTTTTAAAGTCCCGAATAATTAACCCCACACCCTCCACAGTCAAAGTCACAGTGCCACAGCCACACACTTCTCCGATCAAGACATGTCACAATTGCACGCGCTTTCACTTGCCCACGCCCGTCCGTCCCACGCGGCGGTGGCGTTAGTAGTTCCCGCCTCACGTGTCAAGTCCACGTGGCTCCATCTCCGCCGTCCATTCCCCATGACCACCCTATCACCGGTCTTGCCGCCGCGTCTCCGATCAGTCCCAGCCGTGAGAAGCTGCAGCAACGCACTCGCATTTTTGGACCTCAAAGGTGGCAAAGGGTACTTCAAATTACTCTCTTTAATGGGTTGCTTTAATCTGAGCATTGTTGTTGTGACATTTGTTACAGACTTCCAATTACAAGTCTTATTAGTTTGTTAAATTCATGAACCAATTTCGTTCAGTTTCTTTGTCTTTGAAATTTGTCGGTGGTTTACTTTGTTGTGGGAAAACAATGATTTTGGACGATACCCTTTTCCTTTTATGTGCCACCCAATTATAGTTTTTTTTTTTTTTTTTGGATTTTGTTATTGTCTATATTTGGGTTTTTAATGATTAGTAAGAATTCGTAAAAAAAAAAAAAAAAAAAAAAAAACTTTGTTTCACAGAATGAGTGGGTTCTTTGAAGTTGAGCTCAAAGTTCGTGATTACGAGTTGGATCAATTTGGAGTAGTTAACAATGCTGTCTTTGCAAGTTACTGCCAACACGGTGAGAATATTTGTGTATGGATTCATGCTAAATGTATGCAATTTTCGGCTGCTTGTTTGACTTGGTTGCAGAAACTTTTTTGTGTGGAAATTTTCTTTTAAATTATAATGTTTGATAGTAGTTTATGTGCACGATGTGCAGTTTTTTATTTTTATGATAGTGTATTTAGGTATTTATAAAAGAGTGAAGTTAATTTGGAATGTTGAATGAGTGTATCATATAGCAGTTCTTATGTGATTTTAAGAAAATGATGAGATTGCTAAAAAACTGAAAATGAATATGAATGCATAACACTGCTAGTAAATTACTACCAGGCTGTTATAACCTTTGATCTATTGTTGTATTTTTTTTTTGAAAGCATCTTTGATCTATTGTAATACTTGAATAATTGTTGTACTTCTATTTGGAGGCTAAAAAAATATAAGCGCAGCCCTTGAATCATTTGCGTTTAATGAAGCCAGCTCTGCTAAAAAGATTTGAAGTGTGCGTGTGAGAGAGAAAGAGAGAGAGACAGAGAGGATTTTTCTCCTTTAGCTCAAACCTCTTCCAAATGGCACTTGAAATGAGCCCTACTACCTTTCATAGCATCTGAAAGGTCATAACATCTTTATGAATAAAAATCCAATGATTTGATCTGCAATATATTACTCAGGTCGACATGAACTTCTGGAAAGGATTGGTGTCACTGCTGATACAGTTGCCCGCACTGGTGATGCATTAGCACTGTCAGAATTGTCACTCAAATTCCTTGCACCTCTAAGAGTATGTCCTTGATCCTTACAATTTTCTATGCTAAACCTGTATCTGTTTTTTACTTAATATTTATCAATCTCATAAGGCACAAAATAGATTGTTGTTATGCATACTTCTTGGTCTATTGCTAAATAATTGTTGGAGCCTAGTGCAGCCTTTGATCTTAAGTAATCAATACATTAGCTTAGGATGTTCTTGTAAAGAATGGCTTCTAGGTTCCTGTTGTTTCGTTGGAAAATATTTTAAGTTGAAAGCATTTTCAGGAAAACACTTGTTTTCCAATGTTTTGTTGTGTTTATGAAAATGCTTTGGAAAACATTTTCTGGTATTTGGCTTGTACGAAGAATCATAAATTTTCCTATCTTTTTTTTAGATATATATTAAACAACAACTTTAATTCACCAATTTAAATATTACTACAGAACAACAAAAAACTTTAATTCACCAATTTAAATATTACTAAAAAATAAGAAGAATCAAATAATTATAATTTGAAAAGTATTGACAAAGTACCTTAGTTAACAATTTTCTAAACAATTTCTAACTTATTCCTTTAATTAAGTAGTTAAGATTTGTTGTTTTAGAGGTGTAAGGAATTTTTGCAAAGAGCCTTGTAGCTCAATTGACATTTCTTGGTGTTTCCATCTGAGAATCTTAGGTTTCAATTCCCCCCTCCCCCAACAATTGAAATTATTAAAAAAAAAGGTATAAGAAATTCTTAGGTTGGAAAAGTAATTATAACTTGATATCGAAAGCTTTAATTGACATTGCTGAATGTGGTACAATGTTATGTGCATACCTTTTTTAGAATATATTACAACTGTAGTTTGTGCAAAGTTGTAAAACTGATTGGTGCAACTTTTGTGCAATTAATGATTGCTAGGATAGATTTTCATACTTTATGGTAAAGCTCGTACCATATTAATATTGGTTATATCTGTTCTCATGGTGATTCCTGTGCATCTAGAGTGGAGAAAGATTTGTAGTAAAGGTTAGGATCTCTGGCTCCTCGGCTGCTCGCCTATACTTTGAGCACTTCATCTTCAAGCTGCCAAATCAAGAGGTTTGTTATTGTGGCCCTTAGGCACCAATTTTCATAAACCATCTGAAGGATATGTCTTGATGTTAGGTGACTTTGATATGTGTTATTCAGCCTATTTTGGAGGCAAAGGCCGCAGCAGTTTGGCTTGACAAGAACTATCGTCCTGTCCGTATTCCACAAGAGGTGAGATCTAAATGTGTTCAATTTATGCGCCATGAAGAATCTAGCTGATTTAATTGTAACAAGAACTCAGCGGAAAGGATTTTGTGGCTGAGGACCCATTGGTTATGTTAATCATTTAAGGACCCATTGGTTATGTTAGTCATTTCCAGTTGTCCTTGTTTTCCCTTAGAAAAAACGATTCAGGGTGCAAATTACCTTTCAACAAAAAGAAAGTTTCCAACTTGAAAAAGAAATAATCTTTCACATAAGATTCATCATACTTGTTCAATTCATCATGTTTATGTCTGATCTAAACAACTTTCTTATACAATTATTTGAAAAAGAGGGAGCCTTTGGAATCTTTCTGGTTTGTTCAACTCCTGTCTTCCTCAAGCAGCCTTGTCAAATGAAGGAGAAAAAACTGGGTACTTCTGGAGTGTATACCAATCAATTGAACTGAGTTTGGAGCATAAATGTGTCTTTTAGATTGAATGATGATAAGTGATTGTTGGCCCAGATTTGATGTCATGGTTCATTTTGTATGATGAAAAATGACTTAGGTTAGGATAACCAGGGCAAGTTTGTTGCATTTTCTGTGCCATGATTGTTTGAAATGAAGTTGAGAAGTTGGATCGGTAGATCTAAGAAAGAGAGGGTGGAACTTGTAATTGTAATGTTCCTCCAACATAGTACCAAATTGAGTACCCTTCAACAATTTGGATTAGTTTAGGAATCTGGGAACTTCTGCCGAAGGATACATAATATTCTTCTCAAACTTGTGTTTCTGCAGATTTTACAGTTTTCAATGGTAAAATAATTTATTATTTGTATTAAATGTACTTGATTTTGAGTTAACTAATCAGACTTTTTTTTTTTTTACCTGGCCATGTGCGTTAGACAATTTAATTATAAAATTAGTTGTAGTTTAAGGTTACAGCCTTATTTAATATCTTTTTTTTAGGTGAATTTTGAGAATTTTACCATTAGATTACATCTTCTTTTTATATTCTCCATACTTGCAAAATTTTTAGAAAGTTAAAGATTAATAGTTATGCCGTCAATAAATTGTTTAAATTGCTAATTTTTGTAGTTTAAAACTATGCATAAAATATAATGTTATAGATCATATAGTATATAATATTTTATTGACACAAAATTTAACATTTGTATTAAGGGTGTAAAGAACATGCAATTCAAGAATTATATTTTTAAAATATATAGCAATGTTTATTTTATTGAGTAAGCCTAATATGTAGTAATCTATATATATTAAGAGAATTCAGAAAGTTAGTTATGCCTTTACAAGATGTCAAAAATAACCCTAATCTAATTAGATAATCTTTATTTAAAAAAAATAAAAAATAGAATTAAAATTTTAATTCAACAAAATTCAAAAATAAAAAAATTATCGAAGAAACTTTTTTCCTAAAAATTAGCACACTCTTTATTTAAATATATTTCTTGCACATTTGTTACATTTTTTCCTAAAAACTAGCACACACTAAACCCAACAATTTACTCCATTTCAAATCTTAAATTTTAGTTTCTTAAAAATTTCTTCATATGTAACCTCACTAATAGATAAATTCATATTGAAAAATTACATTAAACTAAAAATAAAAAAATAAAAAATAAAAAAAAACCTCATCTGGAACGCGTGTCATGAAGTTAGTGTGTATTAAGGGTGTAGGCTTTTTTGCCTAATTTTCCACAGGTAACAAGCCCCTCATGGAGCCCAACCATATTACTTTTACAGATTGGGCCCCTCAATCAATGGATTCTTATTCACGATATAGGCTTTGTGACCCATGCACTTCCTTTCGCTTGTGTTGTAGTGGGCCTCGAAACGCTCTAGCTTTTGCCACATAACATGGGCTCATGTCTCAAATTGTTTACTCTCTACGTAGGTTGTGCCCCACTACAATAGCCTTTGATTTTACAAAATGATCCATTGTGTCAAAAATGCCCAAGCCTAATAAGTCACTTACAATTTACAGACGAGGAAAATTATTTGGACTAATTGGTCAACAAATTTGCAAAGCCCATCACATCTGTTGCATGTGCAAGTGCAAGCCTTTTATTGTGCAAATAATCAATTGGGCAACAAAACATTGAAGCCCACACTTACATTTTGTGGGGGACTCGAGGATGAATTTTATTTATTATTATGGTCCCAAATGGAACATGCAATTTAATTTTTGATGTTTACTAAATTTTATGCAATTTTTGAAAATATAGATTTAAATTTGTTGTTCCTGGATTTGATGTGTTTTTTAATGATTTTCTAGTCAAATAAGGGTTTTATGGTAAGATATTAATTAGAATCTCTATTAAAATATTTTTATTTGTCAATTAAATTAATTATTATAGAGCGTTTAAATTTTCCTTCAATTACATAAAGAAATAAAAACATCCGAATCCCAATTCGATATGCCGCGCTAGGAAGGAAACCGTGCACACCTCAGCACTTAAGACTTACTTACCAACTAACTAGATTACAGAAAAATGTTTGGTCTTAATACGAAAGGATCGCAAACAAACAAACAAACAAACAACGCGTGAACTCGTGGCTTGACTGTTAGTTAGTGAGTTAGTTGGTTAGGACTAATAAGGAGCAAGAGAACAATAAATAAATTGTAACAAAATCCACTTGTTCGGCTGTGCCCACCAGCAGTTATTTAAAAAAGCTATGGGCTAATTAAGGACCGCTTGTTTTGAAAACTTTTACTTGCATTGCCGAGCAGACTAGGAGAGAATCAGGATAGAGAGAGATGGGCAGTGAGAAGAAGAAGGTGATGGTAGCAATAGACGAGAGCGAGTGCAGCCGGTACGCGCTCCAGTGGACTCTCGACAACCTTAGCCAAACCATACACAACTCACAACTTGTACTCTTTACTGTACAGCCCATTTCTGACTTCACTTATGCTTATACTTCATCTTTTGGTGCTGCCCGTATGTCTCTCTCTCTCTCTCTCTTTCTATATATATATATATATTAATCAATTATTGCTTCTTCTTCTTCTTCCTACTGCTACTTGTAAAGGAAACGCAATTGATCGAAGACTACTTTTTCTGTTTTACTACAGCTCCGGAATTGATTAGGTCTATTCAAGAAAATCAGAATAAGATTGCATCGGCTCTCTTAGAGAAAGCTAAGGAAATCTGCGCCAACAACGGGGTATAGTAATTATAATAATATTGCTTCTTATCTTTTTTTTTTGGTCTACAATTTGAGTATTCCTTTCTTAATTTCTTTAAGCATCGGACAATTTTCCAGTTCAATACTTAATTGGATGTTTTATACATTCCATGTACGTAACTGAAGAAAAAGAAAAAGAAAAGAAAATTAGACATCAATTTAGACAAAATATATTGTTGGTCCTAAATTTTAGTTCCTCAACAATTTCAAATCTGATCTTTTTCAATCTCTTATAGATTATGTGACCAACTAAAAACTTCACATAATCACTCCATTAGACTCGTCCTCATTTGCAGAGCTAGGGGGCTGAGGCTTGAAAGAGGGCAATTGTCCCCCGGCCCACAAAAGAAACAATTAACAACTATAGTTTATCTTACAATTTTGCCCCTCTCCCGCAATTAAAATATGGTTTTTTTTTTTCAAAAAAATTTGTGTGAATTTTCTTTATTTATCTCTTGTTGATGTACTAATCTTTTTCAAACATACTATACACTCAATACACAATTACCTCTTTTATATGTCCCAATTCATTTTAAACGAAAAAAGAAAAAAGAAAAAAAAAGAAAAAACCCCATTCCTACTTTGTTAATGTCTTTTAAGGTTCAAAATCTATAAAATTTGAATAAGTATAAGACAACAGATGGAAAACAACGAAAATAGAGTTATAATTACATAGATACTAGGATCTCAAATTCTTTATGTAATAATTTATTCACCTTCACGAAAATTTGTATAGTAAGGAATAAAAGTTATGCATAATTACATAATAATATAAATTTATATAAATTGTACTTATTATCTAACTATTAAAAATATTTTCATTTTAAGTGAAAATTTGACTTTGAAAAAAAAAATAGAAAATGGATTATTCATGCAAAACATCCTTAGTGGAGAAACAAAATATATATCATTTTATCAATTTTCTTACTCTAAAATATCACTTTGTATATACATGATTTTTGATATTTCATATTATATATGTTCAAGTGTGTGTTGGTACATGTGCTTATAGATTTCACCCATCCCTCACCAATCAAATCCTGACTCTACCGCTGAACTTTATTTTTCACTTTTCAATGTGACCGCGTGTTGCATTCTGGAAAATAATGCGGCTGCTAGGTATATGATCTATTCATATATCATAATTACATGCATAACAACAATCCTATTAACACAAACCATTATGATAATTCCTTCCTAACAACTTTGATAAACATGCCCCATGGGTCTTGTTGGTCATTTTAGCTTAACTTTTTGATAACTATATTTGGAATTAATGTATAAATGTAGACATATTTAACCCTATAATTTGATTTGTGTGATTTTTTATTGAAAGTAAACAAATTCTGAGGAAAAAAAAGATTGATTTTGAGTGTTACAAAATTTAAATTTTAGATGTCAATCTCTTTTAGTGTTAGTGTATTTGATAACAGCGTGAAAGTTCCTATTCTTGAGTAGGTCAAATCAAATGAACTTCTCATTGATAGACTTAACCAAAAATAACTTTATAAAAGTTCAAATCGACTATGTGTTAAATATGGTAATATGCACTGTTCCTTGCTATAGATTGTTGCAGAAACGGTGACAGAAGTTGGGGATCCTAAAGTGGCAATATATGAAGCTGTGGAGAAGCTCAACATTCAATTACTTGTATTGGGCAGCCATGGCCGTGGAGCTATAAAAAGGTTAGTACCAAAGGTTATCATTTGTAGATGCATTAGCTTATACCTATCTTCTTTAATTACTTTTAACTACAAAGTGTTCTTGCAGAACTACTGTGCATGCATGTGTGTCTGGGAATTGGTTTCATTCGGGTATTTCATTTATTTTCAAATAAGAAAATTATGGTCAATTTATACTGAGAAGACATGGTGTATTGCACAAACAAAAAATGTCGATTAGAATTATTATGTACAGTTCTCTGTTTTGATAGAACATGGAAAGAACTTTTCATTTGATAAATGGTATAAAAGGCGGGGCGGTTTGGGTCTGGTGTCCGGTGGCACTTGATCCGTTATTAGACATGTGTCACCATTCAACTGGGTGCAGTGCACTGGAAGCACTAGACCTAATCTGGACCCATAAAAGGTTGAGGAAACTTAATTATGCCTCTGAAAAGGACAATTAAGTATTAGTTGTTGGTGTAGTACAAGTGAAGTCCTTTCAGCTCGATTATACTTGAATCAGAAGTACTGAACATCGGCAATACACCAATATATGCATTGTCTTTTGCCTGCTCAATTTACCAAAATGATGGGAAAGGTTTTAAAATGCATGGCAAATTGTGACAAAAACTGTATAATAAGTTGTAGTCTTAACATTGTCCATGCAATATTTAATGGAAAATGTAAATGTCATCGTAAGGTGTCTGTTAAGGATGATTTATTGTGAAGTCTACTTAATAAAAAATTGGTATAAATTGATAAAATGGCTTAAAATAGTATTGAAGTGACAAGTGAAACTCAAAAAGTTGGTTTTATTGACTCTATACCCTATAAAATTAATAAAAAATCTGACTAAAAATTGGTTTTATTAACATAAAGTTGTTTCTTAACAAAAACCTTGCGAGGTGCCCCATTAACACTACCCATATATTATACGTATAGGAATAACTACAGCATAAAAAGTTGGGCCTAAGTTGGGAGTGTTTGGAAACTCTAGAATTAATAAGTATTTATCAATCTCTTGAAAAGGGAAAAACTATTTTTATATTTCACTATTGTTATAAAGTGTATATTGTAGTTCCAAAGTGGCAAATATTGGACACATTTTTACCTATAATGTATAATTTATATCATACTATCCATGTAAACTAATCAATAAGCTTTAGGAAAAACACAGCTTATATGTGATAAGTTGAGCTTGTTGGTGGTCTATAACTTACCCGAATTTTATTTGGATGACCTTTTTTTTTTTCGTATGTTATTTCTCACATTGATTGAAGATCGTGATCCTAATGTTTGCTCATTTAATGTGGTAAAATGGCATGTGATTTAGGCTGTTCACATTAATATGTTTTGTGCTATAGTAGTTAAAGAATGCTGATTGCTGAACGTGTACACATCTTCTGATTGATTATAAAATGCCAACTATGTGTATGGCATGGAGTGAGTAAAATTGACATTATCTTATTGTGTTGGAAACTGTGTAATTTAAAGAAATTACAGCTGCAATCTGTATTGTTATTTTTTTTTTGCTGAACTGTATAGTGATATTTGTGACCATAGGTTCAATTATGACTTTTTTTTTTAAATTTTTTTAAATTTAAAAAATGAGCATTATCTAAATAATGCTATTCATAATACTTCATGTGCAAATTATTCAAACTTCCTGTATTGACAACGGTATTTATGGTCTGTTTTGACAATGGTATTGGTTATCTTTAACACAACTTTTGGCTATGTTTCATTAGTAATACAACATGTGCTAATTATTCATAACACGCACATTATTTAAGAAAAATTCTCAGAAACTCTTTCAAATTTCAATAACATGTTTCTTTATTCATGGTCAGTCTTTATTACTACTTTCAACATTATTTACAATTACAACAAATTTTACAATTTGTTTAGATGACAAATTGTGATTAGTACAATATCGCTTTTACATAAGATCACTACTAATATCACTTTTATTACACAAATCACAATTTACCACCTCATTTCAGTTGTGAAAAAAAAAAAGGTTAAATTTGTTATGTCATTATACTTATTGTAATACTTTAGTAGCTAAGTCAGATTGTAAACTGTCTTTTATGGTTGCATTCATACTTGTGTACCTTGTTCCTTGGTTATGCTCTAGGAGAGAAAAATATTATTCCATATTGAAGTACTAATGCAAGTATGTTGGGACAGGGCTTTTCTGGGAAGCGTGAGCAATTACTGTGTTCATAACGTCAAATGCCCTGTTCTGGTCGTGAGAAAGCCAGTTTATTGAAGGGTGAGCTGTTACTATGTATAGTTGTTCTGAAGAGACGAATAAGAAAGATTTCTACCGTTACCAACTTTAATGAGAATTTAAGCATTTGTATATGGGTCTGGTTAATGTGTGTCCTTAGGACACACATTAATTATTTATTTTGGAAAATTGAAAAAGTTGTCAAAACAGTTAATTAATTTTTCGTCTTTCCATAAATTTTCTTAAAATGATTTACTAATGTATACCCATACATTAGTAAATCCCTTTGTTTATATCTCTGTTGATATGCTGTATTAAATGCGGTGTAGTTTAATTGAGAATTCAAGCATGTGTATAAGTACATGACTTCAAAATTTAGTAAATGCCGCTTGATTTAGCTTTTGCTATATATCTGATATGGACTATATTCAGCAAGAAAAAAAAAGACCATATGATATATTTATTTGTATATATTTTTCTCAAAATGAAATTTGCGACATTGCTGTCTTTATGTCTATGGCTAAACTCGCTTCCTCATTTCCTTCATTAGTATTGTTTTGGGCCTTTTGGCTGTTGCTCCTGCGCGCTGCATAACCTTAATTTCATTCATCAGTTCATGTGGAACTTTTTTAACTCTGTGGCAGGACAAAGTGGCTGCTATTTTCATTCAATTCTGTCACGCACGTTTCATAATAATAATAATAATTATTATTATTATAAATAAAATATAAAAAAATACCTCTTTGTGAAATTTGATAAAAATCCTAAGAGCATGTTTGGTACGCTGAGTGAGGATTACAACACGAATTGTAATTCATAAATTTGGTTGTGAATTGTAATATTAGAATAAAATTTAAGATTTATTTTAGGAAATATCTTACTCATACAATTATATTTCCTTAAAAATAATGTTTTTTAAATTTGAGAGAGAGAAGAGAGAGAGAGAGAGAGAGAGAGATGAGTTATTTTTTATGATTTTTATTTATATAATTATTACGTGCATATAGAAAGTTTGTTTATTTGGAAATATATTAATTTTAAAAATTATTGCATTTCTAAAGAATAACTATTACAAACATTTTAGAGATGAATAATTATTCTTCATTTTAAAGAATAGTTATTCATAAGGAATGATTATTTCTTGTAATAAAAATATTTCCAAACTAAAGAATAATTAAACCATAGGAATAACTATGACATTACAGTGTCTATCATAGTCTACGAAACATGCCCTAACTGAATGAGACAAAATACTTCTTATTTATTACCAATAAATTAGGAGAGATATTGATTCTTTTTGAAGTTTGGTGGAACATTGTACTTACTACATAGTAATGGAAGAGTGGAATCAATCAAAGAAAAATTTCAAAAAATTTCATAGTAAACAACTTTCTCAAAAGAAAAAATTGCACTAACCTCTCCTAAGGTTTTTTGTTATACAATTACCTTCCCTTTAATTCAGAAAAAGATACTCACTTCTCATAAAATGTACATTATTTACATTGACCTAGTGACCTCCCCTTGATGATCGAAAAAAATGCATTAAAAATTATTGAATTTTCTATTTTATCCAATACTTATACTACCATCTATGTCCTCTATAATAGGAAAATCAAGATTTTTTAAAAGTTTATTTTTTTGGAGATTTTTTAAAACCTCGTTTTTAGGCATCCAAAGGAGGGCAATGTAAATAATTTGTCGTTTTTGGGAGGTGAGTGTTTGATTTTGAATTATGTTGTGTAGATAGCACCCCAGGACTCAAATCAATAACAGTAAATAAGGGAAAATTAAATAATAAGCACACACAAAGAACACAAGAATCTACGTGGTTCGGCAAACTGCCTACCTCCACAGAGACGCTAGAGAAATTTCACTATAAAAATAAGGAGATATAATAGTGCACAAGAGCACTCTCAAGAAACCCAAATCCCAATACACCCTAACTCTCTCTCACCCATAAGACAAGAAAATACTATTCTTCTTCTTATGCGGCTGTTGCTAGGTTATTAGGAATTTTTCTACTCTCACCGTTGCCCTTCATCTCAAACCTAATATATATATATATATATGTCAAAGTCGGCTGTTACTAGGAATTGTTATTCCTAGTTAAATTCAATCAATGGTGACCAACTTAGGTAGACTTAGGCTTGTGGCAATTCAAGCCACACACATGGCCCACTTCAACAAATCTCCACCTTGGCTTGAATTGATCAAGCTACACGAGCAAACTCCTCCATCGCCTCCACCTTAGCCCTTAAGGGCTTACAAGCTGCAAACATCAACCAAGTCCAAGTAACTCCTGAACTTATCTGTTGGAACTGACTTTGTCAACATTTAGAGAATTCCCAAGTCTTATTCTTCTATAATGACCCCATCTCTTCTACATCCCTGTAAGACAATGGATCTCTACTGCTAGTTGTAAGAGCAAAGCTAACCATGTCTTCAAAGCCATATCTCTGTGGTGCTTTGTGAACCCGATTCTCTCTACCTTTAGCAATTGAATAAGACTTTTCTTGTTGTTGTTGTGGTTCAATCTCAGCATCACCCTTATCACTGGGTGAACTATTCTCATCAAACTCCACCTCAACAGTTAATTTCTCTTGTGGCCTATCATCACATGTCTCTGCTTCATTCTCTTTCAACATAAAGGCTTCATCAAATATGACATCTCTACTGGTCACCGTTTTCTTTGAGATTGGATCCCAAAGCCTGTAGCCTTTAACACCTTTTTCAAAACCAAGAAATACACATTTTCTTGACTTAGAATCCAATTTAGAACGCTCTCCACTCTGCACATGCACATAAGCTGGACAACCAAAGATTTTTAGACTCGAATAATCAACTGGTCTACCTGACCAAACCTCTTCTAGAATCTTGAAATCAATGGCTAATGATAGAGATCTATTAATAATGAAGCTTGTTGTGTTAACTGTCTCTGCCCAGAACACCTTAGGCAACCCTGCATTCAATCTCATGCATCTGGCTCTTTTTGCTAAGGTTCTGTTCATTCTCTCTGCAACCCCATTCTGTTGTAGAGTTCCTTTAACTGTGAAGTGATGAGTAATGCCTTTTAATTCACAAAATCTTATGAATTCTTTATCTCTATACTCTAGTCCATTATCTGTTCTAAGGTATTTTATTTTCCTGCTAGTCTGATTCTCAACCTGTGCTTTCCACTTTTTAAATATGCCAAACACATCAGACTTATGCTTCATAAAATAAATCCATACCTTTCTAGAGTAATCATCAATGAAACTGACGAAGTATTGAGCACCGCTATGAGAAGAAATTGATACTGGACCCCAAACATCTAAATGAATGTAGTCAAGAACACCCTTACTCTAGTCCATTATCTGTTCTAAGGTATTTTATTTTCCTGCTAGTCTGATTCTCAACCTGTGCTTTCCACTTTTTAAATATGCCAAACACATCAGACTTATGCTTCATAAAATAAATCCATACCTTTCTAGAGTAATCATCAATGAAACTGACGAAGTATTGAGCACCGCTATGAGAAGAAATTGATACTGGACCCCAAACATCTAAATGAATGTAGTCAAGAACACCCTTACTTGTATGAGAGCCTGTCTTAAAACTGACTCTATGTTGCTTCCCATACACACAATGCTTGCAGAAGTCTAGCTTGCATGTCTTCACCCATTTCAATAAATTTCTCTTGTGCAACTCTAACATACCACGTTCACCAATATGGCCAAGTAACATATGCCATAATTTTGTGTCGTCATTGTTGGACTCCACTAGAATGGTGACTGCAACTCTTTCTACAACTGTGTTCCTAATCAACCTATAAAGTGTGCTTACTTTCTGTCCCTTCATCACCATCAAAGCACCTTTGGTAATCTTCATGATTCCACCCTTTGATGAGTATGAATAACCCAAATCATCCAATACTCCTAAAGAAATTAAATTCTTTTTAAGATCTGGAACATGTCTGACATTACTAAGAACTCTCACAACTCCATCAAATACCTTGATCTTTACATACCAATTTCAATAACCGGGCATGTAGCATCATTACCCATTTGGACCATACCATCGTTGTAAGGCTTGTACGTGTCAAACCAATCTTTCTTTGGAGTCATATGATATAAGCATGCTGAATCTAAATCCCAAGATTCCACTAGAACATTGTGTGGGGGCCTTTTCTGATAGGATTGGGTTGCCTCTTACGGTAACGGGCTGGGCTGCCTCCTGCGGTGATAGGCCCTGGTGTTTCTGAGTAAGGGAGCTGGGGCCGGTCCAATTGCAACTCAACTTGGGCCGGTTTGTGCACAAACTTATACCACGCCTGCTAGGAGCAAGTTTGTTGGCAAGCAGAATCGTAGCAGACAAGCTACGACAGGCTAGACTGTTGCAGAAGTTATGGCAGGCTAGACTGTTGCAGAAGTTATGGCAGGCTAGACTGTTGCAGACAAGTTATGGCAGGCAGATAATAATGACTAAAAAAACAGAGTATTCTTTTTATCTAAACAAACTAGGTATTTCCAGTTAGTAAAACAGGATTATCGTCACAATGATACCAATCGTTAAGGAAGATAAAGAGAGTAACACTGATTAATTTTGAATAGGCAAAATATTAAGTTATAAAATTCTATCTGCCGCAGCAAGTCCAAAGAGGGGAGAACGCCTCTTCTCAATGCAAATAATCCCCCAGGAAGAATCCTGCTATGGGAATTAATGGCTTTGAGGGAGTCGGCCCTGAATGGTTATAGTCCCACTGGGAAAAGCTCTCGTTTGCATTCTTTGGAGGAAAGGTGAGATTTTGAAGGGGGAGAGAGGGAAGCCGATCTATTGGTGCATGCTCTTTCGAACTAACTCTCTCCTTTCTTTCTTAGTTTTCTTTCCTTTTCTCTCTATTTTCGTTCTAATCTTTTCTTCTTCTCTTCTTACTCTGTTTTTTCTTTTAACGTTGTAAAATATGCCCCCTGTTTTTTTCTCTCCCCTCTACAGGGCACGGCAAGGGCCTCTTTATAGTGCCTGCCGAGACCAGTGTTTTACTGTTTTGCCCCTTAACCGCCTTTGTCTGGTCTGGGTATGCCTGCCAATCGTACAAAACCCCTGCCAGACTGAGGCGGATCCATTTTGTCCATTCTGTGCGCCGCGGACTCATTTTGTCCTTCTGCGTGCCGCGGCCTTTCCTGCCACGATGTTAATTTCCTCTCTCCTCACACTCAGAGCATGCACTCAATGGTTCCCTCTCAAATTGCTTCTTTTGGGTGGTCTATCATCCCAGCAGGACGTACCTCCCAAAAGAGGCTTGAGCAGGGGCCGAAAATAGATCCTTTCCCCTTTCCCCACCACCAAACCACACCCCCTTTACCTCTTACCTCTGGCCCATGGCCCCACCATATCCTGTATTGGCTGGGTACAGGCTGGTGGCGCCTGGTCCTTGCGCGTGCTTCCCTCTTAAATTTGTCCAAGAGGCTGCCTGCTGCTCATGTGTCTGCCGTGACCTGGAGACTTTCCTTCTGCGTTTTTTGGCCTTTTATGTGGGCTTTCTTTTGGTCCTTTGCTTCAATTAGAAACTGGGCTTCGTATGATGATGGGCTTTATATTTCTTGTGCCTACCTTTTGTTTTTCTTTGCTGCCTGCCGTGTTGGCTTATAGTTCCTGCTTTAATGACTCAATCCTGCTGGGCCCCTTTTTGGGCCGGCCGTTTTATTCCTTTTCTCAGTGGCCTACCATAGGCACTGTTTTGTTTCCTTTTGTTCATGGGCTCCTATGTCCCTTTGTTTTCTTCTTTTGGGCATCCACGGCCCATTTGCTAATTCTCTCCGGCTTTCTTGGCCTGTTTGCTAATTCCACACTTCCATGGGCTTTGTTACTAACTTCATTGGGCTTCCCCGGCCCAATAACCTTATCCTTATCTTTGGGTTTTATGGGCCTGCCATAAATCCCTTACTTTCTTAGTTTACATTACCTTGGGCCTGCAGCGACCCTTTCTCACTTTTCTAACTCATATTCTGCCCATGGGATGCTATTTCTTTCTTTCCTGGCTTCTTTGAGCCCGTTTACCTTTTCAAGGCCTAAGTATACATTGTTGGGCCAGTGACTCATTATTCCTGCCGCTTGGGCCTAATGGTCTTTTTTAACTATTCATAGTCAATTTGCTGTGGCCCTCATCATTGGGCTTTTCTTTCCATTGGGCTTTCCACAAATGGCCCTCAACATTTAGCCCCCTGAACATGTGAAACGCTTCTGCGATTCATATGTGAATGAAAGGACGCTTCTGCCCCTTTCTCATATTCTTCCTTCTTCTCCTTTTTCGCGGTTTTTTTTTTTTAAGCTGTGGACCCCTTTTCATACATATATCCTCCTTCCTGCTGCGAACAGAGTTGTCTCTTCGAATTTCCCATTTTGGCAGTTATTTTCAAAACAGAGCCGCCGCTTCATTAACTTCATTCCCTTCTGATGGCTGACTCTTCACCTCTTTTCATGCGGACATTAATGTGGGTATTTAAAAGAAATCCTTCTGTATTTTGGACACAAATCCCTTTCTCTCCAAAACACACACTCTTCACATCTTCTTCTTCCTTCAAGCCGACCATACCCATTCTCTCCGATTAAACTTTCCCATCATGTCTCCAGCAAAAAGTCCTGGTTCTTCTCGTCGCAAGGGGAAGGCGGTAGCCTTCGACCCCCCTGTCGTCTCCGAGGAGGTGGATCGTTCCGACTCGGAGCGGTCCATCGAGGAAGAGGCGGAGCGCGACCCTAACGGCGAGTGCGCCCCTTTAATCGACCCGTGGTACGAAACCAGCCCTTACTTCCCAAAGGCTCCCGGCGAATATGTACCGCCGCCGCCAGGCCGTGTACTGATCACCCTCGTCCGGCGAGACCCCGACGTCTCTTGGGCTCCGTTGGCTTCTTCAATCCCCGATTTGTCCATCCGTCAAGGTATTTCACTTCCTGTACCCCTCCACTTTGAATTTGGGTCCGGCGCGTCCCTGGGTTGGAAGGAGTGGGTCGATAGCGAACTTTCCGACACCGGATTTATGGGTTTATTGCAACGGGCCGGCGTTCTGAAGGCCGTGGTCTCTTCTCGTTGTTTGTCAAACTTTCGTGACCTCTATAATCTCCGCCATTTGGTCCGCCGGTGGTGTACTACTACTCATACTTTTTTCTTTTCCTGCGGCGAACTTACTGTAACCCTTGAGGATGTGACCAACCAGTTGCTCTTGCCCATTCTCGGCGATACTGATCCTGCCGCTTTAGAGCTTTCTTCTGAGGAGGAGGCCATCGAAGCTGAACTAAGGAGAAGAATGGCCGGAAATGCCAAGCTATCCTACTGGGTGAGTTCTTCTTCCAAGTTTTCTGCTACTGCCCGCCGCGCAACTTTTGTTGCTTTTTGGCTTAGTAAGTTTGTTTTTGGGGCCCATCCTCATTACGCCATAAAACCTTTATATTTTCGTTTGGCCATTAAAATATCTGCGGGGGTGAGCCTGCCGCTAGCCCCCATGTTTCTGGGGCATTTATACGTCCAGCTGGACATTCTCCATAATGATGAGCAGCAGGCTGGGTCCTGCCATATTGTCACCTCTTCTGTTCACTCTACCATACTTCAGCAATGGGTGTTTGAGCGTTGTGCTCAGTATTTGGCGAAGTGTAGGCCTGCCAGGTTTGCCAAGGAGAAATACCAGAGTTGCCCAAGGGAGATCACCGACTTCTGCGGCAGGTTTGAATCCGACTTTCCACTTGCTTTTTGTTGGTGTGGTCTGAAGCCGATAGGCTATTCTGTAGTTAACTCTTTTGATGAAGGCACGGGTTTTTCTTGGCGGGCATATAGAAATTTGGGCGTTGGTTATACTTGTGCGGATTCTGCCATGGGTCCGTTTGTTGATGCTGTTGGGACTACCACTCCGTTGGTAGGTTTTGATGAGACTGGAATTACTTATCTCGCCACCACCAACGCCGGCTGGCTGCCATACTTAGCGGATGAAGGTATTAGGTTTGTCCATTATCCTGCCAACCGGGTGAGGAGGCAATTTGGGTTGGACCAAGATATTCCTGAAGACCTTTCTTCCTTGATGAGGGCTCCCACTTCGGTTCACCCTTTCCTGCGGCCTACTGCCTTTGATTTTTGGAGGAAGCGCTTCGATGCCGTCACCGTTCCTGGTTCATTGAGGGAGGGTGTTTGTACCTTTCCCATGCACAGCTATTGGCGTGCGGTAATGGATTCGTTTGTCGCCGAGTTATCTGGGAGCCGTGGCTTTTCTCTCATTCCTCCTGAGGAGTTAAGTGCAGTTGCGTCGGCTAACCCCCACCTGCTGCTTCCTTCCAGGTCTGTCCTGGCGTATGCTAGGAAGCAGAGCCGGTCAGCCATCTTTGAGTGGGATGTAGAGAAAAGAGGGTGGTTTTTGCATACTGGTGTCTATCCCCCTGGTTGGGAGAAAAAGGTTAAAGTGATTAACCTTCCTGCTCCGAGTGAAAAGGTGCCTGCCAAACCCAGGTCTGCTGCCAAGTTCAAGTCTGCCAGCAAAACCAAGTCAGCCACACCACTGCCTCCTGCAGGTGCTCCACCGGCTGTCAGGACTCGTGGTAGCAAAAGGAAAACCACTCCTCACCCCGTATCTGCCACTGAATGAAGAGTAAGTCCTTTTTTCTCCTTTTATTTTCTTTTCTAATAAGATTTCTTAATTATCTTGCGGCAAACTCGCCAACCCTTTTTTTTTCTTTTTTTTTTTTTAGTCCAAGTACAAGGAAGATTCATCAGCCACTCGCCCCATTTTTCTTGATGATCCTGAGCCTGAGGTGAGTCTCTTTTCTTTACTTCTCTTTCCCCTTTTTCTTTTTGCACGCATCTGCCATGGGCCCTCTGCCCCTTTCCTTCACACACATCATTTTTTTTTTTTACTTAACAAAAAGTTTCTCTTTTAGGAGGAACCTGAACCTTTATCCGTATATCATCCTACCGCCGAGGAGATTTCTGCTTCCATGGGTGTGCCTATGGAAGGCTTCTTTGATGGGGCCGAGGCGGTATTATCGACGCCTGCCCCTCCTGCTGCACACAAGGCTCCTGCCAAAACTCCCACCCCTTCTGCCGAGCCGGTACCTAGAGAGGGTACTCATGTTGAAGGGGTTGGTGAGACTACACCCTTGCCTGCTGAGAGATTTGCTTCTTCAGAAGGCGCCACTCCTTCCGCCGTTGCTCAGACCGAGATTACTCCTCCCATTCTGCCGCTAGTGATCTCGTCCAGCGACCCTTTTGCAGATATTTCCCAGGCTGCAAAGGGTAGTGCTTCGCTTGTTGTTACTCCTTCTTCCATCCCTGGTTCTGCCACCCGTGGCCCTGACCTGGACTTATCTTCAGAAGGGTCTGCTGACATTTTTGAGGATCCTGATGATGTACCTGTGTTGAAGAGGACTATTTCTGACTCTGATGAAGAGGGTAGTGCTTCGTCTGGACCTGACTTGATGGGTATGTATCTTCCTTCCTCTTCATCCTCCCTCTTTTTTTTTTTTTTGTATTTGCGCTTCGTTTGCATACTCATCTCTCCGCTTGCAGAAACTTCTAAAGGACCAGAGATTGCAGCAGGTGAGGGGATGATTGCTCCTACCTCCCCTGTAGCGCCTGCTCCTGCAGCACTTTTAGTACCTGTTTCAGCCATACCTGCTGCCCCTGTTCCTTCTGTGCCTGTAATACCCCTTCCTGCTACACCCGTAGCCCCCATTCCTGGTAAATTTTTTTTTTACTTCATCCCCTTTTTCTTCTTCATTTCTTTTTTTTTTTTATATATGTTCCCTTGTGTTCCACTCCCCTTTTATTGCAGGTCCGCTTCCTACTGTTCCTTCTCAGTTTGAGGCAGGTAGTAGTAGTCATGTCGCCATTCCAGATGATGTTGCATCTTTCTTCGTTCGTTTTGATCAACCGGAAGTTAATGACCTTGGTCCGGCAGAGTTTTGGGCTTCCGGTCCTCCCTATGTGGATTTTAATGGCTTTCGAGTCCCTCAGGACTGTGTTTCCCACTTAGTGATGATCTACAGCAGTCGTGGCAACTTTATGCAGGGCTTTCGTCTGGGCCGTTCTGCCAGGGAACATTTCTTAAAAATGTTGGGATGTGTGCTGAACGATATTGAACATAACTTCATCGACACTATTTCTGCCGAGAGAATTCTGCAGTGGAGGGCTGCGGTGTAGGAGCTTATCAGCGTGGGTTTTGCTGTGGAGTTTATTCTTGAGCATCTTCGTGAGATTGCCCGAGCCCTCTTTATGAGGAAAGTCCGTCCAGCCATTGAGGCCATAGATGTCTGCATCGAGCTTTTGAAGAAGGAGGTGGCTGATTTGGAGGGTCGCCGCGAGCAGCTTCTTTCCGGCATTAGTGGACCTAGTCGCCTTGGGGATCAGAGTCTCATTTCTGGACTTTACTGATGATAGCGCCGCTCCTTTTCCTTTTCTTTGTTTCTCTGCTTATGTCATACAGAACACTTTTATATTTCCAGCCGTAGTTGCTTGGCTTGTGTTTGCCACACTTTGAGTTTGTAATGATGCTACACTTTGCTATTTCTTCTTTTCCCCTTTTTTTTTTTTTTTACTGCTGCTATAACATGATGCTTAATATTTCGTACCTTTTCATTGCACACTCATGAAAGCACGTTACAACTTTTCTTGTGACATAATCACTTGGAGGAATAAAAGGAAAAAAATCAAAAAAGAAAAAGGAAGACATAAACAGATAGTTGAGAAAAGGTGGTCAGCCACAAAATTTTCCTTCCTAAGCAAAATAACGCTTCAGCCATTTTCCATTGATGGGGTCCATCAAGTCCCTGCCATCTATTTGAGTCAGGCGATAATATCCGCTTTGATGCGCTTCTCTTATCACAAGGGGTCCTTCCCATTTTGGTGCAAACTTAGATGGTCCTGCCAGACCTCGCCTGACATAATCTGCCACTTTTAGCACTAGCTGTCCTTCCGCAAACACTCACTCCTTGGTCATCCTGCCGTAGGCTTCAGTCATCTTCTGCCTGTATCTGCGGCTGCGCTCTTGGGCTTCTTCCCTCTTTTCATCAAGTTCTTCCAGGTTCTCAAGCCTTTCTGCTGCGAAGACCCCTTCCTCTTTTTCCTTTTCCTGCATCTGCATGACCCTTAAGGATGGTGTCATTATTTCTGCTGGACTCACTACTTCAGTTCCGTAGACTAAGGAGAAAGGTGAAAAGCCCGTGGCTGACTTTGGTGACTTTCGGTATGCCCAGAGAGCATCTGGCAGGTGCATTGCCCATCCTCCCGCATACTCTTGGCTCATTTTGCTGATGATTTTTATGAGAATTTTGTTTGTCGCCTCCGCCTGCCCGTTCCCTTGAGGATAGTAGGGTGATGATCTGTGGTGCTTGACTTGGTAGAACTCAAGCATTCTTCTTACATCGCTGTTGACAAACAGTGTGCCGTTGTCGCTGATGATCCTGTGGGGCACTCCAAACCTCACAATTATATTTTCTTTGATGAAGTTTGCCACTGCTCCGCCTGTGGCCTTGCGGAGTGGTATCGCCTCCGACCACTTGGTAAAATATTCTGTAGCTACTAATATCCAAATGTACCCACGCGATGGCGGGTTGACTGGCCCCACCAAATCTAGCCCCCAGGTGTGCAAGGGCCATGGAGTGACCATGCTGTGCAAGCCTTGTGGATGGGTATGGATTAAATTGGCTTGTACCTGACAACTATGACACTTTTTTACAAATTCTGCCGCGTCTTTCTTCATGGTTGGCCAGTAGTAGCCCATCTGCAGTAGGCATCTGTAAAGCTTTTTCTTCCCCTGGTGTTCACCACATTCCCCAGAATGTACTTCTTTTATCATTTCTTTAGCCTCTTCAGGACCCAAACACCTCAAAGGGTCTCCATCATATCCTCTTTTAAAAAGGACTGTGTTGTGCAAGAAGTAACGTGTTGCCAACCTCTTAAGTTTGTACCTCTCGCTGTGTCTTTGTGGCAGGACACCTTCCACCAGGTACTGCATAAAGGGGGTCCTCCAGTCCTCGCTGACGAACACAGCATAACTCTCCTTCCTGTCTGCCGCAAGCTGGCAGGTCCCACGCTGAGTTTGTACTTGATCTGCGTCCTTACCCATGTTTGGCCAATAGAAGCCTGCTCTCTGGAGTCTGCGGTAAAGACTGACTTCCTCACAGGACCCACAGGTCTTGTCATGTATTTCCTTCAATTTTCTCTGGGCTTCCTCCAGGCCCACGCATCGGGATAAAACCCCACCTGGCATCCTGCGGTACAGCTCTTCTTTTACCAAAGCATAATCTTTTAACACCTTCAATTCTGCTGCGTCGTCCCCCTTTACCAAGGTCTCTTTTATGGGGATTCGCCAATCCCCTTCATCCTGTTCTTCCTGGAACTTTTCCTTCAATACTTCGATGATCGATTCCTTCCTCTTACTGACTTCTACGTTGGTGCTACTCCCTTCAAAGATTATCTACGAACCTAGTGCAGCTAACGCATCTGCAAACCGATTTTCATTTCTCGGAGCATGTTCTATCTCAAAGGTTGAGAATTTCTCTTCTATCCTCTGGGCCATCGCTCTGTATGGAGCTAGGCTGGGTTCTTTTAAGGAAAAACTTCCTTTGGCCTGGCAGACGACCAAGTTCGAATCTCCCAGCACTTTCAAATGTTTGACTCCCATTTCGAGCGCTGTGGCAAGCCCAGTTAGGTAGGCCTCGTACTCCGCCGTGTTGTTTGAACAGGGGAATTCTAATTTAAACGATAGTGCCACTGCCTTGTCTTCTTCATGATACAGAACTACTCCTACCCCTCCGGAATGGGCAGTAGAAGACCCATCGAATTTCATTACCCACTGTTCCCTGACCTCCTCTGCTATAGTGACTTCCCTTGGAACTTCATCGTCTAGTGGGAATTCTTCCTCTCCTGGAAACTGCGCTAACAAATCTGCTATAGCCTGGCTTTTCACTGCCTTAGGCATCCCCATTCTCAAGTCGTATTGTGACAATTGCAGCAACCACTGGGATATCCTGCCGGAGAGAATCGGCTGTTGTAACAGAGCTTTAATGGCATGTGACTTAGTCATCAGCCATACTTCGTATGCCAAGAAATAGTGGCGCAATCTCTGCGAAGCATAAACAATGGCTAGCACGCTCTCTCTGCCCTTGGGTAACGAGTTTCAGCGTCTTTTAAGGGGCGACTGATGTAGTATATTGGCTGCTCAGTACCACCTTTGTCTTCCTGAGCGATTAGCGCGCCAATGGCGTATGAGTTGATGGCCAGATAGAGTAACAGTGGTCTTTTGTGAATAGGAGCCTGCACCGTGGGAAGGTTCATCATTATCTGCTGCAGCCTTTTGAAGGCCGTCTGCTACACTGCCCCCCATTCAAAACTTTGCCCTTTCTTGAGTAACTTGGTGAAAGCAGAGGTAATTGATGCCAAACCAGGGATGAACCTTCGAATATATGAAACTTTTCCTAAGAAGCTTTTCAGCTCTTTTACTGTGGCAGGAGGTCTCATGGTTGCTATGGCTATGGCCTTGGCTGGATCCACATCCACGCCTCTGCTGTGAACCAGGAAACCCAAAAATTTCCCAGAGGACACTCCGAATGCGCACTTGAGGGGATTCATTCTTAGTTTAAAAGCTCTGCATCTTTCAAATACTCTTTTTAACACCCGAAAGTGTTCTTCCCTCTTTCTTGACTTGACCACTATGTCATCCACATAGTCCTCCAGCTCCTTATGCATCATATCATGGAATATGGCCGTCATTGCCCGCTGGTAGGTTGCACCTGCGTTTTTTAGCCCGAAGGGCATCACAGTATAATAGAAGTTGCCCATGGGTGTCCTGAAGGCAGTTTTCTCTGCATCTTTTGGCGCCATCTTGATCTAATTATATCCACTGAAACCATCCATGAATGAGAACATGGCGTTTCCTGCCGCAGAATCTATCAGCAAATCCATGTTTGGCAATGGAAATTCGTCCTTGGGACAAGCTTTGTTAAGATTCCTGAAATCCACGCAGCATCTTATCTGCCCATTCTTCTTTTTCACCGGTACTATGTTGGATAGCCAGCGGGGATGCTGGATAGGCTTGATGAATCCTGCGGCTAGTAACTTCTGTACTTCTTTGACTATTTGCCCTTCTATTTCTGTGTGGAATATCCTGGCAGGCTGGGCCACCGGCCTGGCCTCTGGGTCCACATTCAATGTATGCGCGACAAGCTTGGGATCGAGCCCTGGCATTTCATTGTAATCCTAAGCAAAAACGTCTTTGAATTCTTTCAGCAGTGATATGAGTTCTGACTTCTCCGTTTCCGTTAGGCTTGCACTGATTGAGATGGGCCTTGGTTCTTGCGAATCAGACCCCAAGTCAACCTCTTCCAGCTCTTCCTCTGCCATAACCTGGATGTCCCTTTCCGTCGTAACTGCCTCATCTTTCCCTTCTTCTTTTTCCAAACTTCTTTCAACAACGCAACATGCCGAACTCTTATGTTGCCCCTTTTGGGCGGGACCCACTTGATATTTACCCGTGGGTCCCACATACCTTCATAATTTGTAGATAATCTTGCCATCAAGACCTCGGATCCTGACACACCGAGGTACTTCATCTGGCTCTGCGGCAGGCGCTTCTTTTCTTTTCTTCTTTCATGCCAGCAACTCTCTTAGGTCAGGTTCTAGGTCATCTTGAACATCTTTCCACCTAGGCACAAAGGTGCCTTGTGTTTTTGCAACCACGTTTTCTCCAGATGGGGCCCATTGATCATAAAACATGGTTTCTACCAAGTGGGCTTCTGCCTGCTCGAATGGCGAAGGGTTTGCCGCTATGCGTATCATCTTGCCATTCAGTCTTCCCTTCACACATTGGTGGTAGGTGGATGGGACTAGTCGATGTTTGTGTAACCAAGGCCTCCCCAAAAGTACATGGTAAGATACTTCTGTTCTGACCACGTGGAAGCGAGCTAGAGAGGCTATAGGACCTACTTTCAAGCATAACTGAATGTGGCCTGCGGTGTATTCACCTCTCCCACCGAATCCTGTTACTTCCATCGGGCATCCTTAGATCTTTCTTTCTGAAATTCCTGCGGCTTGCAAGGTGCTTAATGGGATGAGATTTACGGAAGCGCCTGTATCCACCAGGGCCCTCTTGATGAGGATTTGATTTATAGATGCTGCTAAGTAGAGAGGCCTTCGATGATCTGGGTGCCCTACTTCCATATCTTCACTGCTAAATGTGATCTCCGTTGATTCCTGAAGGAGGGCCCTGTCTTCTGATATCTCTGCTGACAGGCATTCCACCCCTGCGCCGGAGGCGATGCTCACCAAGGCCTCCGTAGCTATCTTTCTTTCTTTTTCCGTAAGCCCCAACTGGTCGAATAGATTTTTGAACTTGGCACTCTGCTGAAGGGTAGTAATGGCCGAGGCAGGCAGGGCCAAGTTCTCTTCCTCATCTTCTCCTGGGTCCGCACATATTACTACGGCTGCCACACCCTTTCCCTTGTGGTTTGGGAGTGGGTTTCTTTGAACTTCCTGCCGGGTCAGCTCTAATGTGCCTTCTTTGATCCTGCGGTGCACTAGCCTGTGGAACGCCCAACATTCTGCGGTGGGGTGCTGCACATAATTGTGCAAGCGGCAGAAGCGAGGATCTCTCCTTTCTTCTTCCGTTGGCTCTCTGGAAACCTGGTTGGGCTTAAAGACCCCATCTGCTATCCACTTGTCAAGTAGCACCTCCAGCTCCTTAGGAGTGCATGGCAGGGGTGGAGGTGTATCATACTCCCTCCCCTCTGTTCTCCTTCTCTGGTTTCCAGTAGACACGGCCATGGCCTGCGGTGCATTCCGCTTGTCTGAACTGGGTTTTACGGACTGAGCCGTCTTTCTTGCTTTCTGTAATAGCTGTGCGAACTGGGAAATCTCCAGATTTTCCAGGACAGCTCTGAATTCCCGAATCATATTGGTCATGCACATTTCTACCAATGTCCTCTCCTCGCAGTGATCATAGCAATCAAGTGCTATGTCCCTGAACCGTTTGATGTATTCCATTAGATCTTCTCCGCTTCTTTGCTTTGTTGCCTGCAGAGTTGCAAGCGTCACTGTTTCTTCTCCGTGAAAGTATTTAGTGCAAAATACGTCCACCATGTCATCCCAAGTTGGGATTGATCCTGGCTTTAAACCAATGTACCAGGTGTATGCTCAGTCGCATAGTGATTTTGAAAACTCCCGAAGGCATAAATCTTCATCTGCCGCATAAGGGCCAAGGGTGACAATGAATTTGCTCACGTGCTCTACTGCACTTCCCTTCCTGCCATCGTACTGGGCAAAGGCCCTTGGTTCATACCTCTTGGGGTATGGCTTGCTGAGCACTTTTAGAGGATAGAGAGGTCTCCTTGAGTAAAACCTCTCCTTTGGTGTTCTGACTCTCTCTTGCTCCAAGAGAGCCGCTACCTCAGCCATGGTAATGAAACGTTGTCCTGTGCTCCGTGGGGCACCTCCTGCCAGCGTCTCTACTCCGTCTGCCGCATGATCTGGGTCATGCTGGCTGCCTTTTTCTTTTGTTTTGTCCGCCTTCAGTTGGCGGATTTCTTCCATCATTTGTTGCTGTGAGTGCTGCAATGATTGCAACACTTCGACGAAGGTGTTGACATTGTCCGCGGGGACTCTTGTTTGAGGCTGAGGGTCAGCCCCCATTCTGTTGGCACCTTCTGTCTGGTTAAGTTGTTCTTGATGAGGCGTTGTTGGCCTAGATTCTGCTTGTGAGGGCATGACACTCATATTTCGTGTCGTCCTGGATTTGGGTGGCATTGTTTGCGAGGGGTGCTGTTTTCTTTTCCTTCACCCCTGTCTGTTTCCCAACTCCCCAGTGAAGTCGCCAATTTAATGTGGGGGCCTTTTCTGATAGGATTGGGCTGCCTCCTACGGTAACGGGCTGGGCTGCCTCCTACGGTGATAGGCCCTGGTGTTTCTGAGTAAGGGAGCTGGGGCCGGTCCAATTGCAACTCAACTTGGGCCGGTTTGTGCACAAACTTATACCACGCCTGCTAGGAGCAAGTTTGTTGGCAAGCAGAATCGTAGCAGACAAGCTACGACAGGCTAGACTGTTGCAGAAGTTATGGCAGGCTAGACTGTTGCAGACAAGTTATGGCAGGCAGATAATAATGACTAAAAAAACAGAGTATTCTTTTTATCTAAACAAACTAGGTATTTCCAGTTAGTAAAACAGGATTATCGTCACAATGATACCAATCGTTAAGGAAGATAAAGAGAGTAACATTGATTAATTTTGAATAGGCAAAATATTAAGTTATAAAATTCTATCTGCCGCAGCAAGTCCAAAGAGGGGAGAACGCCTCTTCTCAATGCAAATAATCCCCCAGGAAGAATCCTGCTATGGGAATTAATGGCTTTGAGGGAGTCGGCCCTGAATGGTTATAGTCCCACTGGGAAAAGCTCTCGTTTGCATTCTTTGGAGGAAAGGTGAGATTTTGAAGGGGGAGAGAGGGAAGCCGATCTATTGGTGCATGCTCTTTCGAACTAACTCTCTCCTTTCTTTCTTAGTTTTCTGTCCTTTTCTCTCTATTTTCGTTCTAATCTTTTCTTTTACTCTTCTTACTCTGTTTTTTCTTTTAACGTTGTAAAATATGCCCCCTGTTTTTTTCTCTCCCCTCTACAGGGCACGGCAAGGGCCTCTTTATAGTGCTTGCCGAGACCAGTGTTTTACTGTTTTGCCCCTTAACCGCCTTTGTCTGGTC
Organism: Quercus wislizeni; assembly: GCA_023055345.1. Lineage (NCBI taxonomy): Eukaryota > Viridiplantae > Streptophyta > Magnoliopsida > Fagales > Fagaceae > Quercus > Quercus wislizeni. Next base: position 37,723,048 of record JALGQJ010000004.1, read on the forward strand.
TGGGTATGCCTGCCAATCGTACAAAACCCCTGCCAGACTGAGGCGGATCCATTTTGTCCATTCTGTGCGCCGCGGACTCATTTTGTCCTTCTGTGTGCCGCGGCCTTTCCTGCCATGATGTTAATTTCCTCTCTCCTCACACTCAGAGCATGCACTCAATGGTTCCCTCTCAAATTGCCTCTTTTGGGTGGTCTATCATCCCAGCAGGACGTACCTCCCAAAAGAGGCTTGAGCAGGGGCCGAAAATAGATCCTTTCCCCTCTCCCCACCACCAAACCACACCCCCTTTACCTCTTACCTCTGGCCCATGGCCCCACCATGTCCTGTATTGGCTGGGAACAGGCTGGTGGCGCCTGGTCCTTGCGCGTGCTTCCCTCTTTAATTTGTCCAAGAGGCTGCCTGCTGCTCATGTGTCTGCCGTGACCTGGAGACTTTCCTTCTGCGTTTTCTGGCCTTTTATGTGGGCTTTCTTTTGGTCCTTTGCTTCAATTAGAAACTGGGCTTCGTATGATGATGGGCTTTATATTTCTTGTGCCTACCTTTTGTTTTTCTTTGCTGCCTGCCGTGTTGGCTTATAGTTCCTGCTGTAATGACTCAATCCTGCTGGGCCCCTTTTTGGGCCGGCCGTTTTATTCCTTTTCTCAGTGGCCTACCATAGGCACTGTTTTGTTTCCTTTTGTTCATGGGCTCCTATGTCCCTTTGTTTTCTTCTTTTGGGCATCCACGACCCATTTGCTAATTCTCTCGGGCTTTCTTGGCCTGTTTGCAAATTCCACACTCCCATGGGCTTTGTTACTAACTTCATTGGGCTTCCCCGGCCCAATGACCTTATCCTTATCTTTGGGTTTTATGGGCCTGCCATAAATCCCTTACTTTCTTAGTTTACATTACCTTGGGCCTGCAGCGACCCTTTCTCACTTTTCTAACTCATATTCTGCCCATGGGATGCTATTTCTTTCTTTCCTGGCTTCTTTGAGCCCATTTACCTTTTCAAGGCCTAAGTATACATTGTTGGGCCAGTGACTCATTATTCCTGCCGCTTGGGCCTAATGGTCTTTTTTAACTATTCATAGTCAATTTGCTGTGGCCCTCATCATTGGGCTTTTCTTTCCATTGGGCTTTCCACAAATGGCCCTCAACACATTGTTACCTGATAAGACTGAAAGTAAATCTGCACCAACTTCACTGTCATCTAATGTTTCTTCAGCAACACTAGCTGATTCTAGGGGCTTCTTTCCATTCTTCTTCTCCTCTAAATGCTCTTTCAACTCTTTACACTGATTCTTGTAGTGCCCTTTCTTGTGACAATAAAAGCACTCTACGTCTTTCTTTGCACGTGATTTAGATTGTGATCTATTCCTATTGGAGTTTCGTCCTCTTGACCTGCTTCTACCCCTATTGCTCGACTCAGACTTTACAATAAGTCCATCAGCCTGAGAACCATCACTATCTTGCTTCATCTTTATGTGTAACAAGAGAGCACTAGTCACCTCCTTGAGTGCTATAGTCTCTTTCCCATATATCAACGTAGTCACTAGATGATCAAAAGAAGTAGGAAGCAACGCTAATAAGAGTAATGCTTTATCTTCATCCTCATAATTCACCCCAAAACTTGACAATTGGGTGTTCAACATGTTAAACATGTTGAGATGCTCCAACAGATCAAAACCCTCCTTCATATGCAAACTATATAGTTGCTTCTTCACGTACAACTTGTTCATTAGTTTCTTTCTCATATAAAGACCTTCTAGTTTTTCCTAAACCTCCTTTGCGGTCTTTGCTTCTAGGATGTTGTGAATGACCTCATCACCTAGGTTAAGACGAATAACGCTAGCTGCTTTCTTATCTATCTCTACCCATTCTACATCCTTCATCATTTCCGGTTTCTTCTCCTTCCCAAGCAAGGCCTTATGAACTCCTTGTTAAATTAGGAGATCCTTCATCCGCCTTTGCCAAAGAGAAAAAATTCCTTTACCACAAAACTTCTCTACATCATACTTTGTGGTTGACATCTTTACTGTATTCAAAGGATTGAATCCTAACCTTGCTCTGATACCACTTGTTGTGCAGATAGCACCCTAAGACTCAAATCAATAACAGTAAATAAGTGGAAATTAAATAATAAGCACACACAAAGAACACAAGAATTTACGTGGTTCGGCAAACTGCCTACCTCCACGGAGACGACAGAGAAATTTCACTATAAAAATAGGGAGATACAATAGTGCACAAGAACACTCTCAAGAAACCCAAATCCCAATACACCCTAACTCTCTCTCACCCACAAGACAAGAAAATACTATTCTTCTTCTTATGCGGCTGCTGCTAGGTTATTAGGAATTTTTCTACTCTCACCGTTGCCCTTCATCTCAAACCTAATATATATATATATATATATGTTAAAGTCGGCTGTTACAAGGAATTGTTATTCCTAGTTAAATTCAGTCAATGGTGACCAACTTAGGCAGACTTGGGCTTGTGGCAATTCAAGCCACACACACGGCCCACTTACAGCATTCACATTGGGTCTTACAAATGCCATATGTAGGTATGTTTTCGCATCAAAGTCCCAAAAACCCTTGTTACCCAGTTTCTTAATTCTAAAAGTTTTTATGATTGTGCTACAGTACCATCATAAATTTATGATGGTACTATAGCAACATTCTAAAAATTATAATATATTTTAATCCCAAAATATCTCACTTCACAGTCTCTCATCTGAAGGAAAATCTGGTTTTGTATCCCATACAAAACTCACAACGGAAGCGACATTCATGGATCTATTTCATTCATGATTGATAACATGCACTATGTGATTTTCAGATTTTGAGAACAAGATAGCGTACCTTGGTGCGGTGAAATTCAAAACAAAAGATTAAAAGTTCTTGGGAACACTTTTAATCTTCACTCCAATTCCACTTTTCGCCCAAGAAGTGTGGTCTCTCAATCAGTTTCTAAGGGAGAATAATCGAGTGGTTTCACTTGCACATACACACCACTTCACAATTATGATTCTCTTAAAATAAATTTCTGTATGTTTCTCCCTTTTATAACTAACTGATTATCTAATTGGGCCGGCCTATTGGGCCTTTCCAATTGGGCTTTAATGTGTGGCTTGGAGTGGGACCAAAAGGGACCAATAAGACACTAGCTCCAATGGGCCTTGGGCTTTTCTGTCAACTCTTGACAAGTCCAAAGTTACCATTAATTATATTTAATACCACTATATAAATATAATTGCACTCTAGGTCTTATTTATAAATTATATCCCAAGACTTTATTATACACGCAACCCCTTCATAAAATATTCGTAGTAATACAAAGTCATGAATGTAGACTGCCACTTTGAAAATTACTACATCTTAATCCTTGAGTACCCGGTTTAATCCTTTTAAGTTATTTATCATATATTTATGAAATCCAATTTCATAAATATATACTTTAGTAATTTCTTACTAAAGTGGTTAGGCCTAACTCTCTGAATAACCAAACCCATTAAACTTATCTCAAGGGAATATTTTATATCTCCGTTAAGAGACTATGAATTCCATCTTGAGAATATATGTTCCATCAACACTAAATGTGGTTGCCCAACATACTGAGGTTTTGATTGTGCCTTTAGATCTCACTCCTGATATATCAAAGCAACCTACACCTCATGATCAGGTCCATTATTCTCTCAGGATTAAGAGTTCATGCAAATAGGAGTCGTGAGATTTATTATTCATTTGACAGTCGTTAGGAGAATAATAAATCTCACAGCGGTCCAGTTCAATATGTCTTAACTCTTAAAACATATCAACATATCAACTAGAAGTCTCCACTTCCATGATCAAGACAAATCATCTTAGTTGATATGTTATAGTCTTCGCAGATGAAATGCCCAATTTCATCACCGACTACGAACCAAAATTATGAGTTTACAAAGAACTTGTGATCTATATCTTCTGTGACTAAATCACATAAATCACATACTATGCATCTCATGGACTATATGATAATGTCCAAATATTCATGTTACCATTATTTTAGATAATAATAATAAAGAAACTTTATTAATCACAACATTAAGTCATACATAATGTCATACATAATAACATACATAGCATCATACTATAGGATTTAAGGGCACTAATCCTAACAATCTCCCACTTGCCCTAAAGACTATTGTGTACTAATCTAACTCCCATTCCCTCCAAATGTGACTCGAAGGTCCTTTGAGGCAAGGCTTTGGTAAAGGGATCTGCTAGATTATTTGCACTTTCAATCTTTGCTACCACCACATCTCCACGAGCAATAATATCTCTAATGATGTGATACTTTCTCTCAATGTGCTTTCCTTTCTTGTGATTCCTTGGATCTTTTGATTGTGCAACTGCTCCACTATTGTCACAGAACAAAGTAATGGGAACTTGCTCAATTCTCACTACACCAAGGTCAGAAAGGAATTTCTTGAGCCATACAGCTTCTTTTGTTGCTTCGCAAGCAGCACCATATTCTGCTTCCATGGTGGAGTCCGCAATACAAGATTGCTTGACACTCCTCCATGTTATGGCTCCACCTCCCAAGGTGAAAACACATCCTGATGTGGACTTTCTGAAATCTAGATCTGATTGAAAATCTGAATCTGTATAACCAATGTGAATCAAATCCTCACACCGGTAAACAAGCATATAATCTCTCGTTCTCCGAAGATACTTGAGAATATGCTTTACAGCTTGCCAATGTTTTGGTCCTGGATTTGATTGATATCGGCTGACCATGCCAACTGAATAACAAATATCTGGTCTAGTACAAAGCATAGCATACATGAGACTTCCCACTGCAGAAGCATAAGGAACTTGTCTCATCATATCTACTTCCTCTTGAGTCTTAGGCCTTTGGTCATCAGACAGAGGAACTCCATGTTTGAAAGGAAGTAAACCTTTCTTGGAGTTTTGCATGCTAAACCGTTCTAGAACCTTATCTATATATCCAGCTTGTGATAAGCCTAACATCTTATTCTTGCGATCTCGCCAAATCTTGATCCCTAGAATAAAATTAGCCTCACCCAAGTCCTTCATATCAAATTGGCTTGACAACCAAACCTTTACTGATGACATTACCCCTACATCATTTCCAATGAGTAGAATATCATCAACATAAAGCACTAGGAACATTACTACTTTATCTTGATGTCTTTTGTACACACATGGTTCATCAAGATTTTGTTCAAAACCAAATGACTTGATTGCTTGATCAAATCTGATGTTCCATGACCTAGATGCTTGTTTAAGTCCATAAATGGACCTTTTCAACTTGCATACCATATGCTCTTGGTTCTTTGCTATGAAACCTTCCGGTTGCAACATATAGATTTCTTCTTCAAGATTGCCATTAAGAAATGCAGTCTTGACATCCATTTGCCAAATCTCATAATCATAATAAGCAGCAATGGATAAGAGAATTCTGATAGATTTAAGCATGGCTACTGGCGAAAAAGTTTCATCATAGTCAATGCCTTCTTTTTGTGTATTCCCTTTCGCCACTAGCCTTGCTTTAAAGGTTTCAACCTTTCCATCTACCCCTCTCTTCCTTTTGTAAACCCATTTGCAACCAACAGGTTTAATGCCATTAGGCGCCTTTACAAGATCCCAAACTTGATTGGAATACATAGAATCTAATTCAGATTTCATAGCTTTGATCCAATGATGTGCATCTATATCATTCATTGCCTCCTCATAAGTGTAGGGATCCGATTCAGCCTCTTCTGGGATAGCTTCATAAGTTTCTCCCAAACCTATAAATCTTATAGGAGGCCGAACAATTCTCCCACTACGACGAGGCACCTGTGTACTAGTCATCTCATGAGTAATATCTTGTGGTGTATCTAATATAGCCACATCATCCCTAGTTTCATCCATTGGTTGTTCATTTACAGGTTCATTCATTTCAGCCAAAACAACTTTATTTCTAGGATCAAAATTATTCACATAATCATCCTCCAAAAATTTGGCATGTGTGCTAACAAACACTTTGTTATCTTTATGATTATAGAATAAATAGCCCTTTGTTTCCTTTGAATACCCTAAAAACATGCATACTTCGGTTTTAGCTTCCAACTTATCAGACTTCCTTTTCAACACATGTGCCGGACATCCCCAAATGTGGAGGTATCTCATACTAGGCTTACGCCCACTCCACAATTCCTTAGGTGTGTTGGGAACAGATTTTGATGGAACTAAATTCAAAATATGCATAGCAGTTTTTAGTGCATATCCCCAAAAAGAAACTGGTAAAGTTGAATAACTCATCATGGACCTAACCATTTCCAAAAGAGTCCTATTCCTTCTTTCTGCTACACCATTTTGTTGGGGAGTTCCAGGTGCAATCAATTGGGATACAATCCCATTTTGAGTTAAGTAATCCTTGAAATCCCCAAGAAGGTATTCGCCACCACGATCAGAACGAATGGCCTTTATGCGTTTACCTAATTGATTCTCAACTTCAGCCCTAAACTCTTTGAACTTTTCAAAGGCTTCGGACTTCCGTCTCATTAGGTACACATAACCATATCTTGAGTAATCATCGGTAAAAGTGATGAAGTACTCATAACCTCCTTTTGCTTGGGTTGACATAGGACCACATACATCCGTATGAACTAATTCAAGCAATTCTTGGGCTCTTCTACCTTTTGCATTAAAAGGTCGTTTGATCATTTTACCTTCCAAACAAGATTCACAAACTGGAAATTCATCAAAGTTCAATGGCTCTAAGAGTCCATCTTTGATCAGTCTTTGAATTCTGTTTGGATTAATATGACCCAAACGCAAGTGCCAAAGATATGCTTCATTAGTAGAAGGAAACTTTCTCTTTAATGATTTTACATGAGAGTTATGATCTAATTCAGAATTATATAATTCATGCTTATCAGGAGTTAAAATATAAAGACCATCCATAATATTGCCAGAACAGATAAACACTTTATCCTTCTTTATTACAACATTGTCTTTTAGGATAACATAATATCCATGTTTACCTAAATAAGTTGCAGAAATTAAATTCCTACGAACATTAGGTACATACAAACAGTCTTCCAATATTAAAACTCTAGATTCAAAACATAAATTACACACTCCAATAGCTACAACTGGAATCCTGCTCCCATCAGCCAAGGTAAGAAACATTTCTCCTTCATTCAGCTTTCTGGTCTCCTGAAACCCCTGCAAAGAATTGCAGATATGATTAGTACAACCTGAATCCACACACCAGGAATTTGTGGGATTCCGTACTAAACCTGTTTCAAGAAGGAATGTACTTTTCATACCTTTATTCTTGGCAGCCTTAAATATTGGACAATTCCTCTTCCAATGTCCTTTCTCACCACAATGGAAACACTTTCCTTTGGTTTTCTTTCCTTTGTTGGCAACACCTAAGGCAACTTGCTTACCATCTTTCTTGGCGAAGTTCTTCTTCTTCTTCTTCTTACCCTTGCCTTTCGACTTAGGTTGAGAAGTAGAAGCTTCTGCCATGTTGGCATCAACACTAGAAGTACCAAGGATGTCTTCCGCCGCTACCAACTCATTCATTAATTCAGACAAAGAATAAATCTTTTTGTTCATATTATAGTTAAGTCTGAATTCCTTGAATGATTCTGGTAGTGACTGGAGTATCATATTCACTTGGGATTCTCCATCAATATCGGCACCTAAAACTTCCAATGTATTCAGATTAGAGATCATCCGAAGAAAATGCTCCCTCACTGAAGTACCTTCAGCCATTTTGGTATTATAAATCTGCCTCATAGTTTCTTGCCTTGCAGAACGGCCTTGCTCACCAAACATCTCCTTCAGACTTAGCATAATGTTCGAAGCTAGTTCTACATCCTGCATTTGATGCTGTAGAACATTTGAAATGGATGCTAGGATGTAGCATTTGGCCATCTCATTAGATTTCTGCCAACGATCATATCGCTGTTTTTCCTCAAGAGGAGCATCTAATGATGGAAAGCTAGGACATGGTTGAGTAAGCACATATTTGTGCTCTTCAGCAGTAAGAACAATATCCAAATTTCTTTTCCAGTCGACATAATTGGATCCAGTCAGTTTGTTTTGATTAAGAATAGCAACAAGTGGGCTAAATGATGCCATGATTTTAAATCTGAAAATAACAAACATGAATATAATAAGTAAACTGGACATTATCAATTTAGCATATAAGTATATAATATGGAACCTCATAAAACCATAAAATAATATATGCAACGACAAACCAATCCATGTCTATAATTCCTTGGTAGCAAGTTTATTATAAACACATTAATTGATTGAGAACTATTCTCATTATTAGTGCTATCATGATAACTCTTATCATACACTAATAATATGCCGTATTACCTTTAACCTCTAAGTAATAATGACATAGCTCCTTTGGGAGATTAACACTACACTTAGTCTAGTGTACACCATTATCTAGAATCATGTGTAGCCACATTTCATCTCCCTTATAGTGTTTAAACTTGTAGTACCATGGAACAAAACACCCTCCTTTGGGATCGCGAGGCATATACGCCAAGACGAGATGCTTGTCCACACTACTTTAAACAGGTTAGTTCTATCTTGTAGTACTATGAAGTAAACACCCTCCTTTGGGATCGCAAGGCATATACGCCAAGACGAGATGCTTACCCCACACTACTATGAACCGATAATGGAGGCCGTGAAATCCAACCCTTGTATCTCTCTCCCACTAGATATTTTAAATTAAAGGTTTTTATGATCAAGAACCATATTAATGCTAGAAACCTTGAAAACATAATCCTAATCCCATTAGGAATAAATTTCATAACCCTAGCATTAATATATATATATATATATAATGTAATATAAACCCATATTACATTATAAATCCATATTACATTATAACTAATATAATATATGGATTATTATATGTAATATATGATTATTACATTATATATAATAAACGGATTCAATATGAAATAAAGAACTTGAATCCTTAATGCATGCGAATCAATATATATATCTCATATATTCAACTTGGCATGAGAATTATTGTTCCTCCCGAATGCTTATGAATCCATATATAACTATTAACACATGCAAGATGGCCATCAAGGCAATAACTACCTTCAATGGTAGTTATTGTTCATTGACAATAACTACCTTTGATGGTAGTTATTGTCAATGAACAATAACTACCTTTGAAGGTAGTTATTGTCAAATCAAAGGTAGTTATTGTTCATTGACAATAACTACCTTCAAGGGTAGTTATTGTCAATGGACAATAACTATCATCTATTAATGGCCGACAATAACTACCTTCAATGAACCCGTTCACATGAAGTGTAGATGGTGTCCTCTTAGAACCATGCAAAAGAATATATCGCATATATTGATCAATGCACAAAGGGTTCATGGAACAATAACTTTATGCAGAAATTCGAAAACACAAAGATAACGGTTTTCTTAAATTCCAAAACTCAATCACATGTTATACAAACATGATATGAAAACCTGGCTCTGATACCAATTGAAGGAAAATCTGGTTTTGTATCCCATACAAAACTCACAACAGAAGCGACATTCATGGATCTATTTCATTCATGATTGATAACATGCACTATGTGATTTTGAGATTTTGAGAACAAGATAGCGTACCTTGGTGCGGTGAAATTCAAAACAAAAGATTAAAAGTTCTTGGGAACACTTTTAATCTTCACTCCAATTCCACTTTTCGCCCCAGAAGTGTGGTCTCTCAATCAGTTTCTAAGGGAGAATAATCGAGTGGTTTCACTTGCACATACACACCACTTCACAATTATGATTCTCTTAAAATAAATTTCTGTATGTTTCTCCCTTTTATAACTAACTGATTATCTAATTGGGCCGGCCTATTGGGCCTTTCCAATTGGGCTTTAATGTGTGGCTTGGAGTGGGACCAAAAGGGACCAATAAGACACTAGCTCCAATGGGCCTTGGGCTTTTCTGTCAACTCTTGACAAGTCCAAAGTTACCATTAATTATATTTAATACCACTATATAAATATAATTGCACTCTAGGTCTTATTTATAAATTATATCCCAAGACTTTATTATACACGCAACCCCTTCATAAAATATTCGTAGTAATACAAAGTCATGAATGTAGACTGCCACTTTGAAAATTACTACATCTTAATCCTTGAGTACCCGGTTTAATCCTTTTAAGTTATTTATCATATATTTATGAAATCCAATTTCATAAATATATACTTTAGTAATTTCTTACTAAAGTGGTTAGGCCTAACTCTCTGAATAACCAAACCCATTAAACTTATCTCAAGGGAATATTTTATATCTCCGTTAAGAGACTATGAATTCCATTTTGAGAATATATGTTCCATCAACACTAAATGTGGTTGCCCAACATACTGAGGTTTTGATCGTGCCTTTAGATCTCACTCCTGATATATCAAAGCAACCTACACCTCATGATCAGGTCCATTATTCTCTCAGGATTAAGAGTTCATGCAAATAGGAGTCGTGAGATTTATTATTCATTTGACAGTCGTTAGGAGAATAATAAATCTCACAGCGGTCCAGTTCAATATGTCTTAACTCTTAAAACATATCAACATATCAACTAGAAGTCTCCACTTCCATGATCAAGACAAATCATCTTAGTTGATATGTTATAGTCTTCGCAGATGAAATGCCCAATTTCATCACCGACTACGAACCAAAATTATGAGTTTACAAAGAACTTGTGATCTATATCTTCTGTGACTAAATCACATAAATCACATACTATGCATCTCATGGACTATATGATAATGTCCAAATATTCATGTTACCATTATTTTAGATAATAATAATAAAGAAACTTTATTAATCACAAAATTAAGTCATACATAATGTCATACATAATAACATACATAGCATCATACTATAGGATTTAAGGGCACTAATCCTAACATCATCCCCTCCCCTCTCTCTCTCTCCATAGTTCATCTCAGACCAAGCCTTTCTCTTCTTCTCTATCCCTGTGTCTTTGTCTCTCTCTCTCTCTCTCTCTCTCTCTCATTCAGTCTTCACTTTTTATCTCACGGCGGTAGTGGTGTTTTTGTAGGTGATTTTTTTTGTGGTGATATCGGTGTGGGTCTAGTGGTTTGCTTGCGAGATCGGCGTGGGTCTAATGATCTGGTAGTTTTGGTGATGGGTTTTGGTTGTGGGTATATGTCGTTTTGGCTATGGGTTTGGTGATTTGCTTGTGAGATTGGCGTGGGGCTGATGGTCTAGTAGTTTTGGTGATGGGTTTTGGCCATGGGTATGGGTTGTTTTAGTTGTGTGTCTAGTGGTTTCCTTGCGAGATCGGTGTGGGGCTAATGGTCTAGTAGTTTTGGTGACGTGTTTTGGCCATGGCTATGGGTGGTGATGGGTTTGCATGCTAATCGGTTTTGGTGATGGGTTTTGGCTGTGGGTATGGGTATGGAGTTTGAGATGTTGGGTGTGTTGAAAATTGTATGGTATAATTGATAAAGTAGCTTTTGAGATGTTAAAATAGAATACTTTGAAGATAGCGGATGTGAATGCTTTAGACGATGCCTTATTTCTATTCAACCTTCGCTTTGGCATGTTGGTCAGGCGAACTTTGGGACAAGCAGTAAAACTCTGACGTCTTGAGTTTAAGTAGCCATACGTGCATTCACTCCCTTGGGGCCATCAGATTGGAGAAATTTAATTGTCCTTTGAATTACTTGAGGTGCACTTGTGAGAAACTTCTTGCTGAGGGCTTGTGCACCCCCAGGATTAGTCAAGACAAATTCTTGAACACCTGGTGCCAATAAGAAAAAAAAGATTCAAGTTGTTAGCATATCGATTTGAGTGAACAACCACTTAAATTGATAGATTGGAGAATGAGTGAAACACATTATAAAATCATCCAAAACTAATTCGCATATGTGATGTCTATTGATGACTATTTTTGCTAAAAGTCCTATAAGCCCACATAAACCAGGGCTTGATTCCCTTTGGGCCCACTATCTTTATTTGTAATTTTTTATTTATTTATTAAAAGCTTAAGCCCGTGTATTTTTTAAAACGGAGAATTTGAATAAGTGTTGTATAGAGGGTAAAAAGTGGGGCTATTTGGACTTATCCATGGACCCCAAGCATGAGCTTTGCAAAATGAGATGGAAACACTTATAAAGCTTAAAGGCCCATTTGTTGTCCATAAACATAAAGAAAAATACTAAATTGATTAGCTGTATTTGCGAGAAAAACACTACATTTAGTACCAACTAACCAATACCCACAAAGTTAGCAAGTTCTTTCAGGGGGTGGGGGGTGTTTCCTAGCAGTTAACCACAAAAAACTAACTTAGTCAATAGATTACTCAATTTTTTTTATAAAAGCACATAATCGTGATATATATATATATATATATATATATATATAGAGAGAGAGAGAGAGAGAGAGAGAGGTTCAAGTTACACTTGGTGTAACTTTAAAGAGTTACACATTTTTTAAACTATTAGATTTAAGTAAATCAAATAGTCAAAAAAAAGTTTTTTTTTTTTTTTTTAGAATCCAGCCCTGAAGACCAAAGCTTTTATTTAATAAAAACAAACAAAGAAATTACATCAAATCCTTCATAACAAGAGGACAAATATCATCTGGAATGGAATTAATCCAAACCTGAAGTTTAGAGCCTGACTTGGAATGTCTGGCAAGAAAATGAGCAACAGAGTTGCCTAAATGTTTTACATGAGCAAAATTACAAACCCAAAAGTTTTGTGCTAAAATTTCCTAAATCACATTACCATACTCAGGGTGATCAGCCTCCCTAGATAGCAAAGCTCTGATAACAACTTCTGCGTCCCCTTCCAACACTAGCTCTTGTGTGTTTAACTATTTAGCCAAAATTAAAGCTCTTCTACAGGCCAACGCTTCGACAATAGCTACTGACACAGGCACAGTAATGCGTTCAGACAAAGCTCATATAACTTGGCCACTGCAGTCACATATGCACACCCCTAGACCTGCCTCCCCTTGTTTACTGAAAAGAGCTCCATCAAAATTAACTTTAAGTAGAGGAGAGATTGGGGGAATCCACCTAACAACTCTGACCCATGCCGATGAGATACGTTGCCCCTGCCCTTGAGCTAATTTGTATTCTAGCAACAGACATTCAGCTTTAGCTCTTACCTGATGATACTCCAAAACAAATTCACCCAACCTAGCACAGTTCCTCCTATTCCAAATCAGCCACATCATTAATACCACAAGATTGACATCAATCCTGTCTTTTCTCAATAGTACCATCTCCCATAAATCAGCAAATCGGTTGAGCATGCACCGTGTCTTCCCCAGAAGCTCTGCAATGTGGGCAGTCTGCATTTTGAAAAACATTCCTTTGCAACAAATTATGTAGAGTTGGCAGCACTTCATGAGCTACCCTCCAAATTAGATGCCTTACCTTATAAGGGACTTGCAGACTCCATATACCTTTCCACAACTGGTTATTACTTCTACCTGTTGAGCAATTTGGTAGTTGACTTTTCTTGGCCTTCACCAGTATTATCCAAGCTAAACATTCCTTTTGTGTATTCCCCATGATTCGAGGACAACCACACTTGTGTATGTAGGATTTCCTGAATGCTGAGAGGTATGCCTTTTATGAAACTTGCTTCATGTGGTAAAAACTCTTGCTCAATCAAGCTACTCTTCCACCCATGCTCCTCCTGGTCTATGAGCTCACAAACTCTAGCATCTAGTGGTAAACTCGAGACAGGAGAGATAATCTTAGAACCTGAGAGTTTGGGCAACCATCTGTCCCCTCTAATCCTCATTGACTGACCATTACCTACCCTCCACACTTATCCCAAATTAATCACATGTTTAGCTTGGATAATACTTTTCCAAGCGTAGGAACCTTTGTTAGAATACTCATAGTTCATGACAGAACCATTAGGGAAGAACTTAGCCTTGAAAACTCTACGGAAAAGGCAGTCCTCATTCTTCTCAAGTCTCTATATTTGCTTGGCTAGCAAAGAATCATTAAACTTACCTAACTCCTTGAACCCCATCCCTCTTTCATTCTTGGGTTGACACAATTTCTCCTAACTAACCTAGTGTATTTTTCTTTGCTCACCTCGATACCCCCACCAAAACTTCCTTATCAGCATCTTAATTTCTTTTATAAGCCCCTTCGGTAGTTTAAAACAAGACATTGTATATGTTGGTATTGCTTGTACTACTGTCTTAATGAGGATTTCATAACTAGCTTGTGATAACAATTTCTCTTTCCATCTCTTTAATTTTTTTCCATATCCTCTTCTTGATAAGGCAAAATGACTTTTTCTTTGCATGACCAATTAGAGAGGGGAGTCCCCAGTATTGCTCATACCTCTAAATTGCAGGATTGCCTAGGAAAGTGGTAATTGTTGCTTGTGTCCTCGGATGAGTGTTGGAGCTGAAAAACAGATTGGTCTTTCCTCTATTTATACTTTGCCCCGAAGCTTACTCATATTTGTAGAGAAATGATTGGATTTGCACACATTTAGGAATTGTGGCTTGACAAAAAACCAAACTATCATCAGTAAACAGTAAATGAGAAATTCTTGGACCAGCCGGGCATAAGGAAACTCCCCTTATATCTCCTCTCTGTTTTGCCCTTGTAAACAGGGCATGTAGACCTTCTGTCACTAACAAAATAGGTAAGGTGACAATGGATCACCTTGACGCAATCCTCTGGTAGGTGTAATGAATCCATGAGGTTGGCCATTGAGCATGATTGAGTATGTAACAAAGTGGATGCAAAAAGAAATAAGACTAATCCACCGTTGGCTGAAACCCATCTTTTCCATAATCTTTTCTAAATACACCCATTCAACCCGGTCATACGCTTTAGACATGTCAAGCTTCAAAGTCATATAGCCCATCTTACCAATTCTTTTCGCCTTCAGATAGTTTAATGTCTCGTGAGCAAAGAGAATGTTGTCCGTTATGAGCCTTTCTGACATGAAGGTGCTTTGGGTCTCCGAAATTAGGTTTGGCAGAAAAGGTTTTAACTTGTTTTCCAAGACTTTTGCTACCAATTTATACAAAACATTACTTAAACTTATAGGACGAAAATCAGAGACTTTCCTAGGACTTTGAATTCTTGGGATTAAAGTTATGAAAATGTGATTGAAATTGGGAGAGATTGTACCTGAAGTAAGCACAGAAAGGACTGCTTTTGACACCTCTATACCAATTTTATCCTAAAAACATTTATAGAATAGGGGAGGGAGACCATCCAGCCCTAGAGCTATATTGGCCTCCATCTGCTTAAGTGCAAACTGTACCTCTACCGTTGTGAAAGTTCTGAGAAGTTCAGCATTCATAGCATCAGATACTCTTGGTTCAACCCCACTTAGGATAGGATCCAACTCAGTAGGACTTGTTGTGGTAAAAAGGTTTAAGTAGTATCTGGTAATCAAATCCTCAATTTGTTCCTCCCCTTCAATCCAATTCCCCTACTTGTTCTCGAGGCCTGAGATAAAATTTCTCTTATTTCTTTTCGTAGCTCAGTAGTGAAAATACATAGTATTTTGGTCTCCATACTTCAACCCATCATATTTTGCATGCTGATAACACATTCGTTCCTCCAACTCCATAAGCTTCAATATCTCCTCAATGAGCATTTTAACACGGGCATGGCCCCTTCCAGCCAAAGACTCACCTTCTGCCTACACCAATTGCTTTCTTTTCTGCACCAGAGCTTTATGGACATTGCCAAAGGTGTGGTTATCCCATAACTTAAGTTAGTTTTGGCAATCACTAACCTTGCACAATACCTTCCCCACTAGGTCACCATCCGAGCACAAATCCTAGGCAGAATGGACCACTCCTTCACATCTATCATCTTGGAGCCACATGGCCTCGAACCTAAAGGGTTTTTGGGGTTGGTGGAAATGGGCTTGAGCATCATCCGAGGCTAGCCATAATGAGGTATGATCATAGGACTGAACGGTGCAAAACTGCAAGTGCACAGTATCGTAGTTTTATAGTAAAGTGATAAGAAGAGTATCGTCCTCAGGGATTGGTAACTTACTTTAGAAAAATACCAAAATTATGCTAATCTCAATTTTATCTAGAGAAGTCACTAAGGTTTTTGTAACTGGAATTTAAAATAAAATCAAATTAAAGAAAATACGCAAAGGAAAAAAAAAAGATGTTGCTCAAAAATCAATTTAATGGGAAGAAAACTTCTAGGAAATCGATTTCACCTAATTCCTCACTATGCTTTACTCATCTAGCTAATTTAATTTAACTCTCTCTGTTTGTTGGCAATCTCCAAACTCATCCAAAAGCCTCTTTCGACACTCAATTGGAAACATTCTTGTTCATCATTTTACACAAGAATATGCAATTTAATAAAGCAAGAAAGCATTAAGACCAACGATTTTAATACTACATAAGTTCATACAAGTCTTTCGATTTCTATATTTACCTATGCTGAAATATTCAAGATCTATCCTATAATTCCCTCTTTCAACAGCAAATCACAAGATCAAAATCATCTAATTAATGGCCAGTTAATTAGAAGCAGTAAGCTTAGAATAAATTAGACAAACATGTAGAGAATTTGTTCAAATTAACATAGAAAAGCAAGCATAGTTTGGAACTAGATTACATCGTTTTCCTAGAATAAAGAAAGTTTAGTTCATGCTAAAAATTAAATCCAACATAAACGAATTCATCATAATTTTTCGAAGAAGATTTGAAAGAAAAAATGAATGCAAAAGAATCTCCTTTAGCCTCTACCAGCTTCAGCGTCTCCTTTCTGCTTCAGCGCCCCTTTTTCTTCTTCTCTTTTCTTCCTTGGTCAGCGCGCCGTCTCCCCCTTTTTCTTTCCAACGCTTACTTTTCTTTTTCTTCTGATGTGTTGCCCTTTTTCAGCCCAAGTGTTGAGCCCAAAACGTTTTTTAGTTCAGCCCAACACATTTCTTTTTTTTTTTTTTTTTTTTTTTTTTCTGTTCTGTTATCAGCTCACCTTTTTTATTTCAATTCAGTGCCTCCTTTTGTTGCTTTTATTCAGCTTGCCTTTCACTTGTCTTTAGCGCCTCACTTCTTCTTTTCTGTAGACATGTTGCTCTTTTAAGTTCAGCCTTCTATTTTTTCAGCCCAAAACCGTTTTGAGCCCAAAATACTTTTTCAGTTCAGCCCAAAAATATTATTTTCAGCCCAAAACGTTTTTGCTTCAGCCTAAGATACTTTTTCAGTTCAGCCCAAAAATCTCTCCCTGTTTGTGGTTCAGCGCCTCCTTTTTTTGTTTCTTTCTTTTCTGCCTTTAGCCACTATGTATTGCCCTTTTTCAGCCGAAGTGTTCAGCTCAAAACCTTTTTCAGCTGCTTCATGTCTCTTTATTTGAGTAAATCTTCATTTTCTTCAAATCTAAAATAAAATTTAAATAACAATAATGAAGTCTAAAATCAACAAAAAATAAATAAAATTAGACTAAAGTTTAAAGTTGAGAAGTGATAAATTATGCTAAATTATGCAAGTCATCAAACACCCCCAAACTTAGAACTTTGTTTGTCCTCAAACAAAAAGAAAATAAAATAAAAGACAACTATAGACACTATCAGCTAGACCCCATAGAGCAATATCATCACTCACCAAGCCATGATTTGAATTTAGATTTCATCACTAGTAACTTACTCTTTTAACATCAAAGATGGCAGGAAAATCAATCAAAAATTTAGCAATATGTCAAGCAAGAGTTAAGCATTTACTTCAACCTAAAGCTAAGTCCTTGAGTGTGTGTGAAATAGTCAATTTAACTCCAAACCACCAGCAAATTCAGATAACAGTAGAACAACTGAAATCAGAAGAATTCTCTCAAAACTTAACCCCATAAGTCCAATTTTCAGAAATCCTCTCCACTAATGTAATCAAACACCAAAATCAGAGATCAAAAGGTCTTTAATCAAGGTTGTAATGACAGGCCACAGGGTGAGGGCTAAGAAAGAATTGGATATAGAAAATCAAAGTAAACTGGGAAAATACTTGGTAGAAAGAACAATAAAAGAGATATCCACAGGATTCACACCATAGCTCTTTCTCGACAATATGCTCATATGATGACAATATTACTGTTATACTCAAAAGTGGAGTGATTTGTTTTTTTTTTTTTTTTTGATTTATTTTTATTTATTTATTGAAGAGAGTTTGACACTTGTAACCTTTTCAAATTTTCAACCACTTTAACGCTTTTCCAATTCTTTCCTTTCACTTTCTCTTTAAATGCAGATTTCCACTAAAGTATTTTCTCAAAATGTAAGGTAAATTCATTGTTTTTCAGGCTTAGAATGGGAATGGTTTATGTAGTTAAAAGAAAATAAAAAGGCTTATGTAAAATAAGGCTCAAGGGGGTTGACTATGGAAATACACCATACAATGATGGCGTAATAATCGGACGGCTGGGAAAGCTTTTTTTGGTTGTGACAAAAAAAAATTGCCTAGATCCTTTCTCTAATATTTGGTATCAACTAGGATTTCACCTCAAGGATCCATCAACGGATTCTAGAGCAAAGCAAGATTGAACTTCCTTGACCTAGTTAATTCAGCTCCTTCTCTTTATAAGCAAAATGGAGTAGAGAAAAATTGACTATGTGCTCAATTATTTTCAAGGACAAAGATTTAAATCAAAGTACCCACAAAACTCTGCCTGACATAATAGCAATTTTTGTGAAAATTTTTCTCAAAACCATCCTTAATCACAAATTTCAGATTCATAGAGAATTCAATCATACTCAAATACATGCTTGATAAGAGAATCCAACAACTCAAGACTATAGGAGTTTACACCCCTAAACCCAAACCAAACTATGTCCTCATTGTAATTCAAAAGTGAGAAGATTGAAGAAAGGAAAGGAACTTCCCTGGTTTTATTTTCAGCCACCTCTCTTTCAGTTCAGTGACCTCCCTTTTCAGTTCTTTATTCCTGCAAAATAAACCAACATCAAAATCCAAATTATTCAAATAAAAAAAATAAAATAAAAAAATAAAATAAAATAAAAAATAAATAAAAATAAAAGAATAAAAGAATAAAAGAAAGTATTATGGGCTGCCTCCCATAAGCACTTGTTTTATAGTCTA